>OU015460.1:1930666-2294297 GCA_907164795.1 Hemaris fuciformis | reverse complement strand
AAACATAATACCTGTTCATAAAATGGAACTAGGTCTGATGTTACGAATTATCGTCCTATCTCCATATTATCAGCATTTTCTAAACTGTTCGAAATGCTTGTTCATATTCATATTTACCCTATAATCCGTAAATTAATTATAAGTGAACAGCATGGCTTTGTTAAAGACAGATCTTGTGTAAGTAATCTTTTAATTTTTACCTCCCATCTTTTTGAATGTATTGACAATAGACAAAGAATCGATACAGTATATACGGATTTTCAAAAGGCATTTGATAAGGTCGATCATAGATTGCTACTAGATAAAATTGCCTTTAATGGCATAAGAGGGGATCTCCTCCGTTGGTTTGTCTCTTATGTTACTAATAGAACGCAGAGAGTTGTCATAAACGGCTTCGAATCTAACTCCATTCTTGTCACGTCCGGTGTGCCACAGGGCTCCATTTTGGGTCCTCTGTTGTTGCTGGGCACGGGCCTCCTCTACAACTGAGAGGGTTTAGGCCTTAGTCCACCACGCTGGCCTAGTGCGGGTTGGCGGACACACACCTAAGAAATTCCTAAGAACTTTTAGGTGTGCAGGTTTTATCACGATGTTTTCCTTCACCGTTAAAGCAAGTAATAATTCATTGTGAATACACACATAACTTCGAAAAGTCAGAGGTGTGTGCCTGGGGTTTGAACCTGCGACCGCCGAAATTCTCGACCGCGCGCCTAAACTTCGAGGCCATCACTACACTATCACTATGCTTTTGTTTATTAATGATGTGAAACACTGTTTTAAAAAATGTAACTTCTTATTATATGCTGACGATTTAAAAATCTCTAAAAATATTTCTTCGGAATCCGATTCTATGGATCTTCAAAACGATCTTGATATTTTTTTTAATTATTGTACAATTAATAAATTAAAACTTAGCATACATAAGTGTCATACAATAACATTTACAAAAAAAACTAAATTCATACCTTTTGATTATCGCTTAGGTAATACTTTAATTAATAAAGCACAAAGTGTACGTGATCTTGGTGTGGAGTTGGATTCCAAGCTCCACCTAGATGGCCATGTTGAAAACATCACAAAAAAAACATATCAAATGTTCGGTTTTGTAATGAGGGCGTCCAGAGATTTCCACCGACCTAATACATATTTACACTTATATAAAGCAATTGTCACATACATACATACATAAACTCACGCCTGTATTCCCCGAAGGGGTAGGCAGAGGTGCATTTCTGCACCCACATTTCGCCAAGTATGTATCAGTCCCACGTAATAGGTGGCGAGCCTATTGCCGTTTTTTGAGCACATTTCCAGACTCCGTGCTGTTACCGAGAATTTCCTAATGGAAAAACCCAATAACACTTTGCCCGACCCGGGAATCGAACCCAGGACCTCTAGATCGCACGGCACATACTTGTACCGCGAGACCACGAGGCAGTCGTAAAGCAATTGTCAGACCACAATTAGAGTATGCAGTACCTGTTTGGAACCCTCATTATAAAAAATATGTCGAAATCCTTGAGACACTCCAACGAAAATACCTACGTGCTATGCATTATAGATGTTTCAACAAAAAAAAATCTTACCAAGCACTCCTAAAAACATATGGACTCGTCACTTTAGAGCGCAGACGTATCTTGCTTGAAGTCATGACTCTGTTTAGTATATGCCGTAATAAATTTGACTGCACTGAATTAGTGAACCGCTTATGTTACCTGGTTCCCCGCACAGTTCACGGGCGTGAGGTGCGTACGAGACGTCTATTTGCTTCCTCCTTTTGTAAGACCAATGCAGGCGCACGCTCACCACTTCACCGGATGGTTGAAACATATAACCATTACTTCAGCGCAATAGACATACTGCATGTCAGCAAAAGTAGATTTAGAATTGATGCAGCTACAATTTTAAAAGAACTTGAGCACTGTTGATTTTTTTTATTATTATTATTTTTTTTTTCTTTCTTTTTTTAATATGTTAAATTAGCAACCATAGTATTGATTTTCTACTAGATTGTTAAATGAATAAATTCTTTATTAATTTATTGTATTATAAACATAAATTGAGATACCACGTTCACTTGCAACGGTTTTTAAATTATTTTATGTAATACGTGAAAACGTAGTGGGTAGTGTATATGTTGAATTTTTGTTAAGTGTGCTTCTTGTTCAATATCTGTATACTACTGTTTGTTTTCCATTGTACAATAAAAAAAATAAAAAAATAAAAACATTGTATGTATACTAAAATGGTTGAATGAATACATAACTCAAACATAATTGAAATCAATGGTATAAGTTCGTTTCGACGTGATTGACTGGTTTATGATTACTGCGGCTGTCGAATTGGAATTATAGGGTTAAATTGGATGAGAAGGAATAAATAACAACATTTGAGTAGTTTTGCATTTATTGGGTATGAGGAACCTTTCTGGTCGACATAAGCTATAATGGACTTTTCTGTTTGCAATATATTTACAAATTTCAATATTATATTTCATATTATCTAGATCTAGGATAATGCTTTTAGGAGTAAATTACTGTATATTTACAATAATCACGAGGACCTAATGAAAATCATCTATACACATATTCAATTAGTAGCCTTGTACAAAACACTAAAGTATTGTAGAGGGCGGGTCGCATCCTACGATGGGACAGATATGTACATATGTTACATCTACATTCTACATATAGGTATTATTGCTATGACACCATCATCAGCCCATATACGTCCCACTGATGGGCATGGGCCTCCTCTACCATTAAGAGGGTTTAGGCGTTAGTTGAGAGGTTCACTAGAACAGGTCATATCAATATGAAGAAAATATTTTGTACGCTACATACATACATACATAAACTCACGCCTGTATTCGATCGATGTAAATTAATCGTATGTCAACTGCAGGACCGGGCTTGATCGAACAGTTACATTGTACGTAGAGGCACAATACATTGCACAAGCGACGTTTAGTTGCAAATGAAAGGAATTATTGAAATTGTGCTCAAAGGAAATCCCTGTATTGAACGCATGGGAGTAAATTGTGCTTTGTGCGACGTACAGGTTCTGTTTTTATGCAATACAGTGACTGTGATGTATAAAAAACAACTATCAGTTTAAACTATTTGAGGATAAATATTTTTTATTGAATGGTAAATGCAGTATACAGCAAATGAGTCTCTATTTCTGGTGAAATAAAATAATAGCCAAGTAGGTATGTTTAGCAAGTTGTACTCATGGAAATCCGCAGTCCGTGTTGTTGAGTGTTCGTTTCCTATAATTAATGATGGTATGTTACTGTTGAGGTCAAGTGTATTTAATCAATAAATAATAACATAGTAATAATATTGACTGCCTCGTGGTCTCGCGGTACAAGTATGTGCCGTGCGATCTAGAGGTCCTGGGTTCGATTCCCGGGTCGGGCAGAGTGTTATTGGGTATTTCCATTAGGAAATTCTCAGTAACAGCACGGAGTCTGGAAATGTGCCCGAAAAACGGCAATAGGCTCGCCCCCTATTACGTGGGACTGATACATACCTGGCGAAATGTGGGTGCAGAAATGCACCTCTGCCTACCCCTTCAGGGAATACAGGCGTGAGTTTATGTATGTATGTATGTAATAATATTGTAACAGTAATTGATAAACTCAATAAAAACGTCTTATAATATTTCTAAATATAGAATCAATATGTAATGTTATATAGGTATTTTATAGAGTTTCTGAGCAACCTTTAAGCACGAATTTTAGATTTACTTTTTGCCAAGCAACCTTCTTCAAATATCAAAACGGGTTTTATGTTATTCAACTTTTTATGAGTATAAAAATATAAAAACAGGAAAATAGGTAGATAATTCCGTGAACTGTTGCAATCCTGTTCATGAGCTGTCGCTCACTCTGTGCGGCGTGGCTTTTTGATTAATTTCTTGTTTGCGGTAATGGTGGCATTCTGACACGTACCGGTAAATATTACTAGGCATGTGTAAATTAAAATCAAGGTGATCGTTCACTGTTTCCGTGTGCGGAAACGCTACTCTCCCGTTATCATCGGGAGCAGACCGATCCCGCTCGTCGCAACAGGCGACGTAGGAGGCGTCGGGTCAACACGTAGCCCGGCGCCCAGAGGCCACACGGGGCCGCCGTCCCTACCTTGGCGGCCTCCGAGGAGGAATTAACATCCTTTTGGCGTGCCCGCGGCAGTGAACAGTTTCGAAAATATGACATCTCCCTGTCTCACGCCTCTCTGTAGTGGAATAGCCTTCGTGCTCTGATCTTGTACTCGGACCGACATGGTGGCGTTGCTGTATAGGTATACTTTTCCACACCTTAATGTACCGATAGTCGATATCAAATTTCCCCAGGTATGTATTAGCCTCACCTAATATGGGGCGAGCCTATTGCTGCTCAGAACTTCGCGCGATAGAGTCACCCTAATAAGTAGAACCACTTGAACTCGCAATGCGCCACCGCCCCGCCACGGAATTGCGATTGATTTTCTCATGTTCCAATAGTTATACTGATTTACTGATTCTGATGAATAGATCATTGCTACTATTTGAAACAAGTCGACAAAATAATGTATTCACAAACTGATTTTTTATAACATAGGTCCGGTAAATATGAAAGTGAACGAATATAAGATAAAATTGATCACTGGCTTAAATAAACACACTCTTTGAAAATCATAAGTGCGCAACTTTCCGTGAAATAAATTAACACCCAAACTGGCACACACATTTTTATAACCCCTATCTAAATTAATCGACTTGTAGATCATTATCATTAAGTATAGTGAATTTGTCATGGAAACACAATCTATTGTCTTGACAACATACTATTGTCGTACAGCAATAATAAAACTCCAATTCACTTAACTCGTTTATTCTCCTCAGAGATGTACACTGTTCGAACGCTCGAATCGGAATGCCGTCAGACAGTTTTGAATCCACCGACGTTAGTTTCGCCGGAAATACAAAATGACTAACGGAAACAATATACTTCTTTAAATTCGACTTGTTGACTCTTACATCATATTTTAAAAATAGTAATAATAAAGTAAACACAAAATACATAATTGTTTGCACGTAATAAATATACACTTTTGATTGGCAGCAAATAATCTACCGGAAATAACATGACGAAATAAATAAGTCTACCGGCATTATAAGACAACCCTTACAGCTCGGCCATCCTGTTAATCGCGAGTCCCATCGCGATTTTCAAATATAAGTAGTACATAAAAAATAAAAATAAAGTTTAACAAAAGCAATAAAAAAAAGAATCAAAATTATTCATTAATAACAATATTTGTTTACAATTATATTAATCCATGATGAATAATTGGTATTTTGTTTTGTTATGATTTGATTTCGTGAATAATACGAATGCATTATAATCGCCGGCTAACATTTAAATAACTAATACAATCATTTCACTAAACTTAACAGTTGATTGTAATTTAAAAATAAACCGAAAAAAAAAGATTAAGGTCTATCACTTACGTTATCCTGCGCCGAATCATTAGGTTCATTATCCGTGTCCGAATCAAAGTTTTGATTAAGTTCAGCCATGGCTAAATTTTGTCCAAAGCCACAGTTCCTTGATAACGGCGACCGTTTTTACGCGACAAGGGAGTGTCTTCAACTATAAATCTATCGTGGTCGAGCACCTTTACTATGCGATATTGACCTTGATACTTGACAACTAATTTTTGGGACTGTCCATCATGCGATCAGTACTAAATCGCCCTCATTATAAGTCTTGCCTTGTTCTCTATGTTTATTGAAACGAACAATGTCCTTTTGCTGTTGTTTGTCTATTTGTTTGGCAGCTTCTTTCCTAATACCTTCCAATTCTTCCGCTGTTATGAAACGAAATGTATCAGGAATAACCGAATTAGGAATTCCTTGACTTCTATGATCGATGTTAAAACCAAATCAAGCTATTAAGGAGATTTTTGTGTTACTTCACGAGTCACTGTATTTATTCCAATTTGAATATCGCGGATATTTTCGTCCCAGTTTTTGTTATCCTTTTCGAGATAAGATGGTGCTAAAGATTCTGTTATCGTTACATTAAATCTTTGGACTTGATGAATCGGTGATTAATCGGGTTGGGACCCCAAAATAACTAATATGTTCTTGTAGGATTCGAATTGTTATTAGCGCACTCCCTTTGTTTCAACCCATCTTATTTCGTCCCCGACTATGCAAGAAATTAACCGTTTTTAAGTATATAATTGTTGCGAATCTCGGCTATATGTTCTGCATCTTTATCGGTCAATATGTTTCTTTCATACGAACTATAACATCGTCGCGAACTGAACTATGATAATTCAATCTTGTTCAGATTCACAATTAACACGTCTAAGATAAGAGACTCTTTTCCATCGGTTTGCGGCTTAGTGTGTCCACATGAGACGTCTTTAAACCCGGCCTATATTCAATTGTGCAATCGTACTCTTGCAATGGAATCCATCATCGAGCAATTCTGGGAACCAAGTTATTTTTGATCATAGCTTGTCATCACCCGAAATCTATTTAAAAACGCTATGACGGCGAGGTTTCCTAACTCTACTAAATGATATTTCCGTTCCTGTGGGATAGTTTTGCGACTAAAATATGGTTGGTTGGTAAAATATGGACATAGGTTGAAATATACCGCTATGATTATGTTGGGGTAGTATACCGGTTACCCCAATGTTGCTGGCATCGGTATGGAGTTGAGTCTCTGCAACTGAATTGTACAATGTCTAAAGTGATCGCTTTGATAGAAACTCTTTAATAAGTAAAAGTACTTCTTCCTGAAGTTTTTTTTTCTATTTCCAGTCATTATTATTTTTCAATAGATTCGACAATGAGGCAGTTATCACAGAGTTTTATAAATAACCTAAAGCAATCCGATAAACCAAAAATTTGATGTAGTTTGTGATAGTTTCTGGGTGTGGGAAAGTTCAATACCAGCATCTGTTTTTAAAGAGCCCGGCCGCATGCTAATATGATTTATCTAGAACCCGATAAAAATCTATTTCATCTAGGGAAAAATTACATTAGTTTAATTTTAACGTAAGCCCGCCTTTTCCTAATAAATTTAACAATCCTCTTTGACGATGAAGGCCATCTCCGAAGGACTTACTACGTATTAAAATATCGTCTATATAGATTAAAGTATACATGATCTTGGCGTCTGATAGGATATTATTCATCGGATATTTTCGGCAACTTCCGATACCGAACCCGCGACCGCCGAGACTCTCGGCCACGCGCCCAAATCCCGAGGCCATTTATCCTTTTTGTTGTTGGTATTATTAATAATTTTATTGATTGTTGGAGTATTATATTTATCAATTCTATTCTTCTAAGATGATCATTATTATCCTTGGTAGTTATTATGCTTACTTTCGCCGATCTAAAGTATTTTGATACTTGTTCTTGTTTTAAAAAAATGTGTGTGTACTTATGTACACGCGTTAAAAATTATACCACACGACTGAAGCAAAACATATAAATACGCCAACAGTCACATACATAGGTCTTAGTTTACAAAACATATTACATTTCTGAACGCACTCATAAATATTTGACAACTAATAAATATGTCATTCTCTTTTTTTATTACTGTCACTATTCCACATTTTTAAAATCTAAAACATATAAACTTTTTGAAAAATATTCGGTCCGAACCATATTAAAACCTTTCTGATCCATTTGACACTTACATTTAACATAAATAAACATAAGTAATGTTTTAAGGGGTTTAAAATTCATTAAGATAATTAGGGTTGACAAATTTTTCTTACAACATAAATTTCTGAACGCACTCATAAATATTTGACAACCATTAAATATGTCAAACCCTTTTTATTACTGACACTATTCTACATTTTTAAAATCTTAATACGGAATTATTCGAATATTGTGGATATATGTTGTCGATTCGAAAACTGTATTTAAATACGTTCTTTAATTTGAGCGGTTTAGTGGACAGCTTCAGAGGATGAATTTTGTGTTACAAATGCGCGCGCATCTTAAAATTTCGCTCTCATCATTTTTTCATAACGCGCCTAAATAAGTATAACTTCAAAAATTGCACAGCCTGACCGCCTACCCTTATAGCCCGGCTATCGTGAAGTTACCGTGAAGAAGGGAATCTACCGCTTCCCTACCACTAATTTTGCATCAGTTCAGTATGTTCATTTTTGCGTATTACCTAATAAAGTTCTAACGATTCACCATAGCGGACTCTTTTTGTTAAATATTTCCGTAAGAAGTTTGGCGTAGTATTCTCGATAAGGAAGGACTCGTAAAAGTTTTGTTTTCCATTGTGCCCATGAAATATAAAAATGATGGGAGACCTTGATACCATGACTTAGAAACACCGCATAATTTTGGAAGCGAATAGCGTATCAGTTCCTTTTCGTTTCAACCATAAATATCCACGTATTCTTAAATTTTGTTGATGAGATCAAAGTTAAAATTAACGTTATTGTTAAAGGCAACTGAGTTTTTGCTGAACCTCTCATATCAGATTACTATTCCCTTTGTTATTCCTACTACGTTTTCTTGTATAATGTGGCTTAACGGACTCACCTGATGATTCTGACGTACTGCGATGGTAACTATATCGTGTACACGGTCCATATTTTGAGCTTTATATGTGTTAATTTGTCATTTGGCCCTTTTATGACTCACTACACATAATAGAAGTTCCTCCGTCATCGTGTTTGTTCCCTATTTATCTTTCACTTATTATAGTGAAATTTTGGCGTTCCTGAAACTTGCTAAACAGAACTTACTAATCGACGTGATCATTCTCCTCCGAGTGTTGAGCCATTGGATTTCTCGAATCGCTAGCCCTTTACCCCGGGCTCCAAAGCTAATCGGCCCTTGACCTCGGGCTTCAAAGCCTAACATCCTTCGCGATCATGATTCAAAATCTGACCATCCTTGACCTCGGATGTCATTCCTCATTAGCCCTTGACCTCGGGCATCGTCAGTCATTAGCCCTTTACCTCGAGCAACATCAGTCATATGCCCTTGACCTCGGGCATCATCAGTCATTAGTCCTTAACCTCGGGCATCATCAGTCATTAGTCCTTAACCTCGGGCATCATCAGTCATTAGCCCTTGACCTCGGGCATCATCAGTCATTAGCCCTTAACCTCGGGCATCATCAGTCATTAGCCCTTAACCTCGGGCATCATCAGTCATTAGCCCTTAACCTCGGGCATCATCAGTCATTCGCCCTTAACCTCGGGCATCATCACTCATTAGCCCTTAACCTCGGGCATGGTAATCATCCATTTCCTGGAACTGAAGCAATTATAGATTATATATTTATTTTAAATGAGTGTGCATACATATAACATACTAGCTTTTGCTCGCGACTTCGTCCGCGTAGGCTACAGGGTTGGGTACAGGGTTGGCTTACGTCATAGTAGCTTTATGCATGCAAAGTCTCAGCCCGATCGGTTTAAAATTGACAAAGTTTCATACAAAGTTTCATCCCCTATTTTATCCCCTTCGGTATAGAATTGATCAAAATCCTTTCTTAGCGGCTGCCTACGTCATAACATATACTTGCATGCCAAATTTCAGCCCGATCCGTCAAGTGGTTTGGGCTGTGCGTTGATAGATCACTATGTCAGTCAGTCAATCAGTCAGTTACCTTTGAGTTATATATATACAGATGTACATCCTCCTCGCATCGTATTCCTCATTGCTGAAGGTCGTGATTCCCTGTACATGGAGTGATCTTTGTTCTTACTATGCTTTGTTGAGACATACATACATACATAATCTCACGCCTGCATTTCCCGAAGGAGTAGGCAGAGGTGCACTTCTGCATCCACATTCCGCCAGGTATCGGTCCTTCGTAATAGGAGGCGAGCCTATTGCCGTTTTTCGGGCACACTTCCAGACTCCGTACTGCTATTGAGAACTTTTCTAATAGAGAACCCCAATAACACTTTGCCCGATCTGGGAATCGAACCCGGGACCCCTAGATCGCACGGCACATACCTGTACCACGAGGTCGTTAAATGAATGTGTTCAGAATAATATTTCCTTGTCTCTATATAAATAATAATTGTCATTATAGTTCATCATTTGATCACCCTCATAATAACGCATATCATATATCATATAATCGCTTCGAGATAATAGTAATCCCATAAACAAAAACTAAACTTGTAAAAAACAAATCTCGCAACTAAAAGTTGTGAGATCCATATGACACCAAGTCAATGAATTTATTCAGTCCCCGTTTAAGTTGTTCTGTCTTGAGTTATTATGCACTTAGCTTACCAGAAACCATCTTACAGTGACCAAATGAAAGTCTTTTATGTTTTACATAAGAGTTAGATTTGGCAATTGCATGGAAACACAATGTATCTCACTTTTAGCGGTGGCACTGCCGGGCCCCAGATTCGAAAGACAAAATAAAGAAAAAGAAAAGAAAAAAAAATTGTTAAATGAATTTCTATAATGATAACAACAGTCCAAATATTTTATTCCCTACTATAAAAAATAAATTCTACTTACTATTTGTAGGCGTGGAAGGAAGTTTTGTGTATCCTTTTCGTATCCTGCTTCTGAACTATTGTCGTACAGCAATAATAAAACTCCAATTCACTTAACTCGTTTATTCTCCTCAGAGATGTACACTGTTCGAACGCTCGAATCGGAATGCCGTCAGACAGTTTTGAATCCACCGACGTTAGTTTCGCCGGAAATACAAAATGACTAACGGAAACAATATACTTCTTTAAATTCGACTTGTTGACTCTTACATCATATTTTAAAAATAGTAATAATAAAGTAAACACAAAATACATAATTGTTTGCACGTAATAAATATACACTTTTGATTGGCAGCAAATAATCTACCGGAAATAACATGACGAAATAAATAAGTCTACCGGCATTATAAGACAACCCTTACAATACAAATCTATTAAAAAAATATGACATTTCGTGTTGCTGAGGGAGTTTCTTGGCGTTTCTTCCCCACAGCGATAACACGTTTCGAAGCGGCAATAGTTTAGTATGAAATAGCTTAAGTGTTTTTTTATCTTTTTATCTTTACTTAAAGAAATATTTAAAAAAAAACTCAACTCAATTTCGATGTTCGGCGGGAATCCGACAACGGTCCACAGTTGTTGCCAGCTCCTAATTGAGCCAAGACCGGATAATTCCACTGCTCAACATTTGTTCCTTCTTTCTCGGAGTTTTTACTTTTTGTACAATCGTCTTGAGTGCACTGAAAAGGGGTATTTTCATTGGGACCTAGGATTAGGGTCAGTACGCTTTCTATGTTACTAACAAATAGGTATATTTTGTTTAATAATTTTAGACCAGTAAGTATGTCTAATAATTATATTTAATTAACAACATTTACCTACGTCCCGGATACTGAACTATTAAACTGGCCTAATACAAGAGATACAGACAGTCGCCAGAGAAAGGAGTATCGGTTGTTTGGTGTGGTGTGACTGGCAGTGGTAACACATTGATAAGTGCGTGGCGCGGTCAGTCCAGTGAGCGGCGTGGTGACGCTGGTGGGGTGCGAGCTGCTGTGCGGCATCCACCGCGTCACCTCCTCCATCACGTCGCACTGCGCCGCGCCGCTGCCCACCTTCGACGCCGCATACTCCCCCGGGACCACACTACAACAAGGTATACCTACTCGGTAATATTACGGGAAAAACTCGCATTTGTTCGATATCACATTGTTATTTTTAACGGACATTCTTTGTACGTCAGTTTCTTGTCCGCAACACTTTTCCTGCTGCACATTAATGATATGCTTGTACCCGGTACCTTGGGCTATGCAGACGACAGCACTGTCTCGGACAGGTATTTTTCACGCGCGAATGCCGGCAGGGATGGCATCGAGTCTTGTCGAGAGGCGATGGTTAACCATCTTTGTACCTACAGTAAATTCTATAGTACATAGAACATTGTATTAGAGATACTAACAGCAACTGCATTGATAAAAATAGGTCTGAGGGTAGAAATAGATCTGAAGGTTTGGTAACAAATTGCAAGAACCATTAGTATATTTGTTGAGTCAGTGCTTTTTCATACATAAATATATGTAGGTCCCCATAGCAAAGCCAGGCTGAACCAAAAGTATTTAATAAATATTATAATATTTCGTACGTTATGTATATTCCACAAATATGTCATACAAATATGGGATAATCAGGCTGGCATAATTGGTGACAGATAATTGGAACCATTTTAGACCAGTGAATCTCTACTTGAAGAATATTGTTGCTTATAAATGTTGCAGGATTATGAATGTTTCCGTGCATCTTAAAAATCTAAAAAAAGCTAAAAATACATTAGCTCCAATCTGCAGTTGTTCAATTTATAGTTGCTGCGACAGCTAGCATGATGCAGTGTATTGAATATCATAAAAATAAAATAAGACATTTGAGGTTAAGTGAAAATCGATAAAGTTATATCAACTTTTACCACAGAATAGCAGCTACCTCATGCATTGTAAAAATCTAAGTTAGTTTTAATAACCAACTTAGGAGCTGCTAGTTAAAATAGGTACTATTCTGGAAAGCAAGCCTCTGCGGGTTGGCGGACAACACACCCAAGAAATTCCTAAGAACTTTTAGGTGTGCAGGTTCCATCACGATGTTTTCCTTCACCGTTAAAGTACGTGATAATTCATTTTGAATACACACATAACTTCGAAAAGTCAGAGGTGTGTGCCTGGGGTTCGAACCTACGACCGTCGAGTTTCTCGACCGCGTGCCTAAACCTCGAGGCCATCACAACTTAGGTGACCACGTTCTACGCAGTAAGCCAGTAATTCGGGGGGCTGGTCGGATACCTCCGACGCCTATGTTACTAACTAACACTATATTCTTTCTGTATGTGTTCGTATCACCCGAAATTGAAACAAAAACAACTGGCACTTGACCGTTTAGGTAGAAGTGCATTTATAAATTTTCGTTACTTTTTGCCTTTGTGTGATGTAAAAAGGAATGTTATTAAATATGTATTTATCAAAAATAACTTTATGAAGTTTATATTTTCTTAGGTAAAAGGTATCTGGTCGGAACAGAAAGACTCGGATACCAAAAAGAAGCGGTCGCCGAAGGACCAGATCGTGCCGCTGTTCCAGAAACCACTCCTCAAATAATCCCCTTATAATGGTAGTGCTTTTCGTCTTCCAAACGTTAGTAGATTTTAATACATTTATAACATTACTTAATTCAAACATCAGAAGCCTAAAAGCGTTACACGTTAATTGTGTAATGCCTAGTTTATATATAATTGTTTATTGTGGGGTCAGTATATTCTCATTTATATGTCAAATTGCTATTGTTAAATATAGATTTAAGCTTAAACATAATTATTCGGAATTTTGTAAGGCAAACTGGGCTTTTGGGCCTCTATGGAAGTACCGCCACTGGTATGTTCTATACATATGTATGTCTATTCACTCCATCGAAATAAATGTATCATCATCATCAGCCCATATACGTCCCACTGTTGAGCACGGGCCTCCTCTAAAACTGAATTTATGAATGAATGAAAAAATCATCGCAAATGATTTTAATGTCATCTTGATGGTCACTTGGGTTTAAAGTCTTACAGACTATCTGCAACATAAAAAGGAATTTGAATTAGTTCGAATTTAAGCAACTACTGAAATTATTATTTTTCGAAATATCGAATAACAAAAATATTTTAAAATCATAATATGCTGTAAGCAAATTATAATAAAACTGCTTTACCTATTTTACTTGTATCGCGTTGTGTTTCTTTCAGAATTTCATTAAGTGATTTACAGGTTGAGTAATCATGACCCAAAATCTCTTTTCTATTTACAGGACTGTTATTATATTTGAATAATTTACTTTTTTTTTTCAGTTCAAATTGCCAATCAAGTTTATTGATAGACATTTAAAAGTGATCGTTTACGTCAAAAATTACTCGGGCACATATCTACTATACACAAAAACCTGCCTTTTGACAAAATCTTTACTATATGAAGATGCCAAATTTAAGATTGAAATAAAACGGTTTGTTGTGGTTTGTTTTTACTCATAAGGGTAGCATGATGTTTTTGTTGATTAAGTGGGAGTCTCTTACAAACATTCAATTGTGTATAATCAATGAATCATTATTAAAAACTGTTATCACATATAGTTACAACTAATTGTCACGTCATCTATTAAAAATTATAAACAATACAAATTAAGGTATTTTTTGTATTGTTTTTACAGCAAGTCGAGGATTGGTCAACAGAATTGATAGAAGTGGAACATCGTGCAAAAGCAGCTGCGCGTGCGCTGTTGTTTGTGCTCGACAGCGAGACGCGAGCTGTCGCCGCCAGCGTGGAGGCCGCCAAGCTGGCCGCCGCGCCGATACTTGACATGCATACATTTATTATGTTTATCTATTCACGCAAAAATAAAATTTAATTACTTATAAATGCCAGCTTTTCAATAGAAATAAAAACTTTAAGCTGTGAAATACATCTAATTCATAAACATCTCGGGCGTACGATCAAAAATAAATAAATAAATACAACCAATAGTCACATAGATAGTTCTAACCCCACACTAGGTATCAGAAACTACGAGAGACTTTTCGGTCTCGCAAACACCCAGACCCGAAACAAATATTTATGGACCACACAAACATTTGTCTCGGTGCGGAGATCGAACCCGCAGCCTCTCGTTTCAAAATAGGTGTGTCCAAATGGAAGTTTATAGCGTTTAAATGTCTTTACCTATCCTTATGGTATAAAGTGTGTACCTATGTTTGTTTTATTATTAGATACAGTCTTTTAAATATTCTTCATAAGCAAGAATGCTATATAAATTATATGAATATGTTTCTGTTCATAGACCTTAATATAGATATAGATTGTAAGATTGTGATTGTATACCATTAGGGTGACATAGTCATTTTGTGACCAAACCCTTTTCAATAAAGATAAAAAAAAAACTTCATGCCTAAACAAACATAAGTACATGCTGAAGAAGACCTTCGTCTTCGACCCTGAAGCTTCAGGTGGCTTGACTGAAGACGATGACATCACTGTCATCAACTTCCCTTATATGGTAAGTTAACGTTAACACCTCCACTAGCTTGAATTCTATGCCTCAATGATCTCGTGAGTGTATTTATAGAATTACTGTATGCATTGTTTCTGTTTATGTTTTACCTGTCTGTATTTGCGCGGGAACCGTGCATCAATATTTATTACCATTCAGCTCTTTATTACTAACTCTTTATTATATATTGTAGTTATCTAAGTAAATGTAAATAACGTGTTACATTAAAAGATCGCAATAAGTTATAAAAGTTGTTGGCAGCTAAATTTGTGTCTCCGTCCCAATTTTGTGGGTTGTCGGCCATATTGCAATGCAAATCATAAAAAGCAGCGCGTTTTTTACTGTTCCAAAAAAAACTTACTATTGCCTGAAGGGCTGAAAAAAATGAACTAACTTCGCCAATTCTCGCAAATGATTTAGATAATACTAACATAGATTTAAGACATGTGCGTTACACCAAATATAAATGGCCTGCGGACATACGCCCTTAACTTTTTGTTGCACTCCATTTTTCAAACCCGACATGACACTAGCACCGTCGTAGCTTTGTGCTACTAATTTTGTGATACAGTCATGTTTGTATAAAAAATCTAAAATATATTTTACTCAATGTCTCTGATGTACTACTTTCAGAAACATTAGTAAATCCTAAGAAACGATCTCGTATATTATTGCCAAAATAATATCTTAATATTATGCACAATTTCTCTCTATTACTAACATCGGGAGTTTCGTCAATAATTATTGATACAAATTTTTTCGTGTTAATTTCAAATTCGATACGTGATCTTAAAACATCAGCCACGGAATGAATAATATCATTTTGAATTTTATTAGACAAATAACTCGGCCCTCCTTTGACGTCATGTTGTTGTTGCATATGTTTTTCTAAAACGCTATCGTATTTAGAAAGTAAAGACACAAGTTCTAAAAAAAATCCTTTATTTAAAGACAATTTAGATTCATCATGTCCTCTGAAAGGCAGCTCTTGTTGAGCTAAATGACAAATAATATCTATTAATCTTTGAAAAACATTACGATTATGATCAACGCGAATGTTATGTTTTGTAATTTCATCACATAATTGACGAGAAATGGATGTTTCAATGCGCTGTTTACCAAAATTATGAAAAGAAATTAACGCGTTTAAGTGTTTTTGTGAATTTGAATGCCTTTTACAAGCACCAGAAAGATTATTTAAATCGTTATATCCGCCGGAATTCCAAACATTTTTATCATTAGAAAAAAATATACACCACCAGCAATATAACCTATTCGTATGGGAACATCCAACAATCCAATTAGTTTGATACACGGATCTATTAAAGTGTCTTTTATGGCTTTTAACAATTTGAGAAATACACAAGTCCGGTGTAGGTTTTGGACTACTTACGAGCTGTTTTTTTACAGTATAATTTAATGAATTTACCTTATTCTCACAGAGCAAAACTTGCACACACTTTAAACCATCGCAAGGAACAATATCACTCATTATGTTATGTACGTTTATAATTACAATATTGAAATTGCAAACAACAAATTCAATACGCTTCAAACTTAGCTCGTTCGCTCAATGACAACTGACTGAATTGATCAATTGAGTTGACATTGACAAATTCCGTTGTGAAGTTTTCTAGTAACTACGTTCAATATTGCCAACGTAAAGAAAAACTGTACAAGTTTATCATAATATCATTGGAAATAAATAAAATATCACACACAATATTATAAAATATTAAGGATAATAAATAATTTTTTTTATTATAAATAAAAAAATATATATTATAATACATTATTTTTTACTAAGTATGCAACACCGCACTCTCGATTGCACGCTGTTCAGAGCGAAAGCGGGTTTCTAATGTCCATACTAATTGCTATATAAACGGTATTTTGGTTATATCTATGTTTTAAAATCTAATGGGAATTTCGGCGTAGTGCGAAAGGGATAGAACTAGTAAAGCGAAGCCTCATTAAGGCCCCGTTCGCACGGGAGCTTTTTCAACGCGCGTTAAAAAAGCGTTCAAATGCAACAAATGCATTCCCAGGTATCTGTTCACACGACGGCGCTTTTATAACGCGACGCTTTTTTATCGCGCAGTGTTGCATTTTCGATTTTGGGCGTTGGAAATAGAACAATGCAACTTCATACTATTGTTCACACGAGGGTAAAAAAGCGCCGGCGCTGCAGTCAGTGCGCAGCGCGCTGTCCTCGTGAGCGGACGTGTCTTGTTTATCTGCGTTTGTCAATGATGTCGTTATGATTAATTTCGTTTTAATAAATATAATTGTATTCTTTTAAATATTGTTTTACTTATCTCAGTGTAACAACCAGCGGTTGTACAGATGGTACCTTGAAATTTATTTGAGGGCCAACCATTTTCAACAATATGTCCAGGGCTGGGCATAATACATGCTTTGCTTTAATTGAAATACAAATTACAAAATACTGTATCGCAAGTAATTAAAATACGAAATACATTTAAGTAAGGTATTTGAAATACAAAATACAGTATTTTAGCTATTTTTAATTGAAATACAAAATACAAAACAATGCATATTTATTTGTTTTGGAATAGTTTTTTTAAGGCGGTTTTTGTTTAGTTATTGCAGGTCCTGATGAGCACAAACTTAATACTAAATGAAGGCTGAATGTATTTTAATAAATGTATTTTGAAGCCTCGAGTATTTGAAATACTAATTACAAAATACTTCGGCTTCACGTATTTGAAATACAAATTACAAATTACATTTTAAGAAAGTAATTAAAATACAAATACAAAATACGTATTTCAATTACAAGTAATTCAAATACTGCCCAACCCTGAATATGTCAAATGTTGCTGTTGGGAGAAACGCAGACATGCGCAGCGCCTTGTATAATTGAATAGCAATATACACATGTATATTGCTATTCAATTATACTAGGCGCTACATACGCATAATTGCGCGTTAACTAATAAAGGTTCTTGGTGTTACGGTCGTATTATTACGGTGGTATTATTTATTAGAATAAATAATATATTATTATTATTATTACTTTATCTTTGAATGAATGCCTTCTGTTTCCTTTTTCGCCTTCTAGCGACAGAAACCGCTACTGCTAGTCAATTAGCGCTAACCATTCTCACGTCTTACTAGAGCGCGAGGCGAGACAAAAGTGATTAAAAAGCGCTCGTATGAACACTCAAATTTAAGGCGTTAAAAAAGCGCCGACGCCGGGTTTTAACGCAACGCTTTTTTAACGCCCGTGCGAACGGGGGGTTAAAGCCAACGAGATAAAGGGAGATAGATATTATTATTATGTTCAATATTAATGTTTACTCTAAACTATTGACGTTCGTGCGCCCGCGTTTCGTTTGTTTGAAATGAAATTATATGGGCCGGGATTTGGCGCGCGGCGGCGCGGTTGCATGGCGGACGGCGGCGCGGCAAAAATATGTAAATTTATGTTTTTGGATAAATATTTTGTTGTTTGAATTTAATTATGAAATATCTAGTTTATGTTTCTTATTCGGAATTATGTAAGGCAAGCTGAAGCTGGGCTTTTGGGCTTCTATGGAATGGACTATACTTATATTGTAATTTATTTCTTTATTGGAAAAGAGCAACACTAGAGTTTCTTGCCCGTTCTTCTCTAGTGATAACTGCCTTCCGAACGGTGCGGTAAATTCAATATTGATATCACTAAATTTAAGTGAAATAATATTTGACATTTTATTGATTAAAAAAAAAAAATCATTTCATTCAAAACGAAAAAATAGATTAAAAATCTAAACATATTGTTTGTGTGTAGCGCAATATATATAAGTGTTTGTATGTTATTATGAAATATTATTTGATTGGTTAAAGATAAAGAATTAAATATAAAATAGAATTATTTTAAAAAATATTGAAAAGGGAAGAGATGTAGTGTACACGTAATATTAATAATAAATTGTAAGGTAAACGTGAAAATAAATCATAATATAAGCGCTGTTCCCCACTCAAACCGGTTCACTACTACCTCTGATATCGGACCGAGTGGACGTGTCAGACGCTATTGAAACCAAGCTTTAGTAGTTTTATTTATACAAACCAAACCTGAAACATCTGGACATAACACTGGCAACTTGCGAATAACATTACTGGTTATTGAATGACATACATTCTATCATCTTTTCATCCTTTTTTTTTGTAATGATTATATATTATTTTGTACTCACTTTTGTCCTCGTCGCCAATGTAATGTTCTGGTGTCTGAGGTGGTTTGTATAACTAATACTAATAACACTTAGTTTCAATAGCGTCTGGCGCACCCACTCGGTCCGATGTCAGTCGTAGTAGTGACTCGGTTCGAGTGGGGAACAGCGCTTATATTATAATTTATTTTCACATCTACCTTACAATTTATAATATAATGAAATGAAATGAAATGAAATTGCTTTGAAATGAAATTGCTTTATTTAGTCACGTAGGCAATCAAATAGCACTTATGACAAGTCAATACAGAAAAGAAAAATCTTTTATTATTACATTATAATTTAACTATGGTTCATTTTATATAATTTGTACAAAAATATTTACGGTTTTTTTTATAATTTATTTTTAGTTTTCATCAGGAAATACATAATATCTTATTATTATTATTTTAAAGTAAATAACGAGATGGACCTTGTGTATTTCCGAAACGTCACGTATTATTTTAATGGTACCACCGGATCCAAACGCGACCCTGACTGAGAAGACCCGGCGAAACAAACTCAGCGGGCTCACTTTACTACTGGAATTTACGCGGCGCGACCCACACCTGAGTAGATCCAGCGAGTCCAACTCAGTGGGCATGTATTTGGTCCAGTAAGGATAACATAATTATATTATATGACCTGCCAAATAAAAATTGCCTTCTTATTATTTATTTGCTCGAATTATTTACTCGATCGGTCGTCATTTTATTTTTATTTTATTTATTTTGTGCACATTTTATATTAGATATCAATTTGTATATATTTGATGTTTTTATAATGGTTTAAGTTACACTTGGAGCTTTGGGTTAATTTATATTATTTATGTATTATTCAAATGATTTGGTTTAAGAAAGAAGAATGTGAAAGGTACTGGGTTCCAAGATGTGGTGATGGCGATGTGCGGGAGAGATCTAATGCCAAATTTCCTTATCCTCTAAATACTGATTTATATTGTAGTATCCCCTTGTCATCAGAACACGTTTAATGTGCACCTTAAATGAATTATCTGATAGGTCAGTTACAGATTTGGGGAGCTTATTGTAAAATTTAACGCAGTTGCCTATAAAGGACTTACTGGTTTTTTCTAATCTTAATGAGGGTATCACAAGTTTATGTCTACCCCTGGTATTTACATTATGTATATCACCAATTTTACTAAAGCTAAATACATTCTTACGTACATACATAATATTTTGATAAATGTATTCAGACGGCACGGTCAGTATATTACAGTCCTTGAAAATGGATCGTAAGGAATCACGGCTACGTAGATCATAGATAGCGCGGACTGCTCTTTTCTGTAGTATGAAAATGCTGTTAATATCAGCCGCCGATCCCCACAATAGAATGCCATAAGACATTATACTGTGAAAGTAAGCAAAGTACACTAACCTAGCCGTTGAAACATCCGTGAGTTTTCTTATTTTACGAATCGCAAAAGCCGCGGCACTCAGTTTACTAGATAATCGCTCTATTTGCGGACCCCACTGCAGTTTACTATCTAGAGTTATTCCTAGGAAAACAGTTGAAGTCACCAAGTCAAGTGTTTCTGCGTTTAATGTAACAGGTGACATTACATTCCTAACATTTGGTAATGTAAATCGAATGCATTTTGTCTTTCCTGCATTGAGTAGAAGATTATTACATGAGAACCAATTCAAAATTAAATTAAGTACATGATTTGGAACAGCTAGATCTTTATCCTTACGATTTATTTTAAATATTAGTGACGTGTCGTCAGCGAACAAAACTATGTCTGTAAATTTCTGTACCATGTAAGGGAGATCATTTATATAAACTAGAAACAAAAAGGGGCCCAGAATGGAGCCCTGTGGAACCCCTATTTTGACTGTTGATCCTACTGAGGTGACGCCGTCCACACATACTTTTTGTTCACGACCCGATAAATAGGACATTATAAGTTGAAGAGAGGAACCACTTATGCCGTAGTAACTCAGCTTCGTAATAAGGGTCTGGTGATCAACGCAGTCGAAAGCCTTCGAGAGGTCACAGAAAACCCCAAGAGCATCTTGTGACGTCTCCCAGGCTTCCAGTACAGATTTCATCAAAGATGTTCCTGCGTCTTGCGTAGACCGACCCTTTGAAAAACCAAATTGGCTACTATGTAATATCCCATTTCTATCAAAATGTTCCTGCATTTGAGTGAGCATGATCTTTTCGAAGACCTTACTAAGAGCTGGTAGTATTGAGATGGGTCTAAAGTTTGATGGATTATTTGGACATCCCGACTTAAATATGGGCACAATTTTACTGATTTTCATTAAGTCGGGAAAAATACCGTCACTTATACAAGAATTGAATATAACCGTCAATATTGGAGCAATATTAAATATAATAGCTTCAATAGCCTTAACCGACAGTCCCCATATATCTTCAGTAGCCTTAATTTTAAGATTTTTAAAAGCTTTTATTATTTCGGAACAAGACACTCTTTCAAAACTGAAAATGGGCATATTTCCAACAACATTTTCTTTTAAAAGTGATTCAGCCAAGACTGCTGATGATTGCAAGCATTTAGTTGTCTCTAAAGGTATATTTGTGAAAAACTTTTCTAGGTAATTAGCAATACTAACTTTGTCTGAAACCAGGTTGTTGTTTATAGCCAAGGTTATCTTGTTGTCAGTAACCTTATTTCTCCCAGTTTCTGTATTTATAATTTGCCAAGTTGTTTTTATTTTATTGCTAGATAATCTCAGCTTTTCACTAATATAAGCTGCTTTAGCTTGCATGCATACTTTTTTAAATATTTTAGAATATTGCCTGACATAGTTTATAAAATTGACATCAGGTGTATAGGACCTTTTGTCATACAAGTTATATAAAATTTCTCTACTACGTCGGATGCCTTTGGTCGCCCAAGTACTAAATTTAATGTTAGAATTAATTTTAATTTTTACAGTTTTAATTTTGCACACTTTGTAGAATTCTTTGCAAATTGTATCAAGTAATGAAGAATATATATCGTTGGGACTGTCAGAATTAGGTTCTAAAATATTAATTTTTGATTTTAGGTTGATATTAAATTTACCTAGGTTATGTCTTGTCAATGGCCTGTACTTAATTTTTTTTTTATGTTTTCAATTCTATGTTTCAATTTGACTAACAAACATTTATGGTCCGATCTAACTCCTATTTGTGTATACTTTTCAACCACTTCGAAATTGGTTATGATATTATCAATGCAGGTTGCTGTTTCAGTAGTTATTCTAGTGGGTTCAGAAAACAAACAAGTATAATTAAATGAACTAAATAATGACACAAATTTACATTTATCAACTGAATTAACCATTAAGTTAATATTAAAATCCCCACATACTAAAACCATCTTATTATTTTTAATTTTTTTAAGAATATCCTCCATTGTGGATAGGAAAATATTAATATTCGACGAAGGAGGCCTATACACATAATATTACATCTACACTACATACACTACAACGTACATATTATTAATCCTTGTAGTTTCATACTTGATGACGTATCAAAAAAACTTGAAATGTAATAATTTTTGGCGAGTCATTGTGTAGGCATAGAATGTCGTAAAATTAAGATCCCATAAAAAACAAAACTTGTAAAAAACCCCAAGTCTCGCAACTCAGTTCGTTTGCCGTAAAAAGTTGTGAGATCTATATGATACCAAGTCGATGAATTTATTCAGTCCCCGTTTAAGGGAACTTCTGTCTTAAGTTATTATGCCCTTAGCTTACCAGACACCATCTTATAGTGACCATATCAATGTTAAAAATCTTTTATGTTTTAAATAAAATAGTTTTGACTTGGCAATCGCACTAAAAGTGAGATACATTGTGTTTTGCCCCATGACAAGGAAGCATAAGGGTGCCCCAGCCTGTAAACAATGTGCCCTTACTGAAACAGTGTGTGTGCGTTGCCGGCGGCCTCAGGCCAAGGGGCAGGTAAGCTAAAAAGGGCCCGACTAACATATTGGCGCAACGGGCGATGGCGGAATTATTGTGGCGCTTCTCATCCAGGTTTCCTGCCGAGGATTAAATATTAGTAATTTTTTAAATGCTTAGAAAATAATATTTATTTGCAGTTTGACATTAGACTGTTTTAGCAGTGTGATGACTAAAATGACGTATTTATTTATTTTATTTATTTCACGTTCGGTCAAAATTTGATTAAAAACTCTGAGTTAACAGTATTTTTACCATTTATTTTTATTACGTTAAGGAAATAAGTACTAATTAAATTGTCACGGTAGTTTTACTGAAAAGAGTAGCCAGAGGTGCGTTTAACATTTTCGCACTTCGCTTGCTGTTTTTTTGTCCCATGATAAGGTATTTGGGACCCGGCCAATCGCTGTTTTGGGTATAAATCCAATCTCGGCCATACTATTGACAGTTTCCGCGGAGCAATGGGCGAGGAGCCAGCTGTGAATCGAGAGATCATGAGTTCGATTTCCGCAGTGAGAATTTTTTGCGACAAATAAATATTTTGTTTGCGTCCAAAAATCCATGTTTTCATTCTTACGTGTATCAATCACGTTCACGAAAACATGTTCAACTTGAGTGTCTGGCAACCTTGGTGGTAACAAACAAATTCGAATGTCAAGTAAAGTGAGGAACAGGTGGTCTGTGCTTTTTCAATTTTCCGGTTCCCACAGAGTACATTTTTATAGAGAAAATTTATTTTTATATTTACGTTTGAGACGAATTTACACTCGGTTAGGACCTCGCATTCCAGAATCAAGCTTCCCCGTTGATTGGGAATACTTGATGTCGAGCACCAAATCGCCAATCTGAAAAGTACGGGCAGGTCGACGCCTGCCGTTAGTGTAAGCGTCTTGTCGTGACTTGTTTCATATTACTAGGCTTAGGGGCCTTTGTTAACGCAAGCTTTAATCCTATAGAGAGTCAATGATCTTCGTAGCTTGATATCATTCCTGTACATACCATGTATAAAATGTACTTTCAGCCGAATATAAAAATTAAAAAAATACACCCAACAGTCACGTACATAGTTATAGTTCTTTTTTTTTTTTTTTTTTTTTTTTTTTTTTTTTTTTTTTTTTTTTTTTTTTTTTTCACGCGGGGAAAATCCTATTTACGGACGGTGTGTCGGACTCACCGGCGCCTTCCGGCCCAGCATGGATGTTACCGCCCGTTGTCGGGCGGCCGCTGGGCCGGGTCCCTACCAAATATCAATGCGCCGTAATACCAACTAAAAACCCCGCGACGGCCACCATCAGCGCATTCAACGAGACGGCCCCGGAATACCCTGAAGCCAGAGCTATGGATTGACCCGGGACCGCCTCTGCGCCGTGCCAAAAGGCACACCGAAACAATTGTTACCCCTCGGGGGCCGCCAAGGTAGGGACGGCGGCCCCGCGTGGCCTCTGGGCGCCGGGCTAGATGTTCACCCGGCGCCTCCTACGTCGCCTGTTGCGACGAGCGGGATCGGTCTGCTCCCGATCCCGCTCCGCGCTCTCCTTCTGCGAAATGACACGTTCGCAGAAGGAGAGCATAGCTTTCCAAGATCTCCGGCTGCCGACCATGGCGGCGACCACGGTCGGCAGCGAGAGGTCTCTCCCCACGACCGCTACGAGAGCGCTGCGCTCCTCGTCCCAGGCTGGACACTCCTCAAGCGTGTGCTGGGCCGTGTCCTCACGGCAGTTGCCACAATGGTGGCACACGGCGGTCTCCTCCACTCCGACAATGCGACACAGGTACGCACCGAAGCTGCCGTGCCCGGTGAGCACCTGCGTCAGCCGGAAGGTCGGCGCACCGTGGCGCCTGTCCATCCACTGCTGGAGGACAGGACGCACTGCCGCGACGGTCGCCACGCCAGCACTTGGACTCTCCAGCCTGGAACGCCACTCCTCCACGGCGGCGCTGCGGAGGGAGGCCAGCATGGCCTCGACCTCTCTTGGGGCCGGTCTCTGTCCGGATCGCCGATACGCCTCCTCCCGCCAGAAGAACACTGACGAGAGGGACTTGGCGTCCAGCTCCCAGGGCAGAGTACCCGCCAAAACGCAGGCCGCCTCGTGCGAAATCGTGCGGTACCCTCTAACGATTCGCTGCGCCACCATACGTTGCGGACGATGCAACAAGCGGACACAGCGAGCGCCGAGGGAATTGGCCCACACGGGACACCCGTACAGGGCCATGGACCGCACGACTCCAGCATAAAGGCTTCGGCAAGGGAAGCCAGGACCATTAATGTTGGGCAGCAGGCGACCGAGAGCGCCCGCTGCCCGGACCAACTTCGGCGACAGCATCTCGAAGTGCGCACGGAATTTCCATCGACTGTCCAGAATCAGACCTAAGTACTTCATCTGGGAGCCGATGGGAATCCGCACGCCCTCCACCGTCAGGTGTGCCTCCGGCGGTGGCCTAGACCGAGGTCCGTGAAAACACAGAGCCTCAGTCTTGTGCAGGGCCACCTGGAGGCCAAGTCGCCGAATCCTGCCCACCACAAGTTCGGTCCCGAACCCGGCGAGCAGGGCGGCCCGCTGTGGGGTCCTGGCCGTCGCTGTCACCAAAGTGTCGTCCGCGTAGCAGACGACAGCGACGCCCCGAAGGTTGGCACCACGAAGCACCCAGTCGTATCCGATGTTCCACAGGAGCGGCCCGAGAACCGAGCCCTGTGGAACACCGCACGACACCGCCCGACGGTGCCACCCGTCGGCGCCCGGATACACGACGTACCTGTCACACAAGTACGCCTGCACCAGACGCCGAAGGTAGGGCGGAACCTCGTGGTACCGCAGTGCCTCATTGATGCAGGCCCAGGGCATGGTGTTAAATGCGTTGGCGATGTCGAGTGACACCGCCACGACGCAGTTGCCCCGAGACACCGCATCCTCCGCCTGTGCCCTGACTCGCAGAATCGCATGTACCGTCGACCGGCCCCTCCGGAACCCGAACTGACAATCTGCCAAGTCCGGGCCCGTACTCTCCAGATGCTCGACGAGGCGCGCGTGCAAGATACGCTCAAAGAGCTTGCACACCTCGTCGAGCAACACGATGGGCCGGTACGCCGACGGCGACTCTGCGGGTCGCCCCTCTTTTCTCAACAGGACAAGCTTGCCCGTCTTCCATCGCGACGGGAAGCTGCCCTGCTGCAGGCACGCGGAGAACAGGCTGCGGAGCCTCGTACCCAGCGACTCGACGGCGAGCACCCAGATACGTCCAGGCACCCCGTCGAGCCCCGGGGCCGAGTTCTTGCCCCGCAGCCGAAGCACTGCCGCCTCCAGCTCTTCAGGCGACACCTCCGGGATATCCCTTGCCGAATCCAACGACGATGGCGCCAGTGGACGTGGCGCCATCGGTGGAGGAGTGAACTCCTCAGTGGCCGGGAACAAAGCCGCGACGACGTCCTCGACGAGGTCTGCCCGGAGACTCTCCGTCAGCGGGGGCGCCCATGGGCGGAGCTTGCTCAACGCCACACGGTATGGACGCCCCCACGGATCTCTATCGAGAGACCTCCGGGACTCCTCGTGAGCCGCGGCCTTTGCTCGTGCAATGGCCACCCGCAGCGCTCTCTTCGCCCCTCTGTGGAGGCCGTAGAGCAGCCGCTCCTGTTCGTCGTCGCCAGGTCGGCGGACCCGACGACGACGGTGCCTGGAGAGTCGGCGTAGCGCAGCCGCGCAAGACGCGCGCAGCTGCGAAAGCTCCGCCGACCACCAGTACACCTGGCGCTTCGCCGGGAGGCGGGTGATCCGGGGCATCGACGCATCGCAGACGCGCGACATCGCCACCCCGAACCATTCCGCCTCCTCCTCGACCCGCACCGGTCCGTCCGGTACGGGGATCCACGCCTGAACCTAAAAAAAAAATGATTTTGTTGCAGGTCTGGGAGCGAGAATTGAATTGGTTCGCACCCTGACTAATGAATGATATACAAAATCCTTGAGAAGTGATTGGTTCAAGGCAACAAAACGACAACTGAGAAGTGATTGGTTCAGTTGATTTGAAAAAGTCCTTGAGAAGTGATTGGTTCAAGGCAACAACATGACAACTGAGAAGTGATTGGTTGAGTTGTTGTGGAAAAGTCCTTGAGAATTGATTGGTTCAAGGCAACAACATGACAACTGAGAAGTGATTGGTTCAGTTGTTGTGGAAAAGTCCTTGAGAAATGATTGGTTCAAGGCAACAACATGACAACCGAGAAGTGATTGATTCGGTTCAATACGACAATAGCAAGCAGCATAGCTACCAAGAATTGATTGGTTTGGTAAGAAGTGATTGGTTCAGGGCAAACTAATGGGCGTTTGAACCATGAATATATATTTGAAAGGTACATAGCGTACACAGATCCTTTAAAAGTTATAGCTTTAATTTGCAAGGTAATTCCATATTTTGAATGGTTTTTTTTTTTTTTAAGATACATTCAAATTTGATTGGTTTTATTAAATTACAAAATTAGTTTTTCGGCATTAGTTGACGGCCGTTGTGTAAGGTTATCACTTGATGCGTGTATGAGGACATACACGTCGTCAGGATGGTCGAGTGTAAGGTTTTACAAAAATATACATATTTCTTAGAATTAGAAATAAAAAGAAAACAATATTTTAGTTAGTTTTAAAATGTAATTATTATGGCAACACTGTCATTAGAATAGTGGGGTAGTTGAGAATTAATAAAAAGTCGAGGAAATAATAAGTAGAAAAATTGGCCATTGGGACGAGGAACAGTAAAGACGTTGGATAAGGACGAGACGGAGTAAGTCAGATGGACACAGTGTAATTGTACATAAAAAGTGTATAATAAACTTAACAAGTTCAGACGGAGTTTCATTGAATACGCCCAGTTGTAATGGAGTCTTACATACTGGACACCTCCCACATCGATATTTATGTTTTTGATATGAATATTTATGTGTAATGCAGAAGCCGAGTTCAATGAAATTTACGTTTTATTCAATGTTTGTTTTATTCTAATTGGTTATTCGGTAAAGAATGTGATGGAGATGACAACTCGCTATAATAAAATAAATTCAAAATCTATATTTTTATATTTAATGTTTAAAATATGAGGAAATAAAATTAAAGGCAATTTATAGATACAACTGCCCCATGACAAGGAAGTATAAGGGTGCCCCAGCCTGTAAACAATGTGCCCTTACTGAAACAGTGTGTGTGCGTTGCCGGCGGCCTCAGGCCAAGGGGCAGGTAAGCTAAAAAGGGCCCGACTAACATATTGGCGCAACGGGCGATGGCGGAATTATTGTGGCGCTTCTCATCCAGGTTTCCTGCCGAGGATTAAATATTAGTAATTTTTTAAATGCTTAGAAAATAATATTTATTTGCAGTTTGACATTAGACTGTTTTAGCAGTGTGATGACTAAAATGACGTATTTATTTATTTTATTTATTTCACGTTCGGTCAAAATTTGATTAAAAACTCTGAGTTAACAGTATTTTTACCATTTATTTTTATTACGTTAAGGAAATAAGTACTAATTAAATTGTCACGGTAGTTTTACTGAAAAGAGTAGCCAGAGGTGCGTTTAACATTTTCGCACTTCGCTTGCTGTTTTTTTGTCCCATGATAAGGTATTTGGGACCCGGCCAATCGCTGTTTTGGGTATAAATCCAATCTCGGCCATACTATTGACAGTTTCCGCGGAGCAATGGGCGAGGAGCCAGCTGTGAATCGAGAGATCATGAGTTCGATTTCCGCAGTGAGAATTTTTTGCGACAAATAAATATTTTGTTTGCGTCCAAAAATCCATGTTTTCATTCTTACGTGTATCAATCACGTTCACGAAAACATGTTCAACTTGAGTGTCTGGCAACCTTGGTGGTAACAAACAAATTCGAATGTCAAGTAAAGTGAGGAACAGGTGGTCTGTGCTTTTTCAATTTTCCGGTTCCCACAGAGTACATTTTTATAGAGAAAATTTATTTTTATATTTACGTTTGAGACGAATTTACACTCGGTTAGGACCTCGCATTCCAGAATCAAGCTTCCCCGTTGATTGGGAATACTTGATGTCGAGCACCAAATCGCCAATCTGAAAAGTACGGGCAGGTCGACGCCTGCCGTTAGTGTAAGCGTCTTGTCGTGACTTGTTTCATATTACTAGGCTTAGGGGCCTTTGTTAACGCAAGCTTTAATCCTATAGAGAGTCAATGATCTTCGTAGCTTGATATCATTCCTGTACATACCATGTATAAAATGTACTTTCAGCCGAATATAAAAATTAAAAAAATACACCCAACAGTCACGTACATAGTTATAGTTCTGACCCCACACAAGATACAAGTGCCCAGCTTGCCTTACAAAATTCCGAATAATAATCTTTCTTTAACAAGCTGCTTTAAATCTTTATTTAACAAAAGCAATTTGATATGTAAATGATATTTGATAATAACGATATTAAGTTATATCCTGAGCCCGCAATAAACGGTTCGGTCGCCCCTCCATTGGCGAACGTCATCAGCAAAGCATTTTAACAACAAATTGATAATGTCACAAATCATGATAATTAATTTTAATATTTTTAAACCTTATTTTTTTTATATTTCAGCGTCCTAAAGTTATGAAATATTGATTAGAATTATTTCAGATTTATTTCAACAAACAAGTGTCAACATAAAGACTAATAAAATCAAAAGATTATTTAATTACGCTAATGAGACATCTCTAAATTACTATATTGAATAAACAGATTAAAACGAATACTTTGTTTAGGCGGGCGCAGTTCTGCGTAGTTTCTCAATATTTTCCACATGAATCATCGATATACTGCAGGACAGTGAACACACTCATTAAATCTTGCGCCTTAGCACATTAAATCAAGTCTTTAAAAAGGGAATCGATAAATTAAGCCAGGTACGTTATGTGCAATCATGGTGGAATACACTACGCAACTTTATTGTTTTAAAAAGAAAGAGGAACTAAATGATATATTAGCGATCAATGTGTCCGTGATACAGGGCTATTATTTAATTTATTGCGGATTTGACTACAGTAAATCTCCACTACATCGCATTAACACTGTGATTGTTTCTTGCGCCGACATATGGCCTACACTCGGAATCGTTTGTCTTTTCACGGCGATTTCTGTAATTCACGGTCAATATTCGCATTCTGGCGATAACACTCCCAAATATTACATACGTGAAAAGCAATATTTACTTTATTACGACGCATTAGAGTCCATATTATATTATATTATATTGACATGTTACACGTTTGACAGATGATATTAAGGTATCGATACTTCTACTCAATACCGTATCGGTCGTCAAGTATCGATACTTACTCGGTATCGGTCGGCAAGTATCGATACTTACTCGTATCGAATCGTTTTTGAAAAATTTAGAATAAAAATCTTAAATTATATTGGTATTTTTTATCAATAAGTACAAAATTATAGAATTTTCAGCCCCGTGGCGCAGTTGGCTAGACACCAGCTTGCGAAACGAGAGGCCGCGGGTTCGATCCCCGCATCGAGACAAATGTTTGTGTGATCCGCAAATATTTGATTCGTGTCTGGGTGTTTGGGAGCCCGAAAAGTCTCTCGTAGTTTCTAACAGACTGTGTGCCGAATTTTATACAATTTCGTACACTTGTTTTTGCGTTATTGATTGTCAAATATAATAAACAAATAAGAAAGTTCTTACCAATTTTAATTTATACCAAACATAATACATAAAACAAACAATTGTTTCGAGTTAGGCTTAGCGTTAGAGCAATTATTACTTAAAGAAATTTATACCCTTGCAGTAAGCTCAGCTTAAGACTGCGGTGTGCGATTGAGAGGGCTGGGTTTTAATTTCGGGGTTACTAAGTATTATTAGGTTTTTTTCGGAAAACGTACCACAGTGTACTTTGTACCTCTTTGGAAATACGATAATATACAAGTGATTTATGTTTTGTGTGTCAAAAATAACGAGAAACATATTAAAATATTTGTGGATTAAACAAACGTACTTGCTACTGAGGCTATCAATTTAAGTAGTTTTTTTTACCCCAGAGGAGAATTCTAAGCTTCCATGAGACAAACCGTTCGCAAACTATTAAGCATGAGCGTGTCTTGATTTCGGCAGTTGTACAATCAATCAATCCTACGTCAGTAAACTAATAAATGGTCGAATAGTCACCGTTCTTGCACGCACGGACATCTCTGTCACCATCACACATGATGAGACTAGCTATGGTACTTAATTGATCTGCGGTCGCCGTGTGACGTCATATCATTGAGATCTACGTCAGCAAATCAGCATTATTATGTTGGTCGTAAGTTGGCGAATTTCGCAGAATATATTAAGAAATGTAGAGGATGTTTTCAACGGTTTTAAAAGTGAAGTCAAATAGTTTTTTAAATGTATTGTTTAGGTACCTAGATTAAAAATGCTATTGATTTAAATTGAGGCATAGGATAATTCAATTACAATTATGTTTGTTCAAATGCTAGTTGGCTTGTTAGGAAATTCTAAATCACCGCAACTATAACGACAGTCATTTGGTCTAGCGGTACAGGTGTGTGCTTTGGGATCTAGAGTTCCTAAGTTCGATCCCCGAGCCGTAAAAGTATAAGAAAAGAATTTCGTAAGAAGAAAGTCATTTCGGAAAAACTACCTTTGGTCCCGCGAATAAACTTGTGGCATTAAAAAAAATTGAAAAGAATGTTATTGGGTTTCTATTTTAGGAAATTTTTTGAAGCAGCATACAGTCTGAAAACATGCCCAGCGAACTACAAAAGCCTCATTATCAACACATGTCACAATCACAGTACTGGCGAAATGTTGAAATAGTAAGACATCTTTAGAACATGTACACTAACTTGGAAATTTTGTTGACGTCTTAGGCTGATGATATGATTATGATGCTGATGTTAACTTCTTGGTATTACGTGTTATACCAATAATATAATATACTTGCTCGACCCACTTGACTCCTTGCAGAGGCGTGCATTTCGCATCGTCGATGATCCCAATCTCACGGACAAAGTGGAGTCGTTAGGACTGCGGAGAGACTTCGGGTCTCTCTGTGTGTTCTATCGACTCTTCCATGGGGAGTGTTCTGAGGAACTGTTCAGCATGGTACCGTCGTCACCTTTTTACCATCGCACTACCAGACATCGCAGTGGAGTTCATCCATACTACCTGGAGACAATCCGTAGTTTATTATAGCGACTGTTTTTAAGAGTCTTCATTTTATTACTCAAATATTTTGGGAGAAACGTAATAGGTTAAATACTATTGGTCTCTGTTTGTTTGTAACCGAATGTGAAACAATTGATTATATTAACCGCTCACAAACTTGAAAGATATAAATAAATAAATACACCCAACAGTCACATACATAATTCTGACCCCACATAGTCTTGTGCCGTGAGTATCAGAAACTACGAGAGACTTTTTGGTCTCACAAATACCCAGACCCGAAACAAATATTCGTGGATCACACAAACATTTGTCGGCGTAGTGTGGGTGGGCGCTACGGTGCTACGTCACGCGGAGTAAACACTGCTGCCCGTTTATGTTAACCTGGTACCAGAGCTGTCTTCTTCCACGCTTTGACACCCTGCGAAGCGCTAGTGACAGCTGATGATAATCACAATAACTTGTCTATGGTTTTCATAATCGGTTCATAACGATTGAACAAATGTCTATAATACGTAATATAAGTTTTCATAAAACAATTTAGTTTTTAGGACCATTAAAAACCCTTTTGAGGTTTGTTTTTAGAGTCGTGTAACTTAAGTTTATTATATTAATAATATTAATTAAATTGTGGATAAATAAATCGATGAAAGACAATGGTGACGTATGATTTACTTATTGTTGAAAAATAATATTATTTTGCTAATTTTCAGACTATATTCTAAAATAAGATGATTTATTATATTAATTACGAATAACTATGTATGTGACTGTTGGGTGTATTTATTTATTTGATTCGGGTCTGGGTGTTTGTGAGACCGAAAAAACTCTTTTAGTTTCTGATACCCACGACAGAGGCTTGTATCCTAGTGTAGGGTCAAAACTATATTATGTGACAGTTGGGTGTACTAAACAAAATGTATTTTATATGTGGTCCTTCTACCGCAGTGACTAAGAAGTTGTGATACCATAGGTTCTGGTTCAATTCCCACTTCGAGTCAACTATTTGTGTGAAATATAAATTATTTTGGATGTTATTGCTTATACTAATCACGTAATGTCGTAGTGGGTTTGGAATCAGTGTACGTAATACAGTTAGGAAATTCAATCAGAATTGAGCCAGTAATATGGGCTCTCTTACATCGAATCTATCGAACACATGTGTCCTAAATATATTTAAGACATATTTTATCTTACGAAAATCATTAATTTCTCCTCCTAAAAGAAATACTTCACGATAACTTCGACGATAAAAACTTTTGATTGGTTTTTAATTGATTTAAATGTAAATTTATAATCGTGAAGATGTTTCATTTACACTATTTTAATATTGACGATTCAAAAGAACTTGTAAAAGTCTATTTGAATAATGATGTCTATTTGACTAGTCATTTAGAGATTACCTAATTTTAACCCTACTCAAGGAATTCTTAAAATTTAGTTCCAGGCATGTTTTTTTTTCAGTAATCCGATCACTAGCGGGAAAGAGCTTTTTAAATTGATCGTGATAACACGTTCCGAAATCGATTTAAACTAACCTTATACATTGCACCCGCCCGTAAGGGAACCATTCTCATCTCGGCGATGCATCATATTTAATCCTTGTAGGTATCTTTAGAACGATCCGAATAATGATCAACCAAATTTGAAGTTTGGAGGTAACAAAAAAAAGAAAAACATTGTCTAATTTTTAGATTAATTTGGAGATAGATCTCTACCTAACAGAATTTTTTATTAAAAAAATACACCCAACAGTCACATACGTACATAGTTCTGACCCTACATTAAAATGCAAGTCAGGTGTCATGGGTATCAGAAACTATGAAAGACTTTTCGGTCTCACAAACACCCAGAGCCGAAACAAATACTTGTGGATCACACAAACATTTGTCTCGGTGCGGCCTTTCGATTCGCAAGCTGGTATCTAGCCAACTGCGCCACGGGGCTGTCATACCATACATTCCAACCTGACATACGACTTACAAGATACTTAGCGTCTCATTAAACAATGTATAAATTCTCACGGCTGTATGGAGACTTATCGAGCGAGTTGCTCAATGCAATTAGGTGCCACGTGTGCATCATATGCGTGCGTCATTTCATTGCAAAAACATGAACAAGTGATTCAACGTATATTTAAATCCTACCACAAAACAATGTAGTGTTCGGCGCCTCAATCCGAATCAAAAAGCTCGTTAAATCTTATTTTTATCATGTTAGAACTTGTATAGTATATACTTTTATTCGATTACTCATATCTATGTACATGCATATAATTATAACCTCATGCTTGTATTCCCTGATGGAGTAAGCGAAGGTGCATTTCTGCACCCATATTTTGCCAGGTACATTTCCAGACTATTAAATTTCCTAATGAAAAAACCAAATAACACTTTGCGGGAACCTAACTCACGATCTCTAGACCACACGGCACATACTATTGCCGAGGCAGTTATTCGATTATTCGAGATTCTGAAATGGTGTTCTTCCGAGTTCCGACATATAAATACAACTAGCTTTTGCTCGCGACTCCGTCCGCGTAGACTACAGGGTTGGGTTCAGAAAGAAAATAAGTCTATTTTACTCCACAGAGTCCCATTTATGTCCATACCAAAAAATCATTCAAATCGGTCAAATAGACGTGAAACGTGTGCCATGGCAACCATTGCTGAATTAAATGGTTGTTTGGCGATTACATAACGACTCATTCACGCTGGTATTACAAAGGGATTAGCGGTAGTATAATGTTATAGTCCCGCGTAATAAGGATAGGGTCTTTTGGCCCTTACCGGAAATTTGCTGTTTTGGACCAATAATTGGATTATGTTTTCTGATATAAAATTCCAAACCTTATACCTAAAACTCGTCATAGCGGTTTTGAATTGTTTTATCTTAAAAGTTAAAGGAACGTTTTCTATAATAGTAGAGTGATCGACAACCGAGCGTTGGAAGAAATGTAGGAAGCTTTAGCGGTTAACAACCATTGGCTCCTATTTAAATAAATAATATTTAAAATATTACGGCCGTCAAATGTAGAGAGTACCTAGCACATGCAATATTGGATTCTGTAATCGCAAACCCTTATCATAAATTAATAAAGAATACATAGGATAAAAATGTGTTAATGGTTCTCTTTATTATTATTTTAGTATTTTTTAAGTAATTGAAAGTGTACATTATTAAATAGAAAAATATTTTATACATTTATTTAAAGTATATTGCATGGGTGCAGATTTTCTGCCTTCCTTCCCTTTCGGGAATATATCGCTTTTTTGTCCCTAATTCCACCACACACCCGCTACTGCAACTCCTGTGCTCCAGGATCAGCAGCGGATCAAAGGGAACCTAATTTGTCATGATCCCGCAACGAAATTAATCAGAAATAATATACAGGTGGAGTTGGAAAACATGTTTTCCAATTATATTGCTTGTCGGCCAAAGAATATTTTGATATTTCAGCATTCTATTGAATATATCAGTTACAAATCATATCTCCACTGTTCGTCTTCATTCATCATCATCATCTTCTCTACAACTGAGAGGGTTTAAGCCTTATTCCACCACGCTGGCCTAGTGCGGGTTGGCGGCTTCATTATTGTTTTAATATAAGACCTTATTATGATTAGGGCCATTGATTTTTAATCATGTGTTTTTCCTTTTAAGTCTATTTCTTATTAAGCATTACTAAATTGTAGTATAAAAAGAACACTGTGAATAAGAATTCATTCAGAAATTAAGAAGATGACTCAGTTTTGATCTTACTACCCGTAAAAATTAACAGTTGCATGAATTTTTTCGATGCAAAATTTTTAGTCAAAAGTATAACTACAATAAGTATTTATTTACACTACCTCCTACGAAAGCCAGGGGATGTGTATGATGTTATAGCAGATTAAATGCACACCCAATCCATCGGGCGGTTTCTTAATATTTCCTAAGATATTACTTACACCATCGTTAAGTAATATTCTGTAGTCTAAACACTATCCAAACAAATTCTGCCTTATTAAATTTGAGGCTATGAGCGTCATATGATACTAATAAAAATTTAAAACCTTACCAAAACACGTGAGCTAAGCAAGCTCATAATAAAGTGTGCTATATTTTCATAATACGGATAATATTAAATTTGTGAAAATCGCTCAAAATCCATTGATAACTCAAGTCGGTTATTTAATCTCGGCCGTTACTTTGTCCAGCTAAAAGAGTTTTTTGTTTCTACACGAGAAAACTTGTTATTTATTTTATAATTCATCTTCAATTATTATTCATTAATAAATCTTATTGTTTTGAGCCATCTTTTTGATTTGTTCATTTACAATACTTTGATATGATTTTTCGTCGGGCAGTGTCTTTTTCCATTTGGAGATTAGTTGCACGGAATCTATAAGTTGAATCTATTCTGTTAGACAACAACATGCCCGCTCTTATCACTTGGGACTTAATCGCTGGCAGAATGACAATCTATAAATTAGAAATACATTTCAGTCTACTCCTTGGGGCATACAGGCGTAATAGAGTATGTGTTTAAGTGGTAATATACTGAATTTTTGTTCGCTAACGAACGAGTATCTTATATAAGGAATGTATAATTCATTCCAGTAATACCTCGCGTATTTTAACTTAATTAAATTCTGTTGGATCTTTTTAACGAGGGCCCAGTTGACCCTAATCTATACTAACATATAAAGCTGAAGAGTTTGTTTGTTTGTTTGATTGAACGCGCTAATCTCAGGAACTACTGGTCCCATTTGAAAAATTCTTTCAGTGTTAGATAGCCCATTTATTGAGGAAGGCTATAGGCTATATAACATCACGCTAAAACCAATAAGAGCGAAGCACCAATAATAAATGTTTTTAGATCGGGGGCTTTTTTTCTTTTGAGAGCATCCGCTGCGTGCGCTGCGGAAACGGTTAAAGTTTCGCTAAAATAATGTATGACAGAATTGTTCCCCTTTAAAAGTTCTAAAAAAAAGTCCGCGACAGCATAATTATGTCTATCTTTTAAGGGCTCCAAATCTGTTTTGTTTAGTTTTATTTTACAAAGACGGTGGTATAAAATTAAGGGAATAATATAAAAGTTAAGGAGGCCTTGCTGCCTCGTGGTAGCGAGACACCAGTACATGCCGTGCGATCTAGAGATCCTGGGTTTTATTCCCGTGAGGGCTAAAGTATTGATATGAACAAATTAAAATGTAATTATTATTAGCCGTAGTAGCGAAACTGTCTTATGTGAATGCAAATAGTTGCGGATTATATTTCAGAGAAAAAATTGTTTCGCTTGTAGGTTGATGATAATTCCAGGAAAACCCTGATAGGACCTAAACTCGCAGCTCCGTGTCTGGGATTCCGCAATTTGCGTTCGGCCTCATTTGACCTCACGATTTCGACATTTCGTGTACACTTTCGAAAAATTACAAAGAAACAACAAATTTATATATGTATGTATGTGCCGTATGATCTAGAGGTCCCGGGTTCGATTCCCAGGTTGGGCAAAGTGTTACTGGGTATTCCATTAAGAAATTTTCAAATAATGATTGAGTTAAAATAATAAAAAATATAAAACTTTTTATAAAAATGTATGTGACTGTTGGGTGTATATTATAAATAAACAGCGATATAAATGCGTCACCAATGAAAAGCATTATTTCATATTTGCATTCTAATCATTCGAAGATTTTTTTATTATATACATTTTAAAAACATTTTTTTTATTTGTTCAATTTAAACTATAATAGTAATAATCAGAATTTCATGTATTTTAAATAAAATATCAACTGACAAGAAAGAATTACAAATATTTATCACCAATTAAAACAATTATGTCAACGTGGCTAAATTATGAAAGATAAAAAAAAAAGAAAAGAAGTAAACAATAACGTGATGCAATGGCACATAAATTAATTAATCATTGTGATTTATTTATATAAAATTATTTATTAACAATGTATTAAACATATTTCAAGAAATAATTTATGCTTTATTTTACAGAGTATGCTAATGTGCCCAAAAAATAGAAAAAGGGACGACACTATTGCATGGCTGTAAATATTCTAATAAGGTAATTGAAATAAGAATATCTTTAACAAGTTGATAAATATTTTCTTATAAATATTACATGTCTCTTTTAAGTGAATATGAGAGATAGATATATGATAGAATTTATTTAATTAGTTGGTGGCACTCTCTACCTACCCATATAGAATTCAGGTGTGAGTTTGTATGTATGTATGTATGAAGAATGATATGTTGAACATAGTTTAAAATTATTACTGAATTTTATAAAATGCCACATGATGCCATTACTTACAAGTGATCCAAAGAGCCGAACTTAGGACTCATAATGAATATTGTTAATATTACCTTGTGTCAAATCTGTTTATGACTATTTTAGTAATGAAGGTTGTTAAACAAATAATAATATTTGTTATTTTTTGATTTCAGGATATGGCTTTAATAATGCACAAAATAAGAATTATCCACATGTGGACAATGACTGATCTCATAGAGTTATTTAAAAAATTGAACAAAAAAACACTTGTGATAGAAAATTTAGCTTTGATTATAATAGATTCACTGCCTTGTTTAATGTTTCAGTATCTTGGTGAAGAGAGTAAAATAGGTTTGTAGTTGTATTTGTATTCAGTACTTGATGAACAGGCACTATTTTTTGTGTAATTCCCTACACGTGACCCCCCCCCCCCCCTCCGTCCAGTTCGGAACCCCCCTCGCTCCTCTAGTAAAACCAAACTGTCCAAAGGGTTGCAAAAGTCATCTTGGCATGAAGATTCATCGTGACTATGATCGCATGCTAAGGGCTATGACTAACCAATTCGCGTAAGGTTTAACCTGCAAGTATTACACAACCGCACGCCTCGAAGCCGTTTCACACAACATGACCTAGTCTAGTCATGCTTATTTATCGCCTAAATGTTATTAAACATATTGATAAATAATTTATTGTGCGTCCACGGACTGCGGGCTGTGACGCAATTTAGATTTAATGTGCAGCTTTGGTACTGATTACCTCCTGGCTATGAAGTAAAATATTAATCTATCGAAATATATGAATCCGTAGGTCTTGGGTTCGATTTTTGGGTCAGGAAAAGTGTTATTTGGTTTTTTAATAGGAAATTCGAAGTGCTGCGGTAGCAATGTGCTGCCTCGACCGGAATGGTGTCACAATATCATAGAAGATCGATGTAAAGCAATGTTTTTATTCCATATATAAACAAATAACCTTTTCAAAGTTACGTGTGTATTCATAATGAATTATCACGTACTTAAACGGTGAAGGAAAACATCGTGAGGTAACCTGCACACCTAAAAGTTCTTAGGAAGGAAGTTAGAGGAGGCCCGTGCCCAACAGTGGGACGTACTCGTATATGGGCTGATTATGATGAAAAAAACACAAGCTAAGCTGTACAGTTTGTACGAAGACTAGCTAAGTAAATAGACTGGAGTGGAAAGCACGGGAAATAAACGACAGTCGACAAGCTTGTATGCTTTGAGCTTTTACAAAAATAAATACCTACATTTTATAAGAGAAAACTGTTACAATTGTTTCACAGATTACTAAGAAGATAAACCGTTTGAATCTCGCGTATAGCCATCTATAGCTAATATTTTATATTTTTATAGTTAATATGTGATAATTGCCTTGATTTCCTGTTATAAATGAATAAATGTAAAATTTTCACGAATTGACTATTTATTGTCGTTACAACTCAATTTTAAAGTAGTCCACAGTGAAAGTGCTTGCGGTTTTCTGCCAAATCTCCACAGATATTTCAATAGATATCAAAATTCGTTCTGGGACTAAAGTAATAAGTGAGATTATAACTTTTAGATATCCGTGAAGTTTTAATGTAGCTAAAAATATTCTAAGAATTATTCTTTATGGGAATTGATTTTGAAGAGCAACCGACAAGTGTGTTCGTTTTTGATATTTTCATTGAAGAACTAATACATATTGCTTTTTTTATCTAGGTACTTATAATATTCAAAATTTGGCAATCACATAGACTTTCGTCTCATAATTCATGGTTATTCTAAGTCCGAGGCACAAAGGTACTTTTGCAGTGTAATGAAGGATATATTATTAACCAACAAAACAAAAGAACAACAACAAGAGACATTTCTTGACTTCTTTGTTTGCGCCTAACGTTTGGCTCCTAGACACAATGAACCAACGTGAGAAGTTTTCACTCATCAAACGTCATGCGTGGAAACCTAGATTCCATAATACAATCCGATATGCGTAATTTCATATAGTTGACGGACTGTATAGGTAGAAATGAATCGAATCTCCTTACCTTTACCATGCATTGTCTGTTACATAACGAATTTTACTGAATGGTAATTTTATTCGCCAATGAATGAATTAATTTTTACTTTATTTATGTATGTATGTATGTGTATTACGCATTTAACGTATAATATTATAAAAAACGAACGCACGTATAAGCTGTTTTGTTATATAAAAGTGAGTGTTGGACAGTTAAATAACTATTATTAAAGTGACACAGTGATTAATCTCGAAATGAAGTCAATATTACAACCGCCACCGCCATTTAATTTTCAAACTATAGGAGAAGAGTGGAAAGACCGTCGACCAATAATAAAACAATATGAGTTTAAAATTAAATTTGCGAGGAAACAAGACGATCTTAGAAGTTTCTTGCCAATTGACAATATATTTGGACCTCAATGCACTTATCATCTAGGTTTTGTTTTGTCACATTGCTGTGCGAGCATAAAGAAATATCCGTCTTCAAACAAGGCGATAAAATTGAAAATCATCAATAAATGCAAAATTTCCATAGGCGAAAAACAGATTTATTTGCAGTGGTTAGTGAAATTTCAATCCGTAATGAAATGCATTGAAATAAAAGGGGTAATCAAAATGATTAATGCTTCTGCGGTCGTGTGTACATTTACGAACACTTTCACTTTGTTACGAGCCGTTGTTGTGAGTGGACGTGCGCCTCTTGTGTATTGTGTTTTTGCTATTTTTGTGGACTCTTGTGGACTGTTTGGTCTGGTGTAGCATCGGACCCTCCTGTTCTATCCTGAGGCTTTGACCGTTGGTGTCGGTCGCCATCTTGGAATTTGTAGAACGCTGTCTCTTTTGCGTCTGGTGGATTTGTGGTGAAGCCCATATTTAATAATTAATAATTTGAAAATTTTAAAATTTAGAAAAAGTGTCGCTTGTTGGTGTGGTTTCGAACACGCAGCCATCGGCGACCCGCCGCTTGGATATTTGCGCTTGACCGCTGGGCCAGCAGAACGACGGACCCGTGTGACTAATTTACCCAACTAATTGTAGCACACAATGCTTCGTTCGCCTAATAAGCACCACCTTTTCCATTCTGATTCGGATTTGACTACAACCGAAAAAGATGGTGGTTTAACACTCTGTAGGAAACGTAAGCAACCAGATTCCGAGGTAATGCAGGCTTTCCACACCCTTGAAGATAAAATCCATAATTCATTTGCTGAATTTAAATCTGACATGCAAGGCTTCATAAACGAAATTGGTGCCAAAATAAGAAGCGATCTTGAAGTTTTTAGGAAAGAACTAAGAGATGAAATTAATACGTTGCGCACTGAACATCTAAAAATAAAGACCGAGGTTGAGGACTTCTCAAAGGAGATGGCTGATATAAAAAACTCATTAATTTTTTGTATGAACGAGCAAGATGAAATTAAAGTTAAACTTGGTACACTTGGCAAAATAAGTGATGCAACTGAAATCATAAAAAATTTGGAGTTACAATTAGACACGTTGGAACAACAAGCACGTGTTTGTAATCTGGAAATATCAAATTTCCCTGAAAAGCGAGACGAAAATCTGCTCAACCTTATTGAGAATATTGGTGTTGCCATTGGGTGTTCAATTGCTCAAAAAGATATAATCTCTATTCATCGTGTTCCACATGTAAGGTCTGGTGATTCTAAGCCTAAAAATGTCATTGTAAAGTTTGCTTCGAAGATTCTGCGTGATAATGTACTCCTAGCACATCGCCTCGAGAAGAAATTATCTGCAAATCAAGTAGGAATATCTGGACCACCACATGATATTTACATAAATGAACACCTTACCCTGAAAAGGAAGCAACTTTTTCGCAGAACCCGTGAACTCGCCAAAAAAAAAAATATCAATTCATATGGATTAAACACGGGACCATACTGGTGCGGGAGAATGAATCTTCTGAAGTTATTGCAATTCGACGGTGCGACGACCTCGACAAAATCCAACCACAAAAAGCATCCGTATGATATATAATTAAATCATTATTTTTATAAAGTGTTATATCTTATTATCTATTTAGACGTAATAATCTGCCATACTATCATTGCTGAACTTAGTGCTCAAAGTTTAATAAGCCGTAGTGCATTATTTCCTTTAATTTGCTTTTGCTTATATATTATGGTACACGCAATATTTACTTTTCATTTTCATGCAGTATTATATTATCATATATAAACTGCTATTTTTAGTAATTTGCGCTTAAATAATGGCTTCTCATTACCCTCTAATTCCGAATTTTCGAATGCTTATAATTTCATTGTTATCTATAGAAAGTTTGTATAAAATAGAAAAAGTTAATGAGACACCTATATAATATTTATATTTGGCAAAGAAATAATACAATTCGAGAATAATTTTGAAAATGAAAAAATGACGAAATATGCACGAACGAGACGAATCACCCTTAAGATGAATTTTCATACCTGAGTTATGGGACCATGAAAACGGTTATATGTTTTTTATTATTTCTGAAAAATGCGTCCAAAGCATGACATCCCATAACACTATGGTCTCGAGAATCCGATTCATCTTGATCACATGCCACACAATTTAGCCATCAATCGCATTCATATTTTTCTAAAATTAATGTAGATTTATTCCGATAAAGAAAATTGAATTTAGGTTCTTGTAAAAGGAGAGCTAAACTTTACCGACTCAATTAATTCAACAGCCAAACACATAACTAATACATTATTACAGCACTGAGCACGGTTAAATGTTAGTATGTGCATAGCGCGTTAATTAAGCGACCGCAACGCGCGGCTGTGGCGGCGACGGCGTGATAAATTACTGTTGCCACCCCCAGGGCGCGCCGTAATGATAAACCCATATAACACTATAACTTCTATACACATAAATAGTTATAGTCATAAGACAAACATTACCGCACGCCTGTATTCCCTGATGGGGCAGGCAGAAGTGCATTCCCACACCCACATTTCGCCAGGTATGTATCAGTCCCACGTAATAGGGAGCTAATTGCCATTTTTCTGGCACATTTCCAGACTCCGTGCTGCTACTGAGAATTTCCTAATGGATAAATCCAATAACACTTCGCCTGACCCGGGAATCGAACCCAGGACCTCTAGATCGCACGGCACATACTTGTACCGCGAGACCACGAGGCAGTCATAACAGGTTAACTAAAATACTATAGCATTAGGTAGGATTTGGTTAGGGACCCAACTTAGCCAAGCGGACAGTTGCGCGGTGAACTGGAAGGCCGGAGAACCTGTTCGGACACCTTTCGGATTCCCCCGAGCTACCGAACGAGGGCTTAACAAGCCTTTGATAAAAATAATAATATTACGTTCGTCTGTGTTCCGAACAGGCTGAGGAATATTTCTACATCCTAGTTTTGTAAGCTTTGTTGTAAGTTGCACGTTTGGAAGGCTAGCCTTTTGCCGTGTGCATATTTATGACACTAAATGAATCTAAACTGGGGCGTCCCGATCGCACAGCCAAATTTATACTGCGAGATGTTCACTCAGATGAAATATTTTTTATTAACCGAACTAAGTAGTTATATATCAATAAAGGTAATATAAGAAGTCCTCGAAACCATGCATGCATCAGTGGATAATGTTAATTGAGGACGCGAAAAAGTGTGTTTTGACAGTAGCTTTTGGTGTTCTCTGCCTACCTGAACGGAAAACAGGCGTGAAGTTTTATATTCGTGTATCAATTTTAATTCTCTGTAACTTGGGCTACATCACAATAAAAGAGAAAGAGGTTAACAAACATCCTATCAGACATAGGAAGCATTATCTTCGTGTGCACTCGAGACACACGGGAAACCGGCTTTGTCGTGCCCCTTTATTCGATGCTTGAAGAGCTACGCTCCAAACAATGCTTATTTCAGAAACATATGTCACACAAGTAAAGGGTTTGTTTGTGTAACTGTCGCGAATTAAATATCATTCGTCATCAGCCCACATAGATACGTACGGACCTCTTCTACAACTGAGAGGGTTTAGGCCTTAGTCCACCACGCTGGCCTAGTGCGTGTTGGCGGACTACACACCTAAGAAATTCCTAAGAACTTTTAGGTGTGCAAGTTTTATCACGATGTTTCCCTTCACCGTTAAAGCAAGCGATAATTCACTGCGAATACACACATAACTTCGAAAAGTCAGACGAGTGTGCCTGGGGTTTGAACCCGCGACCGCCGAGATTCTCGACCGCATGCCTAAACCTCGAGGCCATCACTGCTTTTTTGAGTTTTAAGTAAGAGCTTTTTATTATAATAAAATTTATTTTGGAAATTGAAACATTTTGCTAATATTTTTGATCTTTGACATTTTTATAGTTATGATGTTCGATATATCCTCTTATATGTTAATACTAGCTTTTGCCCGCGACTCCGTCCGCGTAGACTACAGGGTTGGGTTCAGAATGAAAATAAGTTGTAGTCTATTTTACTCCACAGTGTCCCATTTATGTCCATATCAAAAATCGTTTACATCGGTCAAATGATTTAATCGTGAAAGCGTAACAGAAATACTCGTATAGTTACAGTCGTCTACACGTCGTTTCATCATTCTAGCTTCAAAAATGACGAATTTCCACACAAACTTTCACCCCTATTTTTATTTTACCCCCTAAAAACTTTGAATTACAAACTTTGAATGTCATATTTATTTATATCTAATCTACAAAAATAAGTTTCAAGCTTCTAGCTTTAAAAATGACAATACTTCCATACAACTTTTCATCCCCCCTTAAAACCCATTTTCCTTGATAAAAAGTAGCTTATGTCCTTTCTCAGAGTCTAAACTATCTGTGTACCAAATTTCATTTAAATCGATTCAGAAATTTTAGCAGGAAAGCGAGACAGACAGACAGACAGAGTTACTTTCGCATTTATAATATTAAGTAAGGATAAGGATTTAAAAAAATAGCCTATGTCCTTTTTTAAGGTCTCATTTTTGTCCATACCAAAAATCATCCAAATCAGTCAAAATGGTTTAGGTGTGAAAGCATAACACAGGCAGTGTTACTTTCGTATTACAATATATGCTCATCCCACGGGAACCCTTCATATTCCCGGGATAAAACGAAGGTTATGTTACTTCATAGTGTCCCATTTATATTCATACCAAAAGTCATATAAATCGGGCGAATAGTATAGACGTGAATGCCCATTCCCACGGGAATACTACATTTTCCGGGATAAAAAGTATCCTATGTTGCTTCAGTGGGTCCTATCTACCCTCATACTAAAACTCATCTAAATCGTCAAATGGTTTAGGCGAGAAAGCATAACACAGGCAGCGTTACTTTTGCATTACATTATATGCTCATCCCACGGGAACCCTACATATTCCCGGGATAGAATATAGTCTATGTTACTTCATAGGGTTCTATTTAAGTCCATAGCAAAATTCATATAAATCGGGCGAATATTTTAGGCGTGAAAGCCCATTCCCACGGGAATACTACATTTTCCGGGATATAAAGTATCCTATGTTTCTTGAGTGGGTCCCATCTACTCCCATACTAAAAATCATCTAAATCGGTCAAATGGTTTAGGCGTGAAAGCATAGCATAGGCAGTGTTACTTTTGCATTACATTATATGCTTATCCCACGGGAACCCTACATATTCTTGGGATAAAATATAGTCTATGTTACTTCATAGGATCACATTTATGTCTGTAAAAGACATCATTCATATCGGTCAAACGGTTAAGGCGTAAAAGCAGAATATTGACAGAGCTACTTATACCCATTCCCACGGGAATACTACATTTTCCGGGATAAAAAGTATCCTATGTTCTTTCCCAGGCTCCAACCTATCTGTGTACCAAATTTTATTTAAATCGGTTCAGTAGTTTTAGCAGGAAAGCGAGACAGACAGACAGACAGAGTTACAATCGCATTTATAATATTAGTAAGGATATGAGACAAATATACACAAGCTGATTCCAGAACGGAACACTTTAGTGTGAATTATTATGGAAGGTCCACAGACCAATACAAAAAATATATTGAAGAAGGTTTTTTTCAAGTACTTTTTAAACGAGTACCCATTTTCATTTTTAGGGTTTTGTTATTGGTCTGTTGGTAGATTTCACACTTTACGTAAGTACAGGGTATACGTTATTGAGATTCTGGCAATCATTCTTCTGTGTGACAGTCGTACAACAACGCTCACGTTCGTGCCGCCTTCAAAAAAATATAACTCTCCCACTTATAGAAATCATAGAATAGTTACTATGTATCTTTTAGGACCATCATCTGTGATTGAAATAAAACAAAGGTTGGAGAATTAATTTTTATTATTTTGTCGCTCGTCAACAGTATATTTACATAGAAAATGCGGAGGTACACCGGCAGTGTCTGTTAGTTATGGCGCGTTACAACAAAATTACAAAATTAATACTTGCATACAAAAAAATACACAAGAATCAGTATACAGAATTGATATTTGCATTCTATTGACGTGTTCTGGCAAAAGTTAATAGTAACTCACATTGCATATTGTTTGAAATAGTCGGATATCTTAATTAATTGTTCAATTTAGTTTAATCGGAAATTGACTAATTAGGTACTTTTACCTTGGTCAAAGATTCGATTGACCCCTAACCCCTTTGGAAGGTGGGTAAAGTTTATGTGCTCAGGCCAGGGTGGAGTCAATATCCGATGCAATAGCTAAGGTGAACAAAGATTTGGAGCATATTCAAAGGTGGTCAGAGAGTTTTGGCGTGATTGTGAATCCCAACAAATGCCAGGCCATCATTGTAGGCAGCCAACGTCAAATGAGAAATTTAAACAATGTAGTTGTCCCACCAATTGTTTACAATGGCACCGTTATCGCGCTATGTTCCACTGTGAAGAACCTTGGACTTCATATTGACTCCACCCTGACCTGGCAAGCTCAAGTGGCTTATGTTAGCCAAAAAGCCACAGGTATACTTTGAGCTCTTTACCGTCTCAAAAACTTTCTACCGTCGCGGACCAAGGCTATGCTTGTACAAACTTTGATAGTCCCTATTATCGACTATGGTGATGTGTGCTATTTTGACCTGAATGCAGACCAGCTCAATAAACTTGACCGACTTCTTAATAACTGCATTCGATTCATATACAATCTCCGCAAGTATGACCATGTGTCTTCCTTCCGTTCCCAACTCAAATGGTTGCCCATTCGTCAGCGTCGAAATCTTCGCGCGCTCACTACACTATATTCTTTCCTAAATTCTCCTAATGCCCCTTCCTACATTACCCCCTATTTTCAATTTTTACATGCCAACCATGAGAGAAATCTTCGATCTGCCAATAACCTTCTTCTTCTTTGCCCATCTCACACCTCCGAATTCATTCATTCTTCTTTTCCTGTGCAGTCTATACTCCTCTGGAATGCACTTCCCTTGGAAATCAGGACGTGTACGAGTCGTTACTCATTCAAGTTGAAAGTACGGAAATTGTTGACATCCAGAATGGCAGATGCTTCAGAACAATAGTTTGTTTATATAAATGTATTTATTTATGTATGTAATATGTATATCTGTATTATATTAGTATCTATATATTTACTTAAGATATTTATGATTTTTATATCGTATGTATGTATGTATGTTGTTTAATGTCTTGTGTAGTATATCGTAAATCAATTTACGCACCTACGCTTTTCATTCAGGTATTTTCCCCCAAGTTTTTAAAAAAGCTGTTGTTCACCCTATTTTTAAGACCGGTGATAAGTGTAACGTAAATAATTATAGGCCAATATCGGTATTGACTACTCTATCAAAAATTTTTGAAAAAATTATCAATAAAAGGCTATTAAAATTCATTAACGACAATAACCTTCTCTCAGAAAACCAATTTGGATTTAGGAACGGCAAGTCAACGGAAGATGCAGTTCTCGAACTGACCGACACTGTAATTAAAAACTTTGACAAAAAAGCAAAGACTATTGGTGTATTTCTCGATCTTTCCAAGGCTTTCGATACTGTCTCTATTCCTATACTTCTTTCTAAACTTGAACGCGTTGGTGTCAGAGGCATTGCCTTTGATATGTTTCGTAGTTACCTTTCCAATCGCTCTCAGTACGTAATAGTAGATGAAATTCAAAGTAACGAACTCCCCTTAACTTATGGCGTACCACAGGGCAGTGTAATTGGTCCGACCCTCTTTTTAATTTATATTAATGAACTCTGCAATTTAAAACTTCAAAAATCCAAAATAATTACGTATGCTGATGACACTGTTCTTCTTGTTTACGGCAATAGCTGGGCTACGGCTCGTGATAATACGGAAAAGGCATTAAGAGTGATTATGAATTGGATGTGTTCTAATTCTCTGACCCTTAACCTATTGAAAACTAAATATATAGCATTTGCACCCAATATTTCATTGCAACCACCGTCATCATTTCATTTACAAGCTCATAACTGCCATAAAGACAGTATTCCAACATCTTGCAATTGCACTTCTGTTGAAAGAACTTCTACAATAAAATACCTTGGAGTAATAATTGATAGTTGTATGTCCTGGAAATTTCACATTCATCATATTGTCTCCCGAGTCAGAAAGTTAATGTTTGTGTTTAAAAAGTTAAGGTCAACTCTAGATTTTAAATGCTTGAAGATGCTTTATTATGCCCTGATACAATCAATAATAACGTACTGCATCACAGCTTGGGGTGGGTGTGGGAAAACTATCATGCTGAGGTTAGAACGTGCACAGCGGGCAGTACTCAAAGTACTTGTAAAGAAACATTTTCGCTTCCCCACAGTTGAATTGTACTCTCTTTGTCTAGTTTTAAGCGTACGTAAACTATTTATTCTAAATGCAATTCTACGTAAACACTCACAAATTGGCTTTGATGCTAACTTTATGGCGAACCATCGTAGATCTGACCGGATTTGTAAAATTGAATATCGCCGAACAAAAATCGCAAGTCAACACTACACATATATAAGTCCCCAACTGTACAACAAGATTAATAGTATACTGAATATTTATCCATTAGTACCATATAAATGTAAAAATAAATGCGTCGAATGGCTCCAGCCATTAAGCTATGAAGAAACAGAAGACCTAATATATACTTAAATTTTTCTAAACTTTTATAAATTCACACACTCGCACACACACACACACACACACGCACACACACACTTGCATGCACTCAATTAGTATTTAAGAAAATTATAATAAATGTTATTATCTTATTAATTTTATAATGTATCTAAATGTTATTATCTTATAAATTTTATAATTTTTGTTCAATATTTTGCTATTTTGTTTTAGATATTTGTTATTGTGAACTAGAAGGATGCTTGATGTCTGCGACACAGTTACAACACTTTTGCAGGCGTCAACGCTTATCCTATATTTTATATGTTTCTGATTTGTTATTTTCATTTTGCATTGAAATAAATTGAAATTGAAATTGAAAATTGAATTGAATCTCTGCACCACCTAAGGTTTGACTGGTAGAGAATGCCTCAGGCATTAAGTCCACCTTTACATATGTTATGTATAAAGCGTAAATAAATAAATAAATAAATAAATAAAGTTAAGCGCAACGCTCTGTCCGTTGCAGCTAAGCGGATTCGCTCCCAGCGTTCTGTTGATTGCTCGCTGTATTGCAAGATAAAACCTGGAAAGAAATTTGTGAGGGCGTTTTGATCTATGCAATTGTTTTTAATTCCAGCATCCTTTCGTACATTTTATTATGAAAAAGAAGGAAAAGGAGGGGTCTGGGGTACAGGTTTACAACACTGAACATATTGGGACATGTTAGTTTAATGTGTGAGAATGGTAATCGGCTTCGGCCTTGTATAAGAAAGCTTTTTCTTTTTTCTGTTAATCATTATCAGCCCATATAAGTCCAGTGGGACTGCCCGAGTAGTGACTCGGGCCTCCTCTACAACCGAGAGGGGTTAATATAAATCGTAATAACTAAACTATTTTGAAACTATTTTGAAGCTGGTACTGGCGGTGAACGAACTAAAGAAAACTAAAAGAAAGAAGTCTTGATGGACTCGAGGTTTAGACACGCGGTCGAAAATTTCGACGGTCGCGGGTTCAAACCCCAGGCACATACCTTTGACTTTTCGAAGTTATGTATTCACAAAAAATTATCACGTACTTTAACGGTGAAGGAAAACATCGTGATGAAACCTGCACACCTAAAAGCTCTTAGTAATTTCTTAGGTGTGTAGTCCACCAACCCTCATTAGGCCAGTGTGGTCAAAAACTATAAAGTAGTTTCTTTATATTTGTATGTATGTATATATGTATTATAACATGATAAGACGACAGTGGTGCTGTTGTGATTACAGTGATCTGTTATGTTATAAAATGTTTAACTGGATCTGATAACCTCTGAAGAATAAAGCAAGCAACAGCTAAAACTTTTTATAGCGTTAGTAATATTTTTTATGTTTCCATAGGCATCTTAACATTCGCTTTCCGCGAGGATGGATCGGCCGCGGGGGACCGGTGCTATGGCCTGCTCGTTCTCCGGACCTCACCCCCTTGGACTTCTTTTTGTGGGGTTATGTGAAAGACAGAGTTTTGGTTTCTGTTTACTTGCCAAAAGTATTAATTCTTCAGTAACAGCACGGAGTCTGGAAATGTGCCCGAAAAACGGCAATAGGCTCGCCCCCTATTACGTGGGACTGATACATACGTACCTGGCGAAATGTGGGTGCAGAAATGCACCTCTGCCTACCCCTTCGGGGAATACAGGCGTGAGTTTATGTATGTATGTATGTAGCGTACAAAATATTTTCTTCATATTGACATGACCTGTTCTAGTGAACCTCTCAACTAACGCCTTAACCCTCTTAATGGTAGAGGAGGCCCGTGCCCATCAGTGGGACGTATATGGGCTGATGATGGTGTCATAGCAATAATATATGTAGAATGTAGATGTAACATATGTACATATCTGTCCCATCGTAGGATGCGACCCGCCCTCTACAATACTTTAGTGTTTTGTACAAGGCTACTAATTGAATATGTGTATAGATGATTTTCATTAGGTCCTCGTGATTATTGTGAATATACAGTAATTTACTCCTAAAAGCATTATCCTAGATCTAGATAATATGAAATATAATATTGAAATTTGTAAATATATTGTAAACAGAAAAGTCCATTATAGCTTATGTCGACCAGAAAGGTTCCTCATACCCAATAAATGCAAAACTACTCAAAATGTTGTTATTTTATTCCTTCTCATCCAATTTAACCCTATAATTCCAATTCGACAGCCGCAGTAATCATAAACCAGTCAATCACGTCGAAACGAACTTATACCATTGATTTCAATTATGTTTGAGTTATGTATTCATTCAACCATTTTAGTATACATACAATGTTCGTAAATGTACACACGACCGCTGAAGCATTAATCATTTTGATTACCCCTTTTATTTCAATGCATTGACTGCCTCGTGGTCTCGAGGCATAAGTATGTGCCGTGCGATCTAGAGGTCCTGGGTTCGATTCCCGGGTCGGGCAAAGTGTTATTGGGTTTTTCCATTAGGAAATTCTCAGTAGCAGCACGGAGTCTGGAACTGTGCCCGAAAAACGGCAATAGGCTCGCCCCCTATTACGTGGGACTGATACATACCTGGCGAAATGTGGGTGCAGAAATGCGCCTCTGCCTACCCCTTCGGGGAATATAGGCGTGAGTTTATGTATGTATGTATGTATGCATTTCATTACGGTTTGAAATTTCACTAACCACTGCAAATAAATCTGTTTTTCGCTTATGGAAATTTTGCATTTATTGATGATTTTCAATTTTATCGCCTTGCTTGAAGACGGATATTTCTTTATGCTCGTACAGCAATGTGACAAAACAAAACCTAGATGATATGTCAAAGTCAAAGTCAAAGTCAAATTATCTTTATTCAAATAGACTTTTACAAGTTCTTTTGAATCGTCCATTTTACACTTTTTTATATTTTTTAAACTATTGCCGCTTCGAAACGTGTTACAGCTGTGGAGAAGAAACGGCAAGAAACTCCCTCAGCAACACGACATGTCATTTTTTTAAATAGCAATAAATGTCTTTTTTTAATTACATTATTTAAATTTTACATTGTAAATGTCATAATGATACAAACTATAGCAACAAAACTCCGATCAATTTACATTACTCCCAGGGCTTATTATCTTCAATAAAATCTGAAATTTTATAGTATGCTTTTTTGCAAAGCTTATCTTTAATTGATTTCTTAAACTGTGTCAAGGGAAGCTCCCTAATAGCCCTCGGAAGTTTGTTATAGAAGCGTATACATTGCCCCATAAAAGAGTTATTAACTTTCCGGAGACGAGTTATGTGTTGAACGAGATTACATTTGTTCCTAGTATTTTTATTGTGTACATTACAAATTTTATTAAATTTATCAAGATTCTTTTGGACGTACATTAAGTTCTCGTATATAAACTGACAAGTGACGGTAAGAATATTTATTTCTTTAAATTTTTCTCTAAGTGAAGCCCTGGGACCTAAATTATAAATAGCCCTAATGGCTCTTTTTTGCAAAACAAAAATAGTGTTAATATCCGCAGCAGCTCCCCACAAAAGAATACCATACGACATAAGGCTATGGAAATAGCTAAAATAAACCATTCTTGCCGCTTCCTCGTCAGTCAGACGTCTGATCTTTTTCACTGCATATGCCGCTGAACTTAATTTGCTTGCCAATTGTTGAATGTGCGGTCCCCATTGGAGTTTTGCGTCTACCGTAATGCCCAGAAATGTAGTAGACGCAACAGGATCCAGTTCTTCACCGTTAATTTGTACAGTGGTTTTTAATTGCTTAACATTGGGCATTGTGAATTTAACACATTTAGTTTTTTTCGCATTTAAAAGTAAATTATTATTATCAAACCACTGAACAACTTTACGAAGTGCATTGTTTACTTCGTCAAAATTATCGAGACGTCTTTTTACGTTAAATATAAGAGATGTATCATCCGCAATCAGCACTATATCGTTTTTATCCCCTACGTAGTAAGGCAAGTCATTAATGTACACAAGAAACAAAAACGGCCCAAGAATTGAACCCTGTGGTACTCCCATGGTAACCGACGATCCTGGAGAAAGTTTTCCATTAACGTCAACCCTCTGAACTCTATTATTCAAATACGAAGTCAGAAGATTGAGAGCTCCGTTTCTAATGCCATAATGATGAAGTTTCCTGACAAGAATGTCATGTTTGACGCAGTCAAAGGCTTTGGACAAGTCGCAGAAAATGCCAATAGCATCCCGCGACTCTTCCCATGCCCTGAACACAGTTTTTAAAAGTTCAACTGCTGCATCGATAGTTGATCTACCCTTAGTAAATCCAAACTGTTTCCGATGAAGTAAGTTATTTTTATTAAAAAAGTTCAATAATTGATTAAGTATAATTTTTTCAAATAACTTACTAAGAGTTGGTAAAACAGAAACAGGTCGAAAATTTGAAGGGTCTGAGGTATCACCAGATTTAAAAAGTGGTATTACCTTACTAAGCTTCATCAGGTCAGGAAACACTCCAAATGCGACGCAACGATTAAACACAGCTGCCATGTGAGGTGCAATAATATCGATTATAGAGGATATAGTAACTACTGACATACCCCACAAATCTTTAGTCTTTTTTTTATTAATTTCTTTAAAAGCCTTAAGAATATCATAATGACTAATAGCAGAAAATTCAAACGATGCATCACATTGAGGAACATTATCTTCAAGAAGTAACACAGCAGACCTCGAAGACGACTGAAGATGTTGAGTAGTTACTATTGGAATATTTCCAAAAAATCTTTCAAATTCAGCGGCCACTTCAGTGTCTTTTGAAACAATTTTATTATTAACTTCTATACTAAATTCTTTGTGGTGTTCTATGTTCCTTCCCGATTCAGAATTGATAATGCTCCAAGTGGCTTGTATTACATTCGGAGCTGATTTAATTTTATTTTTAAGATGCATTGATTTGGCAGCAGAACAAACTTGTTTAAAAACCTTAGAATATAATTTTACATAGGATATAAAAGCCGGATTTTGGTTAAACATTCTTTCATTATATAAATAATACAATTTATTTCGGCTTTTAAATATACCAGTAGTTGCCCACTCACTAAAGGTCAGACGGTTCTTCAAAGTAATTGTTTTTGATTTAAAAACTTTATTGTGTTCCATGTTTATATGATTAAATAAGGAACCATAAATTTTGTTGGGATCTTTTTGAGAGGACAACTTAGGTAGATTTTGTTCCATATTTGTTTTAAAGTAATTTAAGCGGCTAGCAGTAATAGGAATAAATGTAATACTTTTGCTTGATACTTTACATGTATTCAAAGGTAAAGACACCAACTGGCCACAGTGATCAGAATCAAAACTATTAATAATAGTACTTTTAATAACTTTAACATTGGTAAAAATGTTATCTAGACATGTCGCACTTGTGGCAGTGATTCTTGTTGGCTCAGAGAATACATGTTTCATGTTATATGATTTAAAAAGATTTAATAAGTTTATAGTTGCCTGTGTGTTTTCTAGAATATTTATATTAAAGTCTCCACAAATAATAACTCCTTTTTTTGAATTACATATTCTGTGCAAAGCATCTTCCATGATTTCCATAAATGATATAAGCAATGCACAAGGTGGCCTGTATACACTTAGAACAATAAATTGACCAGATTCAATACAAGCTATTTCTGCAACACGTTCAACAGAAAGTTTCACTATATCAAGTCTTTCTTTAAATTTTATTGATTTATTCAAAATTATTAAGGAGCCTCCATGTATCATATTTGTTCTGTTGAATGTGCTAGCAACATGATGGTTGTTAAAGTTAAACATCAACTCATTGGACTTTAGCCAATGTTCAGTTATACATAAAATATCAATGTTATTTGAATTCAGAAATAATTCCACTTCCAGTTCTTTATTTTTTAGTCCTTGTATATTTTGGTGTATCATGTTAATAGCCTGTTTATTATTGCTACAATTTATATTAAATTTACTAATATAGCCAGAGTTTGTCTCTGTTGTCTTATGAACTAATTTAAATTAAATGTCTTATTATTCAGATTACTATAATCTGAATTTATATCAATCCGCTCAATAGAGCATAGTCTATTAGCCAAGTTTTTGGCTGTTACTCTAAAATAATAAGATAGCACATCTGCTATCTGTCTTTTAATATAAAATGGGAGATAAAAATTATCTCTTGTCTTAGAATATAATTTACTAACATACTTGTTAGTGTCAATTACATGGAATGTCTTATTATTAGTGCACATTGTGTGCATTGTTATATTTAACCTATATCTAATGTTATTTTCTTCCGCTGACAAGTTTTTACAATAGGGTAATGTAAACATAACTACCTCTTTCAGATTTAATGAACAAAGTTGTTCATAGAATTTTAATAATTTAATTTTGTTTAAATTACCCCTATTGCCAATGAATATAACTAATTTACTGGTTGAATCAAATTTTTTATGATTTAGTATGCTTTTTGCAATTTCTGCATATGGCATGTTGGGCATACAATTATTTAATAGTGTTTGTCCCCTTTCCAAACTAACTAACGCTCCCATGGTTTTGCCTATTTCATCGCTGTACATAATTACATTTTTACTTACTTTGTGTGAAACATTCTGACTATTGGAGTTATTGGCTGGCTCTGTATGTTGAGGCCTGGTACATAAAGAAGATTTGGATGAGTAATTGAGAGACGGAGCATTCATAGGCCTTGAATCACTTAAGCTATTGCAGTTACAAGTTAAATTATGGTTTTGCAATGAATCAAAACGGTCTGCATTATATTTACATAAATCAATTAACTCAGTTAAGGCTGATGAATGCTCTTCTATTTCTCTTTGAGCATTTTCATATTTAGAAGTCATAGATATTAGGGATGATTGTAGTTTTTCCAATTCTAAATTAAGTAATTGTGTGTCAGTTTCATACCTAATTCTATTTTGATCTAATTCATAGGCATATAAGTCAACTTTGTCTTTAAGAGCTAATTTATCCTTCAAGCTACATACAATTTTATTTTGTTGTTTATGTCTTTTTAAAAGTTTTTGAGTTTTCGTTATATACCTATTAATCTTAACATATTTCTTCATTTTGTTTTTGCTACTTCCAACAGCTCTTGCCCCACTACTTGGATGTAAAGTGTCATCCCCTGTTAAATCTATAGTAGTTAAGGCAGAACTATTAGAAGTTACTGAGGCCAGAACAGAATCAGTACTCATTAGCTCGGTGAATAGGTTTTGAGTTTGTTGTTCCCGAGCAGAGGTTTTGGCCATTTCCAGCTGTGTGATGTGGTGTTGAGCTTCACGAAGTTCTTGTTGTAAGCTGGAGATAGTGTTTAGGGCCATCTCGTACTCTTGGGAACATTTATCAAATCCTTCCACTATTAGCCTGAGTTGATCCCGCTCTTCAGTTACAACTAATAACTGTTTGTGCATCTCAGTTATTTCTTTTCGAAGTGATGTATTCTTATTTAGTATTTCCAATAACTCCTTTTCGTTGTCATCCCTCTCCCGATCTAGCAGTTCACATCTCTCCCTTGCAACCTTTAATTCTTGTAACGCCAGTTGGAGTTTAGATTCCTCTTGGCGGGACAAGGCTCTACGGGTCATCATTTCGATAATGTTAGATAGTCTAGTTTCTTAGTTTACAAGTATAAACTGCGGCTAGACTAGGTGGATTGTAATAATTGCAAGGAAAAGCGCAACAACTGCAGATGTTAAAGTTGGGTCGTAAAGGTAACAAAGTATTACTTACCTCAGTTTTTAGCTGAAAGTAAAACCGAGGAAATACACAATTGCACCAATCACTTACCCAATTAATCAAACCAAAAAATCAATAAAAGAGATAGAAAAGCGATGACAAAGAAATTTAAATTTAAATTTATCTGACAGTTACTTATAGTCACACAAGTATTACTAAGTCTAAGAAAAAAAACGTTTAAAAACTACTAATACTTATAATTAACGTTTTTTTATACAATTAAGTACTGTTTTTAAGAGTTAGATGGTTATGCACAGCGATTAATTAAATAAATTAAATATTTAATAATTTTACTTAAGGAACGTTAGCTGTTCGTATTGGGGTTGCCAGCGGAAAAAAAAATGTGCATTGAGGTCCAAATATATTGTCAATTGGCAAGAAACTTCTAAGATCGTCTTGTTTCCTCGCAAATTTAATTTTAAACTCATATTGTTTTATTATTGGTCGACGGTCTTTCCACTCTTCTCCTATAGTTTGAAAATTAAATGGCGGTGGCGGTTGTAATATTGACTTCATTTCGAGATAAATCACTGTGTCACTTTAATAATAGTTATTTAACTGTCCAACACTCACTTTTATATAACAAAACAGCTTATACGTGCGTTCGTTTTTTATAATATTATACGTTAAATGCGTAATACACATACATACATACATAAATAAAGTAAAAATTAATTCATTCATTGGCGAATAAAATTACCATTCAGTAAAATTCGTTATGTAACAGACAATGCATGGTAAAGGTAAGGAGATTCGATTCATTTCTACCTATACAGTCCGTCAACTATATGAAATTACGCATATCGGATTGTATTATGGAATCTAGGTTTCCACGCATGACGTTTGATGAGTGAAAACTTCTCACGTTGGTTCATTGTGTCTAGGAGCCAAATGTTAGGCACAAACAAAGAAGTCAAGAAATGTCTCTTGTTGTTGTTCTTTTGTTTTGTTGGTTAATAATATATCCTTCATTACACTGCAAAAGTACCTTTGTGCCTCGGACTTAGAATAAGCATGAATTATGAGACGAAAGTCTATGTGATTGCCAAATTTTGAATATTATAAGTACCTAGATAAAAAAAAAGCAATATGTATTAGATCTTCAATGAAAATATCAAAAACGAACACACTTGTCGGTTGCTCTTCAAAATCAATTCACATAAAGAATAATTCTTAGAATATTTTTAGCTACATTAAAACTTCACGGATATATAAAAGTTAAAATCTCACTTATTACTTTAGTCCCAGAACGAATTTTGATATCTATTGAAATATCTGTGGAGATTTGGCAGAAAACCGCAATCACTTTCACTGTGGACTACTTTAAAATTGAGTTGTAACGACAATAAATAGTCAATTCGTGAAAATTTAACATTTATTCATTTATAACAGGAAATCAAGGCAATTATCACATAATAATAATAATAATAATAAGCCCCCTAAAAACCAACCACACGTCCTGATCGACCATCTGATCACGTGGGGGGCGGAAACACGACTTATCAACTACTGGCGTGGCCAACGTGGCTCTGGTAACCCATTTAACATGGAGACCCGTTCTAAAAAGAAACTGAGAGGGCCGCTTCCCGGGGGCGATCGCCGGGGCACACCTGGAGCTGACGCTGGGTGTTACAGCATGCAAACCGTCAGCGGTGAGGAATTGAGCAGGCGGGCTCCCACCGGGTCACCCGAATCTATTACAGCCGCCAATCTTACTGACAGACAGACAGACAGTAGAAGTAATAGTCCATCAGAACCTTATAGCCCGAGTACAAAGTCATATACCCCGTCAATATGTTCGTCATCCTCAAGATCACCACCATCACTAACAAATAAAATTAGAGAACCGTCTATACCAGCTTTAGATGCTGCACGGGAGGTCAATAGACCTTTTTTACCCATGTCCACTAAAGCTGGTAAACCTAGGGTGCGCATGTCATGGAGTAGAGATGTAAACCTGTTTATTATGCGCACCTACTACTACATCACGAAATTAGAGACCGACATGACCATATACAGAAAACATTTGCATGAGCATTTTTCACAGCGGTATCCAGATGTTATAGTTTCAGAACAAAGACTGTCAGACCAAAGAAGAGCAATAGTACGAAATAACCTTCTCCCTCAGGATGTGTTAGATCAACTGAAAACGGATGTTAGGAAACAATTAGAAGAAGAATCAATGATAAATGATGATACAGAAGTTATATGCCGTAACCAAAGTCCGTTACCCCATCCTCACACGTCTAACTCCAATACACCACATCTATCACTTATCCAGATACAACCAATAACACAAGAAAACCAAAACCAATGTAGCCAAATTACACACACGTCTACTCAGACTGAAAACGTTATACTTACGCTGGAAAACGATATAGATAATATGCCAGAACCAAATATATCTACCGATATACATATACAAACTATCCAGGATAAATTCACAGCGACTCTTACATTATATTCCGGTCTGGACCCGACATTACGACCTAAATTACCAAAACTAAAATACACATCTAAACTAACTTCACTAATTAATATTTTTAATCAAAGTATATTAAATAACTGTATATCTAAAACTACTAAATTATTAGACATCCACACAATAATTTATTGCACAGCTTATGTTATAGCGGAAGAACTAGATTTTAAAATAAATGAACAAAGGGTGGGACGTATTAAACCCGGAAAAAACAATAAACCACCGTGGCAATATAGATTAGAAAAGGATATAGAAAAATTAAGAGCAGATTGTGGAAGACTCACCCAATACATAAATAATAATAGATCCAAAAAAGTAATAAAGAAAGTTGAAGAAATATTTAAAAAATACACAACCCACACAAGACATGAAAATAACAATAAAAAACCAGAAGAATTCTTAGATACACTCAAACAGAAACTTGCAGTAAAAGCCCAGAGACTTAAGCGCTATAAAAAAGCTCAAGAAAGGAGAAAAGATAACGTCCTCTTCGCTAAAAATGAAAAAATGTTTTATAGACAGCTCCGTAACCCACATACAAATATCAAAACTAATATCCATAATGAAAATAACATTAGTACACCAAAAAAGGAAGCGCTAGAAGCCTTCTGGGCAAAAGTATGGGAGGAACAGATTCAGCATAATGATGAAGCAAATTGGATAAAGGAAGAGGAAAATATGTGGAGTGAGGTGGATGAAATGGAATTTACAGAAGTGACAGAAGCCGATATAAAACTCATAACAAATAGGTTACACAATTGGAAATCACCTGGGATTGATAAAATTCATAACTTCTGGTACAAGAAATTAACGTCATTACACAAAGCTATAGCACAGAATTTCACAGATATTATATTGCGTAAACAGTCATTCCCACATTTCCTTGCCACCGGAATTACATATATGCTTCCTAAGGATAAATTTTCACCTGACCCCTCCAACTATCGACCTATCACATGCTTACCCACTATATACAAAATTCTTACATCGGTTATCACATCTAAAATTAATAAACATGTAGAAAATCACAATATAATTGCGGAAGAACAAAAAGGGTGTAGACGGGGCCACATGGGATGCAAGGAGCAGTTAGTCATAGATTCCACTATTCACAAGCATGCATCCACGAAATCCAGAAACCTACACTGTACTTATATAGATTACAAAAAAGCATTTGATAGTATTCCGCATTCTTGGCTGATTCAAATCCTTAAAATATACAAAATAAATAGTGTCATAATAGAATTCCTCCAAAATATAATGCTAAACTGGAAAACCACATTACATCTATACAATGTCAACGACCCAATTATAACACGACAGCTAAGTATCAGGAAGGGAATATTTCAGGGTGATTCCTTGAGTCCCTTGGGGTTCTGCCTAGCCCTAAATCCTCTGTCCCATATACTACAACGAAGTCGAGCCGGATACCACTTAAAGCATAATTCAGAAGAAACCAATATATCTCATCTTATTTATATGGACGACGTAAAATTATATTCGAAAAACGAAAAAGACATGAACAAATTAATAGAAGCGACATTGAACTTTAGTAAAGACATAAACATGCATTTTAGTTTAGACAAATGTAAAACCGTACATATCATAAGGGGCAAAATAAGACCAGGCGACTACACACTTAATAATTCCGACTTAATAACTGCAATGGAACCAACTGATCTGTATAAATATCTAGGTTATAAACAGCTTAAAGGAATTGATCACAAAAATATTAAACACTCATTATCCGGTGAATATCGTAGGAGAGTTAACGCCATCTGCAAAACCCAACTGTCTGCCAAAAACTTAATCAAAGCTTTGAACACCTATGCCATACCAATATTAACATACTCATTCGGCGTAATTAAATGGTCAAAAACTAATATTGAGCAAATAGAACGACTTACAAGAACTACACTAACAAAACACAAATATCTCCATCCGAAATCAGCTGTAGAAAGAACTACAATAAAAAGAGAAGCAGGAGGCAGGGGCCTGATAGATATATATAACCTTTGGCAAAAACAAATTTATAACCTTAAATTATTTTTCCGTGAAAAATCACGTACCAGTAACATACATAATGCAATATGCCAAAATGATAATAATTTTACTCCACTAAACCTTTGTGAACCACCTAATCCCCCAAACCCTAATAATATAGATAGACAACAACAAAAAATAGAAGATTGGAAGAAAAAAGTATTACACGGTCGACATCCACACGACTTAGAACAGCCTCATATAGATAAAATAGGATCGAACAAATGGCTCAAAATTGGAGGTCTATTCCCAGAAACAGAAGGATTTTTAATAGCGATACAGGACCAGGTCATAAATACTAAAAACTACAGAAAATTTATTATTAAAGATCCAACCATGATAAATGATAAATGCCGAAGATGCCATACACAACCAGAAACTATCCAGCATATAACCGGTGCTTGCATTTGCCTGACACAGACAGATTATACCCATCGTCACAACCAAATCTCTAATATCATCCACCAAACATTAGCCCTAAAATACAATCTCATCCAAAGTTCAAAAACACCTTACTATAAGTATACACCTAAAACCATTTTGGAAAACGCCTTATATAAACTTTACTACGACCGCGCCATACTTACAGACAGAACCATACATTACAATAGGCCTGATATCACACTACAAGATAAAAGAAATAAAACGACATATCTCATTGATATTGCTGTTCCAAATACCCACAATATCCAAAAGACAATAGCCGAAAAAAACAATAAATACACAGACTTAAAAAACGAGGTAATTAGAATCTGGAAACAAGAAAAAGTGTATGTAGTTCCCATCGTTCTCTCTACTACCGGAGTTATCCCAAAACACCTACACCATAGCCTAAAACTATTAAACCTAAATAAATCCCTATACATCACCCTACAAAAAGCTGCAATCTTGAATACTTGCCGAATTGTGAGGAAGTTCATGGAAATAGACGAGACCGTTTCACACCCATAAATTTATAAAACATAACGTATATAGAAGACAAATTGTGATTGCTTGGCTACGGCCCGCAACCACAATAAATACCAACCTCCGAGTTGAGAAAAATAAATATGTCGTCAATAATAATAACACTTTATTTTTGCACCATAATAAAGACATTAACAAAAAAACAAATAACATAATTAGGTACATAAAAATTGGCGGCCTTATCGCTAAAAGCGATCTCTACCAGGCAACCAGGTAGGGAGAGGGATACTACTAATAGATGGGGCGGTGCTTATAATGATTATGTTATTCAAATTTATACAAAAAGGACATACAAGTACTCTTGAAAATATATTTACATTATTATTATACATACATATATATTCCTACATACATAAATAGATACATATATATATAATATATATATATATATATATATATATATATATACATACAAACAAATACATATATACAAGTATAGTAAACAATATAAGGACTTATTTATCTAATGATAGAAAGTGAGCTTTAACCCTTCGTTTAAATGTATCCAGCGAAGGCGATTGTTTTATTTTCGGCGGAAGCGCATTCCATAACCGCACTCCTTGGACAGCAAAAGAGCGATCATAGAAGGAAGTCCTATGAGCTGGAAACATCAACATTAGATTCTCTGATGACCTAAGAGAATGAGAATTAGTAGTGTGTAGGAAACTAAAAAGTTCCTGAAGGTAGCGCGGAGACAATGGATTAAACAGAATACTGTAAAGGAGTGATAATATGTGAACATCCCGGCGACGCCGTATAGGAAGCCACTTGAGCTTTTTGCGAAATTCAGAAATGTGGTCATATTTGCGCAACCCAAATATAAACCTTATACAAAAATTTTGGAGTCGCTCAAGTTTATCCAGCTGGGCCTCGGTCAAGTCAAGATAGCTGACGTCAGCATAGTCAAGTATAGGGAGCAAAAGAGACTGTGCAAGCGCAATTTTAGTAGCAGTCGGCAGAAAATTACGTAATCTCCTCAAGGATCCCGCGGACGCAAACATTTTGCGACTGACAGCCATCAGTTGCGGTCCCCACGACAAACAACGATCCATACAAATACCAAGGTTCTTCACCGTGTCACTGAAGGGAATATTGACCCCATCGAGCAACACAGGCGGTAAGACTGACCAATCAACCTTGGAGACAGTCCTCTGGCTTCCGATGATGATGGCTTGGGTTTTGAGCGGATTTAATTTTAAACCATACGCCTTACTAAACTCCGACAACAATTGCAAATCACCATTCATTTTATGAATAGCGTTATGCAACTGTCCGAGTGGAGCTTGGCAGTACAGTTGTAAGTCGTCTGCATACAAGTGGTAGGACGAAGCAAGATTGCAAGAAATTGAATTAATAAAAATAGAAAACAGAAGAGGAGATAGAACGCCACCCTGAGGTACACCAGCAGTTGTAGCACACCAAGAGGAAACCGATTCCACAAGGCGGACACACTGCCGACGTCCATACAGGTAATTATGAAACCAGTCAATCACATTTGGAGATATGTTGAAGGAGCGTAGTACAGCTAGCAATATGTCGAAATCAACTGTGTTGAACGCGTTGCTAAAATCTAGTAGCGTCAGTACAGTTAACTGGCTATTCTCCATCCCCAATCGGATGTCATCGGTGATTTTAACCAGCGCAGTAACTGTACTGTGGCCAGGACGAAATCCAGATTGAAAGGGATTGAGTAGGGCGTGAATGGATAGAAAGGAGCTTAATTGGTTGTGGACTAGGCGTTCAAGGACTTTGGATAGAAAAGGGAGAATGGAAATAGGGCGATAATCAGAAAAAGATTTAGGATTAGGTTTTTTAGGTAAAGGAATGATCTGTGCCTCTTTCCATGAAGACGGGAAAACCGCATTGGTGATTGAGAAATTTAGGATATGGCAAAGGATAGGGAGTAGGATGTCGATAATTGGTATTATCATATTGCGACTAATGCTGTCAGTACCAATAGCATTAGAAGAACTCGAAAGAATACTCCTTCGAACATCACAAATTGTAAATTGACGGAAAAAGAAAGCAGAATGGTCAGGAGTTGGAATATTTGAAAGGGAGTTAATTGTAGTTGATTTAACAGACTTTTCAATAAAAGTCGACGACGTAAAGTGTTTACCCATTAAATTTATATCACATTTGTTAGCAATTACCTCATGACGAGGTTTCCCAACTCCTAATGACCTTAGGAATTTCCAGACTTTGGCTGGATCATCCGTTTGAACAGATTCGTGAATATGGCGTCGTTGGGCGTCCCTACACAACATGTTGCAGCGATTTCTGATCCTTATATAACGTGCCTTGTTTGCTTCGGTGGGACGCAATTTAAATTTAGTTTTGGCTGCAGCCTTTCTCTTTTTTAAAACTTTAATTTCGTCGGTGATCCATGGTGCAGGTAGATGCTTGATCTTAATGGTTCTTAGAGGAGCATGGACATCGTACAGTTGAATGAGTAGGGAGTTAAAAATTGCAACTTTATCGTCGATTGAGGTGGCCGTCATCACAGGGCCCCAATCCAAAGATCTAGCATCTTTTAAAAAAGCCTCATTGTTCATGCCACCAAAATTACGCTGCAGAATAACTGTTGGTTTAGGTTTAGGAGGCCGAATTTTATAAGAAAGAAATAGTAAATTATGGTAAGAGAAAGTATCAGCTAGGCACTGACCATGCTTACTGACGTGCTCAAGAGATGAAACAAGAATAAGATCTAGAAGGGAAGGAGTAGAGTTTGGAAAAAAGTGAGTAGCATGAAGAGGAAGAATGTGCATATTAGACGACTTGACTATGTTTTCTAGAGAAGAGGAACGATGATCACGTTTCAAAAGACACGTGTTAAAATCACCCATAATTATAATATGATCATAGCAGGGTCTCAAGTCTTCTAAGATTTTTTCGAAGGAGTAAAAATAGTTATTGTGTAGAGAGTGACTATAATAGACTCCGAGCAGTACCTTAGCGTGAGAGAGAATGACTTCAATAAAAAGATGTTCGCCGACGTGAGGCAGCGGTGGTTGAACTGAGGTGCTAAACACAGAGTAAGATATGTGTGAACGTAAATAGATAGCCACCCCACCACCGCCCCTGCCAGTCCGGTCATTACGAATGAGATTGAAGCCGGGTAGTGTGTAAGAAATCGAAGGAAGGGAGGGTTTAAGCCATGACTCGGAGACTAGTATAGCGTGGATGTTTCTTGTGTTAAACGACACCAGCATATCTGAAAAATGAGCCGGGATGCTTTGCGCGTTAATATGAACTACATTCAGATTCCTAGGAACATCAGAGAAATGTGTATCCAATGTATCACACAGTGAGGGGATGCTCACAAAACTATCTTCGCTACCATCAGATGAGGAAGCGATTGATAAATAGTCGCTACTGTCGGAACAATTCAAAACATCAGCCATATTTTAAGTGTACTAACAATTACTGGCAATATAAAATTATTTAAAAGATAAATAAATAATAATAAAATATAAATAATATTAAATATATATATAAAAAAGTATATATATATAAATAGCTAAAAATAATTGATCAATAACAAAGAAAATATAATAACAATTAAAAAAAAAAAGACTAAATTTAAAAATATCCACTCTACCTGCCGGTTTCATTTGGTAAGTAAGTAATTAGAATTATTTACAACCTACATGACTATAACTACAAATACCTACACAATCAAAAACATAATTGAATGATTAAAAAGAGAATACAATAATTGACTATTACATATTAACTATAAAAATATAAAATATTAGCTATAGATAGCTATACGCGAGATTCAAACGGTTTATCTTCTTAGTAATCTGTGAAACAATTGTAACAGTTTTCTCTTATAAAATATAGGTATTTATTTTTGTAAAAGCTCAAAGCATACAAGCTTGTCGACTGTCGTTTATTTCCCGTGCTTTCCACTCCAGTCTATTTACTTAGCTAGTCTTCGTACAAACTGTACAGCTTAGCTTGTGTTTTTTTCATCATAATCAGCCCATATACGAGTACGTCCCACTGTTGGGCACGGGCCTCCTCTAACTTCCTTCCTAAGAACTTTTAGGTGTGCAGGTTACCTCACGATGTTTTCCTTCACCGTTTAAGTACGTGATAATTCATTATGAATACACACGTAACTTTGAAAAGGTTATTTGTTTATATATGGAATAAAAACATTGCTTTACATCGATCTTCTATGATATTGTGACACCATTCCGGTCGAGGCAGCACATTGCTACCGCAGCACTTCGAATTTCCTATTAAAAAACCAAATAACACTTTTCCTGACCCAAAAATCGAACCCAAGACCTACGGATTCATATATTTCGATAGATTAATATTTTACTTCATAGCCAGGAGGTAATCAGTACCAAAGCTGCACATTAAATCTAAATTGCGTCACAGCCCGCAGTCCGTGGACGCACAATAAATTATTTATCAATATGTTTAATAACATTTAGGCGATAAATAAGCATGACTAGACTAGGTCATGTTGTGTGAAACGGCTTCGAGGCGTGCGGTTGTGTAATACTTGCAGGTTAAACCTTACGCGAATTGGTTAGTCATAGCCCTTAGCATGCGATCATAGTCACGATGAATCTTCATGCCAAGATGACTTTTGCAACCCTTTGGACAGTTTGGTTTTACTAGAGGAGCGAGGGGGGTTCCGAACTGGACGGAGGGGGGGGGGGGGGTCACGTGTAGGGAATTACACAAAAAATAGTGCCTGTTCATCAAGTACTGAATACAAATACAACTACAAACCTATTTTACTCTCTTCACCAAGATACTGAAACATTAAACAAGGCAGTGAATCTATTATAATCAAAGCTAAATTTTCTATCACAAGTGTTTTTTTGTTCAATTTTTTAAATAACTCTATGAGATCAGTCATTGTCCACATGTGGATAATTCTTATTTTGTGCATTATTAAAGCCATATCCTGAAATCAAAAAATAACAAATATTATTATTTGTTTAACAACCTTCATTACTAAAATAGTCATAAACAGATTTGACACAAGGTAATATTAACAATATTCATTATGAGTCCTAAGTTCGGCTCTTTGGACTGCTAGTCATTGTAGGCTTCTGGGGTATTTACCTACTTGTAAGTAATGGCATCATGTGGCATTTTATAAAATTCAGTAATCATTTTAAACTATGTTCAACATATCATACTTCATACATACATACATACAAACTCACACCTGAATTCTATATGGGTAGGTAGAGAGTGCCACCAACTAATTAAATAAATTCTATCATATATCTATCTCTCATATTCACTTAAAAGAGACATGTAATATTTATAAGAAAATATTTATCAACTTGTTAAAGATATTCTTATTTCAATTACCTTATTAGAATATTTACAGCCATGCAATAGTGTCGTCCCTTTTTCTATTTTTTGGGCACATTAGCACACTCTGTAAAATAAAGCATAAATTATTTCTTGAAATATGTTTAATACATTGTTAATAAATAATTTTATATAAATGAATCACAATGATTAATTAATTTATGTGCCATTGCATCACGTTATTGTTTACTTTTTTTTTTTTATCTTTCATAATTTAGCCACGTTGACATAATTGTTTTAATTGGTGATAAATATTTGTAATTCTTTCTTGTCAGTCGATATTTTATTTAAAATACATGAAATTCTGATTATTACTATTATAGTTTAAATTGAACAAATAAAAAAAATGTTTTTAAAATGTATATAATAAAAAAATCTTCGAATGATTAGAATGCAAATATGAAATAATGCTTTTCATTGGTGACGCATTTATATCGCTGTTTATTTTTATAAAAAGTTTTATATTTTTTATTACTTTAACTCAATCATTATTTGAAAATTTCTTAATGGAATACCCAGTAACACTTTGCCCAACCTGGGAATCGAACCCGGGACCTCTAGATCATACGGCACATACTTGGCTCGCGTGACCACGAGGTAGTGTAAATTTGTTGTTTCTTTGTAATTTTTCGAAAGTGTACACGAAATGTCGAAATCGTGAGGTCAAATGAGGCCGAACGCAAATTGCGGAATCCCAGACACGGAGCTGCGAGTTTAGGTCCTATCAGGACCCAGGAATTATCATCAACCTACAAGCGAAACAATTTTTTCTCTGAAATATAATCCGCAACTATTTGCATTCACATAAGACAGTTTCGCTACTACGGCTAATAATAATTACATTTTAATTTGTTCATATTAATACTTTAGCCCTCACGGGAATAAAACCCAGGATCTCTAGATCGCACGGCATGTACTGGTGTCTCGCTACCACGAGGCAGCAAGGCCTCCTTAACTTTTATATTATTCCCTTAATTTTATACCACCGTCTTTGTAAAATAAAACTAAACAAAACAGATTTGGAGCCCTTAAAAGATAGACATAATTATGCTGTCGCGGACTTTTTTTTAGAACTTTTAAAGGGGAACAATTCTGTCATACATTATTTTAGCGAAACTTTAACCGTTTCCGCAGCGCACGCAGCGGAAGCTCTCAAAAGAAAAAAAGCCCCCGATCTAAAAACATTTATTATTGGTGCTTCGCTCTTATTGGTTTTAGCGTGATGTTATATAGCCTATAGCCTTCCTCAATAAATGGGCTATCTTTTTTTTTTTTTTTTTTTTTTTTTTTTTTTAAATCATGCGATCAGCCTTGTCGGCTATAAGCAGATGAGTTGAATGAATTTGGGCGTGTAGGACTTGGCTCCCAGCGGAGCCAGCCCTTTAAATTACATTATATTTAGGTATAGTCGAAAATATCTCGTCGCTTTTTTAGCCGACGTATTGTTTCCGGATAGAGGAGCTGTTCTGCTAGCTGATTGGGATGTTTTTGCAGTCTCGATTTGTATTTGGATCCACAACTTTCTATTTCTTCTTTAATGGTTGGTATGTGGAGAATTTCATGTATTTCCTTGGTTGTGATCAACCATGGTGCATTTGCTATTTGTTTAAGGATATAGTTTTGTACCCTTTGCACTACCATTATGTTGGAGATACTGGCAGAACCCCACAATTGTATGCCATATGTCCAAAGCGGTTTCAGTATTGTCTTATAAATTAACAATTTGTTGTCAGTCGATAGTTTTGAGTTGCGACCTAGAAGCCAATAGAGTCCTCTGTATTTTAGGTTGATCTCATCCCGTTTTATTTTGACATGCTTCTGCCAAGTAAGTCTGCGGTCTAGGTGCATCCCCAGGTACCTTACCGTGTCGCAGTGTGGAAGTTGGGTACCGTTGAGAGTGACCGGAGAACAGTCTTCTTTTCGCAAGGTAAATGTTATGTGCACTGATTTGGAGGCACTGGCGACAATCCTCCACTCGCTTAACCATTTCTCCACCTTATTAAGACTTTTTTGTAGTGTCTGGGAAGCTTGAATTGGGCATTTGTTCGAAGCAAGCAAAGCTGTGTCGTCTGCGAATGTAGCAACCATGACTCCGGATGATTGTGGTAGGTCATAAGTATACAACGTGTATAGAACTGGCCCAAGCACCGATCCCTGGGGGACGCCTGCGGATACTTCAAAGAACTTAGATGTGCAATTATTTTCTGTCACTTGGAATAATCTGCTGGATAGATATGACTTTAGGAGATCATAAAATGTGTGTGGGAGAAGTAGTTTTAGTTTATACAACAAACCTTTGTGCCAGACCCTATCGAAAGCTTGTTGTATGTCAAGGAACACTGCGGAGCAGTATTCTTTTTTTTCAAATGTTGTTCTGATAGTCCTGCACACTCTATGGACTTGTTCTATGGTGGCGTGTTCTTTTCTAAAACCAAATTGGTGAGCTGGGATCAGAGATTTGTCATTGATTACGTTTGACATTCTGTGTAATATAGTCATCTCAAGAATCTTAGACATTACCGGTAGAAGGCTGATAGGTCGATATGATGTGACCTCATGCATTGGTTTTCCAGGTTTATGGATCATTATGATTTGTGATACTTTCCATAGATCTGGAAAGTATCTTACTCTAAAAATAGCATTGAACAACATTGTGAGGTACACTGCCACTTTGCGAGGTGATTCTTCAAGAACTTTTTTGTCAATCAAATCATATCCTGGTGCTTTATTATTTTTTAGTGATTTAATGTTCTTAAGTACTTCCCTTGGGGTCACTAGTTTTAATGGTGCGTTTTGTTGTAGGGCTTGTTTGAGAGTAAAGTCAATATTGCTTTCATCAGCATTCGGGTCAGCGTCATTTGGTTTGAAGACTTTGGAGAGATGTTTATCAAATTCCTCTGCTTTACCTAGATCAGTTCGAATCCATGATGCGTCCTTTGAGCGCAGGGGTGGCTTTTGATTCTTAGGCCGATCAAGATTCTTACAAGCTTTCCATAATGAGTAATTGCTTGCTTTTGTAGCTGATAAACCATCTAAGTAGGCTTCCATAGCTTTGTCATTAGCTTCAGAAATAAGGTGTTTTAATTCTCGTATAGCATTGTTAAATGCTCTTTTGTCAGTCGGGTGTCTACTGTTGTGCCATACTCGTCGTAGTCTCCGTTTTTCGAGTATTTTTTGCCGAATACATTCAGAATAAGTTTTGCTCTGAGGTGGTCGTTCGGTATCTTCTGGCGTTGATATCCAACAGCTCTCCTGTATTACTGACGTGAGAGACCGTACTGCTTCGTCAATGTCTGACTCCGTCTTGAGGGATACTCTTAGTTGTAATCTTTCGTGGACTAGATGGCGGTAAGTGTTCCAGTCTGTGCGCTTGTTATAAAGTTTTGAGCTTTTTTCCCTACTTATGGCAGTTGTACCAATAGTCATAATTACTGGGACGTGATTAGTACTAGAGTCCAGACATGTATGTATATGATGGAAAAAATTGGATAAACCCTTTAAGATGAAGAAGTCAATAACATCTGGAAGTCGATTTGGATCAGTAGGCCAGTTGGTCGGATCCCTCGTTGAGATTGATGTGAGGTTGAGTTTATCCATGGATTTCTTGAGTTCTCTCCCCCTCGTGCTGGTTAGCCTAGAAGCCCAGTGTACATGCTTAGCATTCCAATCGCCTCCAGCGATGAATCTCCTCCCAAGAGTGTTGAAGAATTCCTCAAATTGTTCTTGTTTGATTGTATGTTTTGGGGGACAGTAGATGGCTGACACGTTGAATGATCCATTTCGATCGTTTACAGCTACGGTTGCAGCTTGGATGTAGGCTTTCTTGAACTTTGGTTGTTCATAGTGTTTTATGCTAGATCTTATGATTATCGCCGCTCCTGCATGTGCAGTGCCGTCTGGGTGATTGGTTTTGTAGATGTTGTAATTGCGTATATAAATACAATTGTTTTCAGTTAGGTGTGATTCAGACACTAACAAAATGTCTATGTTGTGTGTATGTAGAAGAATTTCTACATCTTCTAAATTTGGAGCTAGACCGTCTAGGTTCCATGTAGCTATCTTAAGGGAAGCCATTAGGACATTTTGGATACTAGTGTTGTCATGAGGTTAATTAATGTGCTCATTTGTTGTAGTAAAATATCAAGCTTTTCAGCTTGTTTAAAAAGCATCTCTTCTATTAATTTTGGTGACGTGGTATCCATTTTTGCGCTGTTTTTATGGTTCTTCAATACATCAGCATATTGTGGTCTGCTTGTTGTGTCTGAATTTGAATCTATTATGTTATTATTGTGGTATGGGTTCATAATTTCCGATGGTTGATTTTGTAGCGGTACATGTGCATCTAAATTAGGTTGAAGAATTTGTTGGCCTTGTTGGTAATTTTGGTTAACGATATGTTTAGTGTTTGTCCTATTTTTAATGTGAGATTGTTTGCTAAATTTTCTTGACAGTATTTCTTTATACACTTCACATCCCTTAAAGTTAGCAGGATGGGCACCCAAACACAAGGCACATTTTGCTGGAGTATTCCTATCTGTTTTAGGACAATCTGCTGTTCTGTGTCCCTGAGCTCATTTGACACAGCGATAGGGCCTCATGCAGTAGTTTTTAGAATGTCCATATTGCTGGCATTTTTGACATTGTACAATAGACTTTCGCTTTTTCGGCTCTTCTATAGTGACTGTTTGGTGGTTGATATATCTAATGGTTTTAATTGCTTTGTTGTTATTACTCTGCTGTATGGTTGCAAAGAATGTGGATGTGGGTTTCTTGTCGGGGCCATATTTTGCATTTATTATTTCTCCTATAACTGTATTTCCAGTGCTTTCCAATGTTTCTTTTATTTCACTAATAGGTGTTGAGTGATGGAGATTTTTGATGACTACTCTATAAGGTCTTTTATCTTTCCTGTTGAATGTATGCCCAATCAATCCTTTTTCTCTGACTGCTCCTAGTGTTAATTTATAGGCTTCTATATTAGCACAGTTAATTCTGAGTTGATTTTTGTTTATTATTTTGTAAGTGAAATCATTTTTTTTAACAACACTTTCTATGAGCTCGGTAAGCTTAGTGAGATCTTCTACACCATAGAGAACTATCGGCGGTGGTTTTGGTACCTTTTTAGGCTCTTCTCTGACGTAAGTTTCTTCCTGATCAACAGACAGTCCACTGAATTGGTTCGTTATCAAAGTTTCCTCTGGAGGTGGTGAGGAGTCCTTTTTTCTTTTTTTGGCATTTCTTAGTATGGGTACTCTCTGCCATGTTGGGGGATTGGGATCATTCAGGTCAACCTCCACATTTAGTGTGTTGGGCACATTACTAAATGATTTGCTTGCATCAGTCACAGAACTTAGAGATGCACTTCTTGGTCTAGAGAGAAATAAACCAGGATGAAAAGCCTGTTGAATAAGCTTTTTATTATTTTCTTTCGGACCAGTAACATTTACTAATAAGGGGGCCTGGGTACCCACCCCCTTACAGTCTTCGGTAACCAATTTCTCACTTGCTGGCCCGGGTACCAGCAAGCGCCGGGTGCTAGCCGGTTCGCATGGCAAAACATTCTCATTATTATTACTCATTTCATTGCGGTAGTTGGGATGATAGTGTGGTGCTTTCCCAAGGCACCGCACGTCATGATTTCGGGATGACGCCCTAGCCTTTGATGTTCCAACATCAAACTGCAAGGCAGCAGTTACTCTTTAATTTCGGAGTTAGTATCTCCTAGACTAATTGCCTTTCCAGGGCTCACGAGGTTAGTCTCCCCGGGACCGAGCTTAGATTTAAGTGGCGGCTCATACTCGCCACTGTCGTCCTCTGTCATAGGGTTAAGTGCTATTTTATAGAGAATTCCCTGCCATGAGGATTCTCAGCACCCCTCTAGATAGACCGCCTAATTGTCCGCGACTGCCGAAGCAGCTAGCTTCTATATCTAGAAGCCGATTCGCTATCCGCAACCTGCGACGCGGTGGGTGGCATAAGGCAATGCCCCTGGAAAGTTATCCCAGAACCCACAAATGGGCTTATCTAACACTGAAATAATTTTTCAAATGGGACCAGTAGTTCCTGAGATTAGCGCGTTCAATCAAACAAACAAACGAACTCTTCAGCTTTATATGTTAGGTTATGTATAAATTAGGGTCAACTGGGCCCTCGTTAAAAAGATCCAACAGAATTTAATTTAGTTAAAATACGCGAGGTATTACTGGAATGAATTATATATTCCTTATATAAGATACTCGTTCGTTAGCGAACAAAAATTCAGTATATCACCACTTAAACACATACTCTATTACGCCTGTATGCCCCAAGGAGTAGACTGAAATGTATTTCTAATTTATTTATTAATTATAAAATAAATAACAAGTTTTCTCGTGTAGAAACGAAAAACTCTTTTAGCTGGACAAAGTAACGGCCGAGATCAAATAACCGACTTGAGTTATCAATGGATTTTGAGCGATTTTCACAAATTTAATATTATCCGTATTATGAAAATATAGCACACTTTATGATAGTATAAACCAACGTAAGATTAAGGCACTAGTACATTCCGCCCTGTGGATCGGGGGCGTAAGAATTCCGCCACGGTACCCCCTACCTGTCGTAAGAGGCGACTAACATGGGCCACTGGGGAGGCTGGGCGTACTGCGGGGGCGGTACACAATGGTGGCAGCAACCCTGAGATTTGCGGCAGAGGGCGTGACCGCTTGACTGTCGCGGACGTTCACAAGAGGTGAACGTCCAAAAAAGCGTAAGTGGAGGGCATCTCAAGCCCTCCCAATTTGGAGGAGTCCATAATCGGACGGTGCGCTAGGCGGAGGCGAACCATTTGGGGCGCTTCTCGCCCTGAGATGCCGCAAAACCGCCCTAAATGCGCGAGATGGTCACCGAGAGGTTTTAGTCGGTATGCTGGCGTAGGATTTTGGTTAGGGACCCAACTCAGCTAAGCGGACAATTATTGTTCTGCGCGCCGAGTTGGAAGGCCAGAGACCCCGACATACCCCTTTTCGGCTTCCCCCGAGGTACCGAACAGGGGAGCTTAAAGCGCTTTCCTCTCGTAAAAAAAAAAAAAAAAAAAAAGGCACTAGTACATTACAGTGTTACAGAAAAATCTATATAATATCGAACATAATGTATTGCGATGTGACAACTCGCAGCGCTTGTTACAGACTTGTACAAATACGCGCAAGTGGTTAGGAGTCCACTTGGAAAAATGAAGTTTTTTTTTTTTTAATAACAGTGTGCTCTCGACCTACACCCGATCGAGCACCCGTGGGTCACAGTGCAGCGGCGGTAGTACAAGTTAAACCGTACTTATAACTCATATCGTGATTGTCTAGTTTATTGGTCAACAAAATTAATTATATTACACTCCACTAACTACAACTTAACTTTAGCTCTGACTCTTTGTATATTCTATGGACAACTTACCAAACTATTACAATGCACACCATAGACGATTTGGAAGAATCTTTATCCATTAAATGTATCCCCCTGGACAATGCCGAAACTTGCAGAGGCAATATGCCTTCCCAATTAAATTTTAAATTACTCACTCTTAACATTAGAAGTCTCCAACAAAATTTCGCCGCTTTTTTGGTGTTCTTAAAACGACTAAACCTAGATTTAGACGCCATTATTCTCACGGAATGCTGGCTCGGTACTAACTCCTTAATTCCAAACATAAGTGGCTTTAGCACCTACAGAACACATAAATACATAAATAAAAGTGGGGGTGTAACCGCATACATTAGGAATAGCTGGAGTGCTAAAGTATCTGAATCATCTTGTCAGGATTGCAACTGTTTAGAAATAAAGCTAAATCAAGACCTATTAATACTCGGTATCTACCGGTCACCTTCTTTCAGTGACACAACTAACTTTTTGTCCTCACTCGACACGGTACTTCGTAATGTTAGCTCTATTAAGAACATAATCCTAACTGGTGACATAAACCTGGACTTTAATGGTAACCCTCTAAGCTCCCAGTGCGCTGACTATCTTTGTTTGTTAACAGAGCATAAATTACTGCCTGTAGTTACACTTCCAACGCGAGGCAAGGCTTGTATCGACCACATTTTTGTAAAAACCTTTACTACCACCCAGGGTATCGTCTGCTCTACAGATGTAACTGACCATTACCCCTGCATCCTAGGTATGTCATTACAAAAACGATCTATATATTACAGACGGACTCGATTAAAAACAGATATAGACGCAGTTGCCAGGGACCTATCGTCAGCCAACTGGTTACCAGTTTTCTCCTGCTCAGACGTAAATGAGGGCGTTGCCTCTTTCTACCATATTCTTGACTCTGTGATTTCAAGAAACAGTAGGGAACAAGTTATCATCCGTTCGAAATTTAACTTAAAGCCTTGGATCACTCCAGGTCTGATAAGGTGTCAAAAGAACCGAGATAGACTTCATTTACAAGCGAAAAAAAATCCATCCAATGAAGCCTACCAAATTACCTACAAGAGATACAGGAATTTCCTTAACTCCCTCTTACACAGAATAAAAACCGACTATGAAAATAATAAACTCAGGTCAAACAGAGGTAATCCTAAAGAATTTTGGAACACTATAAAAGAAATATGCCACATAGATAAACCGCACAACGATGCAACACATCTGGTCCCAACAAAAGCACAAGCGCAATCCGTGCTCAACTCCTGTAACACCTACTTTACTAATGTAGGTAAAAATTTAGCTAATCGCATACTGCTCGATCTTGGTACCACGGAACATTCTCTTGCGACCGAAACACAAATGTCAAGGCAACCTTCTCACTCTTTCTTCATATGCCCCACGGACCGTGACGAGGTTGCTAAACTTATTAGCGATATTAAACTTAATAGTGCCCCGGGACTTGACAACTACACTCCGTATATAATAAAAAACATTCGTAACCTCATCTTAGATCCTCTAGTCCACATCTGCAACATCAGTCTCTCGTCCGGAATTTTCCCAGACAAATGGAAGTTGGCTATGGTTACACCAATATATAAAAACAATGGAGACAAGAGCACACCTAGCAACTACCGACCCATTTCTCTTCTTTCAATTTTTTCAAAAATTCTCGAAAAACTCGTCAATAAGAGGCTTATGTCATATCTTGAAAAATACAATATAATTCCTGAGAGACAATTTGGCTTCATGAGGGGAAAATCTACAGAGGACGCCGTCCTCTTACTTACCAATAGTATTGCTAAAGCGGTCGATAAAAACAAAAAGTGTTTGGGCGTATTTTTGGATCTTGCTAAAGCTTTCGATACAGTATCAATCCCAATATTGTTAAAAAAACTTCACTGCATAGGTATCAGAGGTTCAACTCACGACTGGTTCCGCAGTTACCTCACGAATCGTCGCCAGTGCGTCAAAATTGATGGTACTTTAAGTGATGAGATGCCCGTGACATTCGGGGTTCCACAGGGCAGTATCCTGGGACCTACACTATTCATTATCTATATGAGCGACATTTTTGACTTGCCTTTTCATGGAACAGATGTAATAAGCTACGCTGATGATACAGTGCTACTTTTCCAAGACAACTCTTGGGAAAACGTTGTCAAAACGGCTGAGCAGGGTATGATAACTATTGCAAAATGGCTTGAGAAGAATCTACTCACTCTAAACACTGGAAAATCTCAAGCAATCTTTTTCCATAAAACGAGTGTTTCTCAACCCCCAACTTCCCTAAATCCGCTTAAATTGCATACCTGTGCTATGACTTCCTCTTCTTGCAGTTGCCAGTCAATCAGCCGTGTCAACAGCACAAAGTATCTTGGTGTAATTCTTGATCAAAAACTGTCCTTCAAAGACCATATCCATGATCTCTCGAGCAGAGTTCGTAAAACTATATATATCCTGAAATGCCTTCGTTACTCTGCTTATACCGACACCCTGCTCATGGTATACAAGGCTCTATGCCAATCTCTACTTATTTATTGCATCAAAGTGTGGGGGGGCACGGCTAAATCTCGACTCTTAGAACTTAAAATAGCTCAGCGCGCTGTGCTGAAAGTAATGCTTTGCAAACCTCGTCTATATCCTACAAATGACTTATACAAGGAGTGCAAAGTGTTGCGAGTCCGGCAGCTATATATATTAAGAGCTACCACTGCTACTCACCGTGCCACAATTTCGTCCACCGAATACCCAGCTCTGCTCAAACGCAGAGTCTTTCGAATCACCGTTCCTCCAGTCCGAACCTCCTTCGCCAAACACGCGCCCTTTTTTCTTTTGCCCACTATCTATAATTCAATTTGTCACCACCTTCCTAAATTACATTCCAAATCTTATCGTCAAGCAAAACTTACAACAGAGTCCTGGCTGCTCTGCCTCGACTACGACCAAACGGAGAAAATCATTTATTCTCTCTCGTAAGCCATGACCTAATTTCCGCCCACTCTTATTTCACGTATTCATAGAATTAATCACACATACACACACAAACCTACTCATTCATATGCACACACACCCACAACACTAGACTGTTCGTAAATAATCTACAACATTCTTCAACATTATTTATAATTGTTACTAAATTTATTTCATTTTTTATTTATTTTTTATTTTTTTAATTCTCTTATATCTCGCTTTTGGTTGACCTCCTTTTAGTTTGTAAATGTTTTGCATTTGTTGATCTCATGTTATTTTGTAAATGTATTTTTTTTTTGTCGATATCATATTATTTTGTACTTAGTTAAGAAAAGTGTTTACTTACTTTATTTCTGTTATTTTTTATTATTTTTTTTTGTTTTCTTTTTGGTATGTACGGTACGCTACCAACATTGAACAGCTTCTTACTACTTCTGTAAACATGGACCACTGCGACACAAGCATAGCTTAGTGCAGGGTCCTTGGTGAATCTGTTTAATATTATGTATATACTTGCACCAAACTGAATCTGTTAAACCGATTGTAAAACTAAATCTGTTTTTGAAATAAATTTATTATTATTATTATTATTATTTGTTATATATATATATACAAAAATAATATTATTTTTGTATGCAATAATGGGTAGATACCTAGCTCTTAATTATTACTTAGGAGAAGCGTCGTGTCGGATTTCTATCTGAGATGTATAATACGTGAATCTGACAATGATTCTTCATCACGAAGTCGAAATATAAATTAATATAATACGGGTACCATGTAAGTTAGTTTGATATTATGGCTTGCTAAACGTGTTTGAATATGCTAAGTGCAATATTTGACATGCAGTTTACTGTGTAATAATTATGTCGTAATAATGTTTGAATTGTAAAGCAAATATTTTATTTAGAATGCACACATCACACTCATGCCTCCTATCTTTGGAAAATCACCGGGGTATTGCGAACAATTAGGTAAATTTTAACATTGTTTAATAGGCGCAAATTACGTTTTCTAAGATTACTAGAAATTAAGTTGTATGTGCATAAGTATTTTTTAAGAAAAAATTTAAATGGCGTAATTATTTCCGTGAAAATTATTAATGAATACATAAGAGCATATGCGTCTATATTTATACATACTGCCCCAGCTATATTCTTATATTAGAGACATTTCCAGACGACGCGCCGTGCTGGTTCAGGAATTAAATGGAAAAATCCAAATAACACAGAGTCCTACCTAGGAATCGAACCGGTGACGGCTTTACCACACGTCACATGTTCATGTCGGGATGTATGTGACTGTTGGATGTATTTATTTTTGTATTTGTTCTAAGGGATTAGAAAGATCAAAGAAATGATGTAATACATAGGGAAGTATACCTACCTACAATTTAGTTGAGATTCGTTCCAGTAACGGTAGTCACAGATTTGTTATACGAGTAACCCTTCTTACGTAGTTGAGTGATTGTTTTCTTCGGTACGACTCAGATGGTTGCCGACTATGACATACGTAATCTTGATATATGAAACTTATATTCCAGTTATTAGAATATGTCGCTTTAATCTGCCAATTTGCTCGGTATAACTTTTATTCATTTTGTAAAACTGTTGTAAATTATGTAAATGTTTGTAAAATGAAATATAGTTTTAGTTTGTAACATAAATTCCCGTGATTTTTAGATAGTTAATAAAATTATAATACTTATAGACGTTTGAACTGCTTTTGTTATGAAATGTATTTTCGCACATAATCTTTGTGAGGTTAATGTGACTTACTTGATGAATTTAGTAAATTCTTGTTTAACATTCTATTAAAGTTCAATTCTATTGTTTTCTCTATATACAAAGACAGAGTAAAACGAAAAAACATTTCACGGAGTACTACTTAGGTAGTATCGAAACATAAAAAATATTACTAACGCTATAAAAAGTTTTAGCTGTTGCTTGCTTTATTCTTCAGAGGTTATCAGATCCAGTTAAACATTTTATAACATAACAGATCACTGTAATCACAACAGCACCACTGTCGTTTTATCATGTTATAATACATATATACATACAAATATAAAGAAACTACTTTATAGTTTTTGACCACGCTGGCCTAATGAGGGTTGGTGGACTACACACCTAAGAAATTACTAAGAGCTTTTAGGTGTGCAGGTTTCATCACGATGTTTTCCTTCACCGTTAAAGTACGTGATAATTTTTTGTGAATACATAACTTCGAAAAGTCAAAGGTATGTGCCTGGGGTTTGAACCCGCGACCGTCGAAATTTTCGACCGCGTGTCTAAACCTCGAGTCCATCAAGACTTCTTTCTTTTAGTTTTCTTTAGTTCGTTCACCGCCAGTACCAGCTTCAAAATAGTTTCAAAATAGTTTAGTTATTACGATTTATTTAAGAATAGGTTATTGCCTCTGCCAAAAATTGAAGTAAAATAGAATTCCCTCAAAAAATTAAGCCATCGATAGTTATCTTTAGCTACCACTGCACATATTTTTGGTTAAGACCTAAATATTATAGTACTACTTGATGTATAAAAACTTCCTGTTTATTTGACAAATGTCATCTAATTTCGTCTTAAAACCCCATACAAGTTTTTAATTTATACTGATACTACATATAGATTTGTCTCCTTATGTTTGGTTTCTGTTTTTACGGAAGACGCACTTTTCGCTTACAATGTTTCAAGCGGATATCTGTCTGGTGATAAACCTTTCAGGAAGTCTTTAAATCGCAAGGAAACTGTATTTTAACATGGCAAAACTGCCGTTGGTTCATTAAAAACGTCAAAATTCTTATAATTATAAATTTGACATTATTTATGTTATAAATTTCTAACATTTTATGTTTGTTACTCAACCGCGATACTAGAGAAACACCATTGTTTAGATGGATCAATAAAGAAAATTAATGTAATAACATGTTACATATAGGTACAAAATATTATCGGGAGAATCTTATTATTTGTCATTTAAATGAATATAAAGCCTTAAATTAATATATACAAATATAAATAATTACAAAATAATATAATCAACATACCTAATCTATCATATTTACATAATTAAACGAACTTACCTGAAGTGAAGTTCTATTGTAATTATACGAAGGGCTTAGTCCGAGATATCTTCTATATTCACTATGTAGTTCCACAATCCTCGCATTGTGCGTGCCGCGAATATTTAGAGGAAGCAAAAAGCTTCTTGTCCAAACAGTAAAAAGGTAGCCTACTGGCAACACTATAATCTGTAACTCATTCTTTTCAGAGCATTATTATATATGAAGTGATTTCCAACATGACTCTAGGGTTATTATAATCCAAGATTATGGAAAGGGCGGGTGGGAGATTGATATCTCGGACTAAGCCCTTCGTATAATTACAATAGAACTTCACTTCAGGTAAGTTCGTTTAATTATGTAATTATACTCAAGCTTAGTCCGAGATATCTTCTATATTCACTATGTAGATGTTTAGAGAATAGTTGGAAATCATAAATAATATGGTAAGTATAGTGTACAAACAAAAAACAAAATTCAATAATCAGCAATTTAATGTGATTTAAGTTAAGGGTTGCTAAAGTACTAATTACAAACTTAAACCTTAATGTTGCAAATGGCTTTCGAAAAAATATAATTATCATTTGCTGTATTTAAGGGTCTATTGTAGTGATTGGCAAAAACACTAGATCCTGTAGACCAACCAGCAGATTTAAATATACAATCCAATGTTACACCTTCTCTACACGCCAGAGATGTGGACGCATGACGCGTGGAGTGAGGGGTAAACTTCTTTACATCAATGCCACACTCAGCCATAACTTGCCTTATCCAGCGACTAATAGTTTGGTTACTGGCACAGTTATAAGGTTTTTTATAACAAATAAGTAGCTTATCCGAGTTAATTGTGTCTTCTTTTCTGAGTGCCCTAGTCTGGTCTATATAATGTTTAAGTGCCGATACGGGGCAAATTTCCAGACTCGTATCCAAGGAAGGAAGATTTATTATGACCTGATCCTTACATGGAGTCGTTGTTTTTAAAATATCAGTAATCTTTATTTTGACACCGCTATCCGTGAACTCTATGTTGCTCAATCGGATAACCGACAATGTTTGAATGCGTTGAGCAGTTGTGAGAGCTAACAAAATTACCAATTTCTTGGTTAGTTTTTCTAAGCTAAGGCTGCTGTTTGGTGACCAAGTTTGAATATAATTCAAGACAACAGAAGGGTCCCATGTGTCATTATACTTAGGTCTAGAGGGTTTTAATCTGTAAACTCCCTTAAAAAATCTCTTAATTTGAATGTCTGTTCCTAAGCTGGTATCTATGACTAGAGAGAGCGCCGAACGGCATGTATTAAGAGTAGCGTACGAAGCGCCTTGTGATAACATTTCTGTGAGAAATTTTAATACTTTAGGTACTGACAATTCATGTATATCTTCTCCGTTACAAAAATGCCACCATTTTTTAAGTGCTGTTGTATATTGTTTGATAGTGTTTTGTGATAAGGAAGCTACCATGACCTCTATTGTTTCATCAGGAGTTAGTTTTTTCCGGAATGCTTCCCTGATAAGATGCAGGCTCCCAGGGAAAGACTGTTGTGCAGAGGGTGTAGTGTTCTGAAAGGTGATATTAATAAATCTTTTGATGGTTTGAACTGTAATACTTCTGAAGTTGCTAATTTGGTTATTAAGGGATACCAAGGTTGTGAGGTCCATAAAGGGAAAACTATGATACCTGTTGCCTTATCACAAATAATTTTTTGTATACATTTAGAAATTAAGGAAAATGGAGGGAAAGCGTAAAATAAGTTAAATGTTGACCAATCTACAGTAAAAGCATCAATATTCTCTGCATATGGATCTCTATGCCAAGATATGTATCTATGACATTTTTTATTTGCCCTAGTTGCAAACAAATCCACATCGGGTTCTCCAAGTGACTTAGTAATATTTAAAAAAGTTTTGTTACACAATTCCCATTCTGAATCTATATTTTTTATTCTGGATTCTTGGTCAGCTTCTTTATTTTCTCTTGACTTAATATAAGAGGCAAACAACCATATTCTATGGATCTCACACCACTGCCATATGCTCCTAGCTAGAGAATTAAGTTTTGGAAATTGTATACCCCCCATTCTATTAATGTATGCAATTGCAGTGGTATTATCTATTCTCAACAATATCTGACAAGAGTGTAAATCCTTGGCGAAACATTGCAAACCCAGAAAAGCAGCTAAAAGTTCCAGGAAGTTAATATGGTTTTCCTTATCTTTTAAAGTCCAAAAACCATTTGCAAATTTACCATTACAGTATGCTCCCCAGCCTGTCTTTGATGCATCTGAATTTATTTCTAAAAGAAAACTGTACTGTCGTATTAAATTTTTTGGTATTTTTATTTGATTATGCCACCATTTTAAATCATTTTTACAATCATCGTTGATATTCATAATTGCATCAAAGTTATTGTTTGCTGCACACAAAGCCTGATATTTTTGCTGTTCAAAAGTTTTAGTGTACAAAAAACCATAAGACACAGCTGGGCAGCATGCTACAAGGGTGCCAATAAGCTTCGCAAATTCTCTAATTGTACATTGATCCATTTGTGCATATTTCTTTATCAATAAAGAAATTGTCTCCCTTTTCTTAAAAGGTACTGACAATGACATTTCTTCTGTGTTTACTATAAAACCTAAAAATTCTGCAATCTTGGTTGGGACTGAAATACTCTTTTCCTTATTTATAATAAACCCTAAGCATTCTAGTAAATTTAAAGTCATATGACAGTTCTCTAGACACTCCTGGTAAGAATTACCAATACATATAATGTCATCCAGATAAACAACTGATTTATAACCTTTTCTTCGCAGAAAATTTAGTACTGGCTTCAGTAACTTAGTAAATGTGAAAGGAGCAGTACTTAGACCAAATGGCAAGCATTCATACTCATACATTATATTCTGAAACCAAAACCTTAGATATTTTTTATCTTCACCCATTGGGACCAAAAAATAGGATTCTTTTAGGTCAATGGTACGCATAAAATCATTTTTTGAAATTAATTTACAAAGTGTTCTAATGTCTTCAATTTTAAAATGTTCTGGTGAAATAAATCTGTTTAAGCATTTTAAATTCAAAATAAATCTAACTTCTCCATTTGATTTAGGTACAGTAAAAATCTTTGAGAAGAATTGTCCCTTAGCTGTTACACATTTTGTAAGTACTCCAAGTTTTAAAAGTCTATTTATTTCTTTCAATATTATAAAATTGTCTGATTTAGAAAAATTTGAATTTTTAGGAACATATTCCTGGTGAGGAGCCTCTAAAAAAGGGATATTATAACCCTTGAGCCAAGATAAGACAACTTTGTCTTGGGTTATTTTTAACCAACATGAATAAAAGAACTTAAGTCTACCAGCAAAAGTCTTTACCTCTAAGATTGTCGAACAGGCGCCTTGGCTGGAGGACGCTGTGGAGGTCTTGGTTTGTACTGCTGTGTCTGGTGGTATCTGCCTGCCCCCCCCTGTTTGAACTGAGTCACACTCGTAAGAGGGGGGCGTTTGAAGTTTCCCTGTTTCTTGGGATGATTTTGAGACTGGGTTGTTCGATAAGATGAGGTATTTCTTCGATTAGGGTTGTTTTGTTTTAAGATGGTGCCAGCTGATTTTTTAATTGCTGTGGCAGTTTTGACATTGTCATTAAATTTTTCTCCAAAAAGGAATTCATCTCGTTCTTGGTTTTCAACTGTCTTTCCTATATTTTTATCAAGATTCGGAATTACTAGCTTTTTTCTGGTGACTGTGTCTTGATGATGGTGGTCTATTAATAAGCGTGTGACATCACTGATTGTTGAAATTATACTTATCTTATCAACATCACCTTTAATCAGTTTGTCTGTAGCAGACAACAAGGCTGCTATTGTAACACCAATCTGTTGTTGGCGTTCTTCAACTCGCTTGTCTCGGGCCTTCACTGCATCATTTAGAAGCCCTTGCAGTTCCTTGTTCAGCTTTGGTGCATCTAGAAGTTTGATATTAGCAGGTATCAAATATTTCTTTAAAAGTTCATCTTTGACATCCTGTTTAAGGCCTCGGGTGATAATACCTTCAACCCTTTTTACCAGTTCCATATGAACTTCTGGTCCATATTCTCTTTCTGTGGATACAGTCTGGCCTAAAGCCATAATTATGGAATCATCCAATGATTCAGTCAAAGGATCATTGTCCACTCTTGTGTTGTCCCCAATGTCCACACACTCAGCACCTACAAGAAAGACCAAACCATGTTTGATTTAGTTTCACAGCTACCAGCTGTATGTACTATATGATGCTACAAGTGTATATGTTGCCACACCGTGGCGGTTTAGTAAAGAAAACTTTCCTTTACCGAAATGAAATTGTGGGTATGTTTTTTTTTTTTTTTTTAGTAATTTTTGAAGCGTCTCGGGACAGCTAGTGACTGTGAGTCAAGAACAATGTTCTATTCGTAAAACACATAATATACGGTGGGACATCCCCGTAATGATCTCACTCCACCGGAGTGCCTGTAGTGACACGTACCACGTATCATAGAAAACAGGGGCGATCACAAAATAGGTTAATTCTTGTAAAAAATACTTGCCTGTTGGCTCTGGCGCTGTGACGGATATTTCATTATCCTCGACATCACTATCTGCGCACGACGATACCGGTGTTGGCGATGATAGCCCCGGTGATGGTGTACGGTTTTCAATACGCCTGTTTTTCTTTAATTTCTTTTTTAATTTCCTTATCTTCCGTTGGTACCTTTCTTCCTTACTTTCACACTTTCTTTTCGGCATTTCTTCTTCAAAAACTTCAATAAAACCGCAATAAGTTTTATTTTGACAAGCACGCGCGGCGCGAAAACAGTGAATGAGTTACAGATTATAGTGTTGCCAGTAGGCTACCTTTTTACTGTTTGGACAAGAAGCTTTTTGCTTCCTCTAAATATTCGCGGCACGCACAATGCGAGGATTGTGGAACTACATAGTGAATATAGAAGATATCTCGGACTAAGCTTGAGTATAATTATTAATAAAACCAACAGTGGTTCTACTCACAATGTTTCCTTCGCAATACCAGCGGCGAGAGAGCGCTCCACGCGCAACACTCGCCTTTATAAAGATTTGGTCGCCCCTCCATTGGCGAACGTCATCAGCAAAGTATTTTAACAACAAATTGATAATGTCACAAATCATGATAATTAATTTTAATATTTTTAAACCTTATTTTTTTACATTTCAGTGTCCTAAAGTTATAAAATATTGATTAGAATTATTTCAGATTTATTTCAACAAACAAGTGTCAACATAAAGACTAATAAAATCAAAAGATTATTTAATTACGTTAATGAGACATCTCTAAATTACTATATTGAATAAACAGATTTTTGGTGATATTTAAATTAACCAATGAATGCTAACTAAATATTTCCAAAGTTAACTTAAACATTAGATTAATAATATTCGCGGCGACACGGCCATACTGATGTGCGATGCGTGCTCTGCATCGCTCCTGGCTCTTCCGTTAAATAGAATATTGTGAGGTATCTATGTACTTCCACAGTACACATCAGCTTATCTAATAGGTAAAATATTGTGAGGCTAAGAACTTCATCTCGTAGATAAAGGATAGGTGATGCTGTGCTCTAGGCGGTCCTGTTCGCCGCGGTACACAGAGGCTCTACTAGGATAGGATCAGGGTTGATGCTATGCAAAGCATAGAGGCTCTAAAAATGAAAAGGAAAAGTTCTCGTAGATGCTCCTGTAGATTCTGCTCACTCCACGTGACAACAGATTATTTATCATATTCGGTTTTACTGCTCGTTCCACATGACAACAGTAATTAAAAAACATGCAAAGAGGGAATGGATAGGTGAGTAAAGGTCGATGCTGTGTTACAACAGAGGCCCTAGGGATAATAGAACAGTAGGGCTACCATCAACTCTTATTGCGATTCATTTTACGACCTAAACTGAACTGAATCGTTATTTCGTACCATGACATCTATAAAGCGATTCAGTATAGGTTCAACTGCTTTGTAACAATTCAGTTTAAGAATTGAATGAAATTTGGTTCGTCAAGTATTATTGTTCGTTCATTTTCGTACCATGACCCTCTGAAACGACCTAAACTGATTACTGAATCGCTTAACTGTCAAAAAGTAATACATTAAGCGATCCATTTTAAGTCACTATTTTTTCAACAGAATTTAATAGTTTCTGTATGTTTTAGGACTTCTGTGTATTTTTTTAACTTTTTATGGTAATAAGTGATCAATTGAATTAAATTGTTGTTGTAAAATTGTGATTTTGTGATCATATATGTGTGATATGGTGTCTGAAGCTGCTGTAAAAGACGTTCCTAAATTGTTTTTAGATGACTGAATATTTGATTCTTTTCGAATTTATGGAATGTGACAATGAAGCCAGCACGTCAAGCCCTAAAGAAAGGTGCAAAGTTAGGGAACAGTCGGAATTCGACTGATGGATCCATTTGTTTACTTCGGTCATCGGTGACACTGAATTTACCAATGTCGGCTTTCTAAACATTTGGTTTTAAGTTTGTGTGAGGAGTTAAGACTGTTGTTCAATGTGCCGGGTAAAATCTACCGATCTTTTTGTGGATAAAAAGGTAAGAAACATTTTATAATTAAATAAAAGAAAGACATTTCATTACATGCTGGATTTTATTTCATACATGTAATTCCAACAACTCATAAGTATTTTTGTATGTACAAAATAGATTAATATGTGTTTTTTCTTGTTAAAGAAATTGACTGCATTGCACTTTAATGCAACTGGGTCCTATTAAAGACCCATTGGGGACATCAAAGGACACCTAATGGCACAGCAGACAGTATCATCCATAATAGCAGAAGGGACCACCTGCATTGTTTCTCAAAGAACATATGAATGCTATCCTAAAACCCTGGCTGAAAGAAATAATACATGGGCTAGGTAAAAGTGTTTTTTTTTAATAAATATTAATATCTTTTCATGTGCATTACACTGCTGATCAGACACCTTAAAATTGAGGGTTGTAAGGACTTGTCCACCACACTGCCTTATTGCAGGTTGGTGTTGTAATACCTAAGCCTATACCTTTTATACAAAAAGCTTTTAAATGTACAAGTTTCTTGAACTTTTTTTCCTTTATTGATATAAACAATAATAATTTGGTGAATTTTTATTACAATCTATTACAAAAACAATAATTATTGTAGGTTTTATGAGAATTTCAACTTTCCAGGTGTTTTTAGGTGTATAGACTACACAAATAGCTAGTATAAAGCCCGCTGAACATGAAGAACATTTCTAATGTAGGAAACATTATCACTCATTAAATGTCCAATTGGTGAGATGGATCATCTATAACTAAACAATCATTGTAACAACAAAAATATTGTCTATCCATATGAGTGTGTCATGTTTTTCTAGATATGTGATGCAGACATGCAAATCACCAGTGTAGATGCTATGTAGGCGCTACACATGATTCATTTATATGGTATGTGTACCCTTTAAAACATTATTTGGAAAGTCTTGAGAAATCTACTTGGTTTCTTATGACAAAATAAATGCATGCAACTTATTATACATAGACAGGCCTCTTGCCTTTAACATTATACACATTATAAAGTGTAAATAATTTGCTTAGAACATAATGCTTTATGTTCTAAATATATTGCTATATATTTACACATTATTGGTGTAACCCAAAAAAGTATATTTTTAAGTTGCATTAAGTTAATTACCATGAAGCTTTAAAAATAATACTTGTTTTGTTGCAGGAGATTCTGGGTATCTATTACGCAAATATATGATGATTCCAGTTATATTTGCAGTCCCAGGTACACCAGACAGTCACTATACAGCTCTTCATGTCCGGACAAGGAACATAATAGAAAGAACGATTAGGCTTCTCAAAGCGTGTTATTGTTGACTTTTGGTGCACAGAGTGTTGTACTACAAACCAAGAGTGGCAGCATCTATAATAAATAATATTTTATTTACAATATAATTTAATGTAATTTTTTTATACCACCTTATTTGTATTTCAATTTTATAGTTGTAAATAAAATATGTTCAGTACCTTCCTCGCATAATTTCTTTAATTTCTCTTATTTATTTTAACAAAAGTTTAAAAATGTTATTTACTCCACCCGAAGTTTCGCCTGCTTCTGGGTTTCCGCAATTCCCTCACTTGTGATGTTTTGTTATAGCCCATGGCTATATCCTTGTGCTTATAAAGAAACTCCCATAAGTGTTCGAGTTCGTCATAAGTAACTCTACACCGTATAGCTTTACTATATTGAAAAAAAAATCACTTGAAATACCAATGGTGATACAAATGTTTTTGTAAGCGAAACGGGGTAAAAATTATAAGAACTCAATATATAAATTGATAATGCTAAATATGAATGTTGAAAAATCAATTACCCCATTGTTTAATACAATTTTAATTCAAATTTAATAAAAACATCGAATTAACAAATCAAATCCACCGCCACATCAACCTCGACTTGACGATGCGAATGTTGAATAACACATATTCGAAACTTGAACCAATTTTTAATGTTAAATTATTTAAAGAGTTATGTACCGATATCATTTATTTCACTGCAGTCAAAATAATTATAAAGCCCTTTATACGTCGCTAAATATTATTTTTTACAAATTAAGTATATAAAAATAATAAAATAAACATAAAAATAGGATTAAAATAGTAATAGTAAATACCGACAATTTAAAATGTTGAATTTCAGAACGCACTCTACTATGGTGGATGAAAGAAACGATAAATATATAGCGTTGTCTCTTTCAATCAAAGCGATCCAGTTTTAAGTTTCGTTCATTCACTGGCTGCGAAACAATTCAAATGCGACTCAGTTTAAAGAACGTCATGGTACCAAAATAAACGATTCAGTTTAAGAACCTAAACTGAACTGCTCTGCAATTGAATCGTTTGTTAAAAGGTCATGATAGGCCTACAGGTCGATGCTGTGCTCTAGGCGGTCTCGTACGCCGTGGTACACAGGGGACTATAATTCTTTCAGGATAGGTTTTTCAGTGGCTTATTGGACGGCTCCACACGCCAATAGCATCTTTTCATCTTTTAGATGTTTTCAGTGGCTTATTGGACGGCTCCACACGCCAATAGCATCTTTTCATCTTTTACAATTAGAGGGACAACACAAATTCAACAATTAGAGGGACAACACAAATTTAACAATTAGAGGGACAACACAAATTCAACAATTAGAGGGACAACATAAATTCAACAATTAGAGGGACAACACAAATTCAACAATTAGAGGGACAACACAAATGGAAAGTGTAAAATACTTGCTGTTGTTTATCAGCGGACCACTGTCCGCCGAGAATTAAAGTGTCACTATACTTCCGATGTAGTCAGCTGTTGCAGGGTTGCTGCAGCGCCAGAACTGCCAGAAGGTCCAGCTTGCTGGTCATTGGGAGGCGACACGGCTGTCAGTTGAAGTCCCGTACTATTGACCAACCCGACACGGCCATCCTACAGGACACACGTCTCTGTGTGTTAGTCTGTAAACAAAATTCATGTGCAAAGTATCATATAGCTCGGCTAGTCCTGACTTAGCCCAGGTAAAGGTCATACAATAATACTGAGGTTTAGATCGTTCTTAATAATCTACTCAAAGAAGAATTTTCATCAATTCTTAACACAAATCAAAGACAGTTTCAAAGCACTACTGATTACTTGATTCATGACCTCCAATTATCACACTAAATTAAACAATCAGGCTATACACGTGATTCATGGCCATCCAGTAACACCACTTACTCAGCCATTTCTTTTGCGTATCCCCTTTGGATCGCACATGGTTCCTACAGAACCCCAACAATCACCGTGTGCACTTAAACATTACCCAAAATGTCATCACTTATGACGCTGTCACTTGGTCCTCCTCAAGTTCATCAGGTATGCTTTGACCCCTCTGGCATTTTTCTAAACCTATCATGAGCGTACTTGTAAGTTACGTAACTTTTAGGTATAGCGATAACTATTTTACATCATTATTGAAATTAAATTATCATAAACTTAGATAAACTAGACACTGACAACTGCTGCAAAATCTCCATGCAATCAATACTAACAGTAATGATGACCCTAAACGCGATATACGTGTACACACACTTGGTCAGCTCTGTGACTAGTGCTAGGTGATAGTCAGCTCTGTGACTATACCATAAATTTGATAGTCATCCCTGTGACTAACAATATGACAGTTCATTCTTTACTTTGATTGTAGAGAATACCCGCAAATTCAATTAATACAAACTCGCCTACAGTAAATTTAGAAATTATTGTCTTTACAATCGCATGAAACATAACTCGACTTGTTGCCAGTAACAATTTCGGTTAATTATGTGAATAGCATTAACTATTTCAATACCTGAGCCACGTACCACGCCAGTCCATCAAATCAACTTTATGATAATGACTTCAAATTTTATCGTAAGAGAGTCTCCAGGTAAGTTTCCTTCGAGCTACGGCTCCTTAGCCAACCGGCAATCACATTGCCCCAATCCACTCATTGGATCCCGACCTCCGCCAGTGTTAAACGCAAATCGCGTACTACGATTACGAAGTAACCCCTGGTACGGTCATACGCAATACGCCCGATATAGTCCCCTTACTCGAGTCTCAACTTACATCATAACTAACTGAATCAACATCAGTAATTATCAGGATTACTGTCAACATTAACTTCGACTGGTACGTGACACTGACATCTTTTTTAACTACTAGTTGTTATTCGTAACTCCGTATGTGAAACATTACACTTCAAAAAGAACATTGCTTACTACATTTTCCATTGTGGACTATCTCACACTATTTATTATTTTATTTTTCAAATCGGTCTAGTATTTCCTCAGATTAGCGTGTTCAAGCAAAAACAAAAGAAAACAAACTCTTCAGCTTTGTAATATTAGTAAAGGTGGTGTGTGAATACGAATTTTAAATTCGAAGCTTGAAACACAATACGGTCCCCTTGCAAAACTTTATAATTACACTGAACACTATCTGTTGATAACTATTCGTGCCTTTCAGATACCATTCATAGCAACAACATTACTAGTACGTTTACCATTTAAATTTAAGGTAAATCCTTTTTAGTAATTAAAAGTTTACAGACCATCATTCCATTTTAAAGTGAGCGTCAGTGGTTGTACCACTCATAATACCAGGCATTCGCGAACCGCGCTGCGCAATCGCCAGGCTACGCCGCCGCCAGGCTGCGCCGCGGTAGGCTGCGCGGGTTCACTATAACACGAATTATAATACATGAAATTAATTATTCACTGAGACTATTTATTATACGAAGGAACAACAATGATCGCCTTGCGTATTTTGCAAATGTGGGGTAATTGTTAGAATTAGTTTTCATAACATTAAAATGATATTAGCAACATCCAAGTCACGTAGACACAAAGTTTAATTTTTTTTTTTTTTTTTTTTGACTCACTCACTCACCCAGCCACACGTGCTTAAGACACATTCTCTTAAGACACTAAATTTAAAGACTGATCAAAAGTTGAAGTATAAAAGTTGTTGGACCTTACCGGGTTCAAACCACTTATCACTTAAACTTATCCGCCAGCTCCGTAGCAATGTAGTCGCTCGGAGCGTGACACCGCTGCAGGCGTTAACGTGGATAGCCCCGTAGTCAGGATCCATGCAGGTGTGGGGGCCACACACACTGCACCACAACCCCAACATCGGCGGTCGTCCGCCAATAACATTCGCCGCGCTTGACCTGGAACTATCTTACAACACACTTACAGTTTATTATCGACCGAAGTTGCTGGTGTAGCCCAGGGCTCAGCGAGCGCTCGCGTCTTTTATTACTACGAGTTTGCTAACTCGACCGTGACATATTCAAGAGCTCATGAAACTAATTTATGGAACTTGACAAATCTTTTTAGGGCTCGGTCTAACCTGACCATGGCCAATTAAACGTCCTAAATATTTTAGTTCAGTATCTAAGAACGTGCACTTCTTTAAATTAATTTAAAACCCTGATTCCGTAAGTACACGTAAAACTTCACGCAGAGTTTCAAGGCCATCATACTTAGACACAACAAACGTCGTCTATGTAATTTCGAAACCTATCCGTGTCTATCAGAGCCTAAATTGTCTTTTAATTCGTCCGACAAACCCTTGACAATATTCAAACGTAAAAGAGACTTACGAGGGTATTCTGCACAAGTGATGCACTTATTACAGCTAGTACACATCACTTCATATTAAACACTAAACGTATTCGTTTCGCGGACACAATGAGCGCAATTCAGTTTTAAAAATTATTCCACGTCCCTCAATTATGTGTTACCCACTCTTTTGCCACGACTTTGCATCACCGCGAAGACAACTACCTATCCGCTCGAGACACTCGCGATCATTCCTCTAGCGGTCACAACTGACGGCATCGGTTGAATATTACTTTCGCTACGCGGCCGCGACAACAACCGGCAACCGCAGGTTCCAAACTATTTTCAAACGCATCCAATCTAGCACAAACCCGTTTCAACACTTCGTCTTGACGCCTTACGCGACACGTGGCTTAATCACGGGAACGATGTTTTAGATGGCCTACGCTAGCGCTCAACCGAACTATCACTGGAAATATTAACTGTACTGATAAATAAAAGGCGTGCTTCTAGTACAGCGTTTATTACTCAACTGACCTACCGACAATGTCATACTTAAATGTAACACCTCCACCCTTAAATTAAACATAATCTAAATTTACAAATTCTGTATATATAATATATTATTTTCCTTTCCTTATAACATAACTATTTTAATGGCTTATAACTTAAAGTACATTTTAGAAAATTGCAAGTAAAACTTAAGAACACAATAAAGATACTTAACTAAAATATAGAACGCATACCACATAATAATATAAACTAATTCAAAACTCTATACCATATCTCTGAAACGGTTTTCTGGTTCTTAAAGGGTATCTTCGTTCTGAAACGAGTACCTCCTTATTTATTTGTATGTCAGGTGCCTGGGGCACCGGTACTGGCGCTGCACTTGCGTCGTCTCTTAAAATGCATGATTGTTCTAAAGATTCTCCACTATTATTACATAAATCGATTTGGGCTGAGGTCTTTGGTGAGACCTGCAGCTGACCGGTCTCATTGGCGCTGTCGTCACTTTTAGGAGGGAAAATGAGTGAACTACGAGATTGCTTATGCGTGTTATCATGCGAAACTGCAGGTTTATCCGGCAACTCGTATCTCCGCCTCAACTGATCAACATGACGGTGTACCTCTGTTCCAAGATCAGATTTCACTGAGTAGTCTGTACTCCCTAGCTGCCTAACAACCTGTCCTGCGGCCCATTTATTAGATCCCCGATAATCCCTAAACCAAATTTTCTCCCCAGGTGTCAGCTGACGATGTGCACCTCCAGATGCTTCCTCACTACGTGCCTGTCGGTTTTGTACCCGTGCCGTTCGGTCCGGTTTCAACGCGTCTAATCTCATTCGTAAATTTCTGCCCTGTAGTATTTTGGCTGGACTTTCCCCAGTTGTATAATGTTCTGTATTTCTATATGCTAGAAGAAATCTACATAGCGCTACGTTTACATTAATATTTTGTTTCAATGCTTTTTTTATAACTCGTTTACATACTTTGACAGCATTTTCTGCAGCTCCATTCGAAGCTGGGTGATAAGGTGCACTAAATATTTGTTCGATACCGTTTCTTTTTAAGAACGTTTTAAATTCCTCGCTACTGAAAGAAGTTCCGTTATCGCTCACTAACTGTCTGGGGATACCGAACCTAGACCAAATATCCCGTAATACCGCTATCACTGCTTGTGACGTTGTATTTTTCATATGAATAGCTTCAACCCATTTAGAACAAGAATCAACTATGATCAAATAAGTTAAACCTGCTATAGGTCCTAAGAAATCAATATGTAACCTTGTCCAGGGTCGGCTAGGCCACGGCCAGGAATGCGGCATTTGCTGTGGCGGAGCATCAGCTGTTGCTGCACATATTGTACATGAGCGACACTCCGTTTCAATAGCTTCATCGATGCCCGGCCACCAAACGTAACTTCTAGCCAAAGCCTTCGTCTTTACTAACCCCATATGTGAATCATGTAATTCTTTAAGGACCCTATTTCTACATGTAAAGGGTATTACCAACTTGTGGCCCCACAGTATACATCCTAGCTCGACATACAGCTCGTTTTTGCGATTAAAATACGGTTTATATTCTTTAACGTCTACTTCAGTAGGCCACCCGTCTTGAATAAAGCTCAATATGCGACTTAATACCGGATCGGAAGAGGTTTCTTTTTTTAAAATTTTATAGTCTAACAGCAGAGCGTCTGTTGCAAAATGTAAATATGTCTGTTCTGGCAAATCATCCTCATTAACCGATTCCTCTTTATGAGCTTTTATCAAGCGAGAGAGAATGTCAGCAGTATTTTGGTCTGTTTTCACGTACTCAATATTGAAATCATATGCCGACAACTTAATTGCCCATCTTTGTAACCTGCTAGCTGCTGTGCATGGAATACTGGAATTGGGGTTAAAAATGCTGACTAAAGGTTTATGATCTGTGCGAAGCGTAAATCTACGGCCATATAAATATTGGTGAAATTTATCAATAGCAAAAATAATGGCTAGTGCCTCTTTATGGATTTGGCTATAATGTTTTTCGGCCGGTGTAAGCAGCCTTGACGCGTACGCCACGACCTGTTCGTGGTTGTCCCGAGTGCGCTGTGCCAACACTGCACCCAACCCATGAGCACTAGCATCACATGTCACTATAGTTTCCAACGTCATATCATAGTGTGCGAGTACCTCTGTACTACATAGCATTTTTTTTATTTGATTAAATGCCAAGTTATGTTTAAACCCCCATTTGAAATGTTGCCCCTTTTTAAGCAAATTATAAAGAGGACTCAGGTACATACTCATATTTTTGACAAATTTGCCATAATAGTTGACCATACCCAAAAATGATTTAAGTTCAGTGATATTATTGGGATGAGGCATTGAAATTATTGGTTGAATTTTTTCGCTGTTTACCTTCACCCCGTCCTTTCCTATTATAAAGCCTAAATATTGTATTTCATTAGTCAAAAAATCGCATTTGCTTCGTTTTATTTTAAGTCCATTAACTTTTAAGATCTCGAATACTTTATCTATAGTATTTAAATGACTTTCTAAGTCCTGATTTTTTATTAAAATATCGTCATAAAATATAAGTACATTAGGCTGATTTTTGAAAAGATTAATCATGATTCTTTGAAATATGCCGGGACTGGAAGACAGGCCATACACTAATCGTTTATATTTAAATAATCCGCGATGCGTATTAATTACTGTGTAATCCCTAGAGCGTTCGTCAAGCTCAAACTGATTATATGCTTGGGATAAGTCTAACTTTGTAAACCAAATATTACCGCTTAGGTCGCTAAGTAGGTCATCTATCCTTGGAACAGGGTATCTGTCGATCATTAATGCAGGATTTAGGGTTACCTTATAGTCGGCACAAAGTCTAATGCCACCATCTGACTTCCGTGCAATAACGAGTGGTGACGCCCAATCCGACCGGTCAACCGGCTCAATAACGCCCGCGCGGAGCATGGCATCCAGCTCCGCATCGACGCGTGTACGCAGTGCGTACGGTACGGGTCGAGCCCGGCTAAACACTGGCTGAGCGCCCGGCCGCACACACAGCTGTACCGGTCCCCCCGAGTACCGTCCAAGCGTGCCGTCAAATAGCGACTTATGCCTGGAAATCACATTATTTACAAGATTACTTATATTATATTTGTCTTTTGACATGGAATGTACATGAAATTTAGGTATAGTTATCTCCAACTCGGCTAACCACTGCCGGCCCAGTAAGTTTGTCGTACCATTATTGAAAATATACAAATCCAATTTTTTTCTAATATTTTTATACTGTACTTCCGTCTCAATATAACCTAGAGGTTTTACAATAGAACCGTCATAAAAACTTAGGTTAACCCGACATAACTTTAATGGAATCTCGGTGAAATATTGATCGTAAACATTTTTACTTATACACGATAATGGGGCCCCCGTATCAATTTCCATATTTAATGAAACATTATTTACTAAAACTGAAATACGTACCGGCTTATAATTTGTTAATGACATTTGATACATCGGTTCCTCAATGTCACCTTGGCTGTTTCCGTCTTCCGAACTGGTGTGAACCGTAAAGTGTTGCTCGTCCGCTGGCGCGCCCTGATCCTGCACCCAATACGTGTCCACTGGCTTACCCGCTGCTGCGGCCGCTCCTCGCCAGCACCAGCTGCGCCCGCCGCGCCCGCCTCGCTCGCCGCGCCCGCCGCGCCCGCCGCGCCTCTCGTGTACCATCTGTCCCGCACGTGGCTGCGAGTAACGACTTCTCTCACCTATATTGCCCGCTGTAATTGCTGCGCATTTTATTCGCTCCGAAGCACTTAATTTTTTCCGACACATTCTCCGCAGGTGGCCCGTTTCATGACAAAAACTGCACTGAAACTCTTTATATTTGCAATCATATTTCTTGTGTCTTGAATCGCCACAGACTGTACATAAACGTATGTTTAACTTATTCATACTCTCAATATTTGTACTGTTCGTTATCTCGGTATTACTCATTTTTACCGCACCCGCGTCCTTTTCTGCCGCCTCGAGGGTAGTTGCTAATGTAACAGCTTTGGAATAGGTAACTTTCTCTTCTGCGAATAAGCGTTGCCTAATGAATTCGCTTTTGAGGCCACATATGAACTGGTCGCGTAAATTTTCTTCCAATACATCTTCAAAATTGCAGAATCTCGACAACTTTTTTAATTCTGCCACATAATCAGCGATAGATTCGCCGGCCATTTGCCTTCTTTGACGGAATCGGTACCGCTCCGCCACTTCCGAAGGTTTGGGTTGTAAATGACTTTGAAGGAGACTTACAGCTTGGTCAAATTTTAATGTCGATGGTTTTGCTGGACTCGCTAGACTTGACAGCAATTCGTATGCTTCTTCGCCCATCACCGATATAAGTGTCGGTAGTTTTAAGTCGTCATCTATTTTATTCGCCTTAAAATACATTTCTACGCGCTCCACATATGCTACCCAGTTTCCAGACTTCACTTCAAACTCTTGAATCTTGCCGATAGACATAGTAGCAGACGATAATATTTTATTAATTAACAGCACACACTTTCCGAACTATCCTCGTCGCCACTGATAAATAAAAGGCGTGCTTCTAGTACAGCGTTTATTACTCAACTGACCTACCGACAATGTCATACTTAAATGTAACAGTATAGTATATAAGTTATGCGTAAGATAATATTGTACAACAGTGGGTAGGTTAGACTAGTTGTCAGTCCGCAATAAATGGTTGAGCTGAGAACACGCGTTTCATTCCGGTGCATATTACGAACACTACAGTGGCGACGAGGATTTACAAATCACGCTATCGTGTGCAAATAATATTATTATTAACGTAAACAGTAAAATAAACAGTCTAAATATGTCGATAGGCCGGTTAAGTGAGTTCGATGTGCGCATGGGGCAGTGGTCGTTGTACGTTGACAGATTGGACATGTACTTTATAGTCAACAAGATAACGGATGATTTTAAATTGCCGACATTGATTGCCACAATGGGAGAGGAAGCATACGAGCTGCTGGTCAACTTAGCGAGTCCAAGAAAGCCCTCGGATTTACCGTACTGTGAAGTGGTCGACTTAATGCGTCACCACTTACAGCCTACACCGTCGTCGTTGGCGGAGCGGTATAGGTTCCGACAAAAGCGACAAGGGCCGGAGGAGGACATTGCTACGTATGTAGCAGAACTAAAAAGATTGTCCCGTCATTGTAAATTCGCGGCCAATTTAGATCAAAACCTTCGCGACCAATTTGTGTGCGGACTCCGGAGTGACGTCATCAGACAGCGCCTGTTCGGGGAAGATGACTCCATAATCTTTGTCGAAGCCGTTAAATTGGCTACCTCCTTGGAGGCGGCGGAGAGGGATGCGGCGGCGGTGGAAGGTGTTGTACAACCGAGCGTGGCGGAATCGAACACGGCGAGCGCGGTACATACGCTCAGGGGGCAAGCGGAGCGGTGCGGCGGAGGCGAGCGGCTGCGCGGCCGCCGCGAGTCGGCCGGCAGACGCACGCCATTCAGCTCGGCAGCGGCGCCGACGAAGTGTGCGAACTGTGCAGCTTGCGGAGCTACTAACCACGAGTATGGGGATTGCAGATTCCGGGACTACAAATGCAGTTTATGCAAACGTACGGGGCATTTGCGACGAGTGTGCTCGGCATACAATGGGCAACAGTCGCGGGTGGATGCCACGTGTCGTCGGGGAAGGAAGAAAGTCGGCGTACATTACGCCGGCCGGGAGTCGAGCGAGGACGACGAGGAAAACATCGTGGAAAAATTGAACCTTTTGGGACTGGATAGGTATAAGGCCGTAAGTTTACCAATTTATATAGAGGGAACATTATTAAAGATGGAGGTTGATACAGGTACAGCTATTTCATGTATTAATAAAAATACTTACGAAGTTTACCTTTCTCATCTACCCTTACAGGGAGATGATACAATTTTAAAATTTTACGATGGAACTAAGATAAAGCCGTTGGGTATAATTAGACCACGGGTTCGATATCTGGGTCGAGAAAAGCAATTAGATTTGTTTGTAATGAGTACCGGTAATACATCGTTATTAGGTCGCCAATGGTTGGCTGAACTGGGGATAGAAATACCAAGATTTCATTGTAATAAAAATAATAATTTAAATAATTTACATGCCAGTAACGAGATTGAAAATATTCTCGGTAGATATGAGGAGCTGTTTAATGGCGAGCTGGGGAGGTACACGGGCGGTAAGGCGACGCTGCGGGTGCGGGACGGCGCAGCGCCGGTGTTTCACCGCGCGCGACCCGTGCCGTACGCGCTGCGGGAGCGCATAGACTCGGAGCTGGACGCAATGCTGCGCGCCGGCGTCATCGAGCCCGTTGACTGCTCCGACTGGGCATCACCCCTAGTGCCGGTGAATAAGGCGGACGGTACGTTGCGAATCTGTGCGGATTACAAATCTACTCTCAATCCAGCCTTGTTGATCGATCGTTACCCTCTACCTAGAATTGAAGATGTGCTTGTGGGGCTCAATGGCGCACAGTTTTTCAGTAAAATTGATTTATCACAGGCTTACAACCAAGTGGAGCTTGATGACTCAAAAAGATACACAGTGATTAACACACACCGGGGTCTTTTTCGTTATAACCGGCTTGTTTATGGGTTATCCTCCAGTGTAGGAATCTTTCAACGAATAATGACAAATTTATTAGGAAATATTGCGAATGTGCAAGTATTTTTAGATGACGTTATAATAGGAGGTAAAACTAAAGCTGAACATTTGCAAGCCCTCGAAATAGTTTTGCAAAGGTTGAGGGAGAATGGGCTTAAATTAAAAAGGCAAAAATGCGTATTTCTTGTAGATCAGGTAAAATATTTAGGTTATATAATATCCAAAGAGGGGGTTAGACCAGATATGTCAAAAATTAAAGCTATACGTCAAATCCAGACACCGCGTAATGTTAGCGAGTTGCGTTCGTTCCTGGGTACAGTGAATTTCTTTTCAAAGTTTGTCAAAAATTTTAGCTCCTTATTAGTACCTTTGAACAATTTATTACGAAAAGGGATTGAATGGAAGTGGGATAGACAGTGCGAGCGTGTCTTTGCGGAAATAAAAGATGCCTTGACAGGGACTGAGGTATTGGGGTGCAAGGTCGGGATACCTCCAAGTGGGCCCTGCTAGTCCGGATGCTGGCGGGGACGGTGCACCCTGGGCAACGTCGGCCCGTGCCGACGGCCAAATCCCGGCACCAGACGGGCGGTCCTGTTGACCGCGCCGCGGTGGGGCCCGTATTTTGGGCCATCCCGGGTCTGTCCCGGGTCCTCGGCGGGCTCGGACAGCAATCCCTTGCTTCCGAGCAGGAAATGGGCGAACCCCATTTCCACCGTCGAACTCGTAATCCGGTCGAAGCTGTGGTCATGTCTCGCAGTTCGGCCGGCGCGAGGGCCTTGGCTTAACCGCCCGGGCCGCGAGGGAGAAAACCTCTATAAAAAGTTACCCCGAATCCTAAGCGGCGGCGCACCGTGAGGGGATGCATGGCTGATGGGAGGTTCAGTCTCTAGTGCGACCCCCGCCAGAGCACCGGCCGACCCTCTTGGCGGGTTACGCTAGGCTTACCCAGGTACAGGGGGCACTGCCTGGGTGGACCGATATTTCCCCCATACTCGTGGGAACAAAATGAATAGTTCAAATATAAAAAATAAAAATAAAAACAAGGGATGCTCAGTGGTAGAAAGCGGGGTGCCTTCCCTGGATGCGTTAGCTCCAGGTGAGGTAGTCGCTGCTTCATCTGTGGGGACGCCCGCGGAGGGGACCGCGCCAGCCCGGATCGATTCCGAGTCCGGACTGAGCTGCGACTCTTCGCGGACGAAGAGAAGGAAAATCTCAAGGAGGCGGCAGGCAACGCTCGGTGACAGCGACACCGCAGGCGAGCCTGGCCCCTCCAAGGGGACAAAAGTTCACGCTCCGGTTTCAGTCACAGATGAGGAGTCTGTGGCTGAAGCCAGTAAAAGGTATAAGGCGGCCATTCGCAAGGAGCGGGCCGCCGAAGCGAGGAGAAGAGCCGAAGTAGAGGCGGAGTTGGCAAGGGCAAAGGAGCCAGTGGCCACACGTCGGGAGACGCTTATCAGAATGGCGGATCGGCTCCGCAACGTGACGAAGACGTCCAGAAACCTGAAGGGTGAACTTCAGAGGGACGTCAACGTCAGCGTTGAGGAGCTGATGGAGCTGGCGAACGAGCCACCCTCGGTGGAGGTAGCCCGCGTGGAGGCGGAGAATGCCAGCCTCCGAGAGAAGATAATGGCTCTGGAGGTGGAACTGACTACCCAGAAAAAGCGCCTGGAGGAGCTGACGGCCACTGTACGGTCACAGTCGCGGCCCACAGTTGTGCCCGAGGCTTCTTCAGGAGATGATCGCCCCGAGCAAGCATTGCGTCAGGTCGCAATGCTGAAGGCTCAGCTCGAGGCGATCGTGCTCAGGCTGCCTCCGGAGCCGATTCTCCGGCCTCCACTGGCCGCAGACCAAAAGAAGGGAGGAGGAGGGGACCGCAAAATCCCCGCCCTTCCAGCCAGCATTCAGCCCGCTGCCAAGCGTCCTGATGCCGTGCCCCCCGCAGCGGATCCCGACCGCCAATCGCGTCAGCGGAAGCGGGGGAACCGCAAGCGCGTGGCACCGCGCCTGCCAACGCCAGCTCCGCGTCCTCTCCCCCCGCCACCCGCATCCATGGAAACTCCATGGACTGAGGTGGTGAAGCGGGGGAAAAAGAAGAAGTCGAGGGGGCAAAACACCGTCCCCCCTAAACCCCAGCCGACACAGCCGCCGCGCAAGCCGGTGCCCCAGCTCCGCCTCCCGCAGAGAGCCGCCGTCACTCTGACGGTGCTGCCGGAGGCGTTGGAGCGGGGCACGACGTATGCCCAGGTACTGCGCGAGGTCAAAACTCACGTGGACCTCGCTAGCCTGGGCATCGCCGGTATGAAGGCCAGACGAGGGGCCACCGGGGCCTACATCTTCGAGGTCCCCGGGCCGGAGTCGGAGGCAAGGGCCGACTCCCTCATCAGCAAGATGAGGGAGGTACTTTCCGGGTCGGAGGGCGTTCGCGTCACCCGACCCGTCAAGACTGCGGAGCTGCGCATCTCGGGGCTGGACGAGTCCGTCACCCCCGAGGCAGTCGCAGCGGCCGTCGCTCGGCTCGGCGAGTGCTCGCCCGAAGATATTCGGGTGGGGGAAATTCGGGCCGAGCGCTCCGGTCTGGGCGCCGTTTGGCTCCGGTGCCCGGCGAAAGCGGCCGGAAAGCTCACCAGGGCAGGACGCGTCCTGGTGGGCTGGGTGTCGGCTGGGGTTCGGCTCTTGGAGCCTAGGCCCTTGCGGTGTTTCAGGTGCCTCTATAGGGGGCACGTTAGAATTAAGTGCACCGCGGAGTGTGACCGCACCGGGATCTGCTACCGGTGCGGTCAAGAGGGCCACAAGGCCCGTGATTGCCAAGCGGACCCGCACTGCGTTATCTGTGCAGCTGCGGGTAAGCCCGCTGGGCACAGGGTGGGCGCTAAGGCTTGCGTCGCCTCCTCCGTCCCGCACCGCTCCTTACACGGTGCGAGATCCGAGGTTGTGGCGCGGCCGAAACCGCCCACCCCGGAGATGATGGAGATCGCCCATAGTTAGTATGGCACATAACTTCCTCCAGGCGAACATCAATCACTGCGCCAGGGCGCAGGATTTGTTTGTTCAGTGCCTGGCGCAGTGGTCGATTCAAGTGGCTGTGGTCTCCGAGCCATACTTTGTTCCTCCCCGGGATGACTGGGCTGGGGACCTGGATGGCTTGGTGGCCGTCATCACTCGGGGCGCCGCCGGATCCCCACCCTTCGAAAAAGTAGCGAAGGGCTCGGGATGCGTGGCGGTCCTGTTGGGGGGGATTTGGGTCGTAGGAGTGTACTTCTCTCCCAACAGGTCCCTGGCGGAATTCGAGAGTTTTCTGGTCCGCCTGGGGGCCCTGGTGGTGCAAGGCAGCCAGTCCCACCCCGTGCTAGTCGCCGGCGACTTCAACGCCAAGTCCTTGGCTTGGGGCTCGTCGGTGACGGATGCGCGGGGTAGGGCCCTGGAGGAATGGGCGATTTCCATCGGGCTGGTCGTCCTGAATCGGGGGTCGGAGGACACGTGCGTGCGGCATAATGGCGGTTCGGTGGTGGACATAACGTTCGCCACCCCGGCCCTTGCCCGCCGTGTCCGGGGCTGGAAGGTCCTGGTCGATGAGGAGACGCTGTCCGATCATCGTTATATCCGGTACAGCGTCTCTGCTTCCCGGGCCCCTACCACGCCCGGTGGTGGTCCCGCTACCCGATTCACGGGCGGCCGGCGGTGGGCCGCTAAGCGCCTCGATGTGGAGGCTGCGGAAGAGGCCGCTCTTGTTCAGGCGTGGCTCTCCGTACCAGACGAACCGGTGCGGGTCGAGGAGGAGGCGGAATGGTTCGGGGTGGCGATGTCGCGTGTCTGCGACGCGTCGATGCCCCGGGTCACCCGCCTCCCGGCGAAACGTCAGGTGTACTGGTGGTCGGCGGAACTTTCGCAGCTGCGCGCGTCTTGCGCGGCTGCGCTACGCCGACTCTCCAGGCACCGTCGTCGCCGGGTCCGCCGACCTGGCGACGATGAACAGGAGCGGCTGCTCTACGGCCTCCACAGAGGGGCGAAGAGAGCGCTGCGGGTGGCCATTGCACGAGCAAAGGCCGCGGCTTACGAGGAGTCCCGGAGGTCTCTCGATAGAGATCCGTGGGGGCGTCCATACCGTGTGGCGTTGAGCAAGCTCCGCCCATGAGCGCCCCCGCTGACGGAGAGTCTCCGGGCAGACCTCGTCGAGGACGTCGTCGCGGCTTTGTTCCCGGCCACCGAGGAGTTCACTCCTCCACCGATGGCGCCACATCCACAGGCGTCATCGTCGTTGGATTCGGCAAGGGATATCCCGGAGGTTTCGCCTGAAGAGCTGGAGGCGGCAGTACTTCGGCTGCGGGGCAAGAACTCGGCCCCGGGGCTTGACGGGGTGCCTGGACGTGTCTGGGTGCTCGCCGTCGAGTCACTGGGTGCGAGGCTCCGCAGCCTGTTCTCCGCGTGCCTGCAGCAGGGCAGCTTCCCGTCGCAGTGGAAGACGGGCAAGCTTGTCCTGTTGAGAAAAGAGGGGCGACCCGCAGAGTCGCCGTCGGCGTACCGGCCCATCGTGCTTCTCGACGAGGTGTGCAAGCTCTTTGAGCGTATCTTGCACGCGCGCCTCGTCGAGCATCTGGAGAGCACGGGCCCGGACCTGGCAGATTGCCAGTTCGGGTTCCGGAGGGGCCGGTCGACGGTACACGCGATTCTGCGAGTCAGGGCACAGGCGGAGGATGCAGTGTCTCGGGGCAAGTGCGTCGTGGCGGTGTCACTTGACATCGCCAACGCATTCAACACCATGCCCTGGGCCTGCATCAATGAGGCACTGCGGTACCACGAGGTTCCGCCCTACCTTCGGCGTCTGGTGCAGGCGTACTTGTGCGACAGGTACGTCGTGTATCCGGGCGCCGACGGGTGGCACCGTCGGGCGGTGTCATGCGGTGTTCCACAGGGCTCGGTTCTCGGGCCGCTCCTGTGGAACATCGGATACGACTGGGTGCTTCGTGGTGCCAACCTTCGGGGCGTCGCTGTCGTCTGCTACGCGGACGACACGTTGGTGACAGCGACGGCCAGGACCCCACAGCGGGCCGCCCTGCTCGCCGGGTTCGGGACCGAACTCGTGGTGGGCAGGATTCGGCGACTTGGCCTCCAGGTGGCCCTGCACAAGACTGAGGCTCTGTGTTTTCACGGACCTCGGTCTAGGCCACCGCCGGAGGCCTACTTGATGGTGGAGGGCGTGCGGATTCCCATCGGCTCCCAGATGAAGTACTTAGGTCTGATTCTGGACAGTCGGTGGAAATTCCGTGCGCACTTCGAGATGCTGTCGCCGAAGTTGGTCCGGGCAGCGGGCGCTCTCGGTCGCCTGCTGCCCAACATTGATGGTCCTGGCTTCCCTTGCCGAAGCCTTTATGCTGGAGTCGTGCGGTCCATGGCCCTGTACGGGTGTCCCGTGTGGGCCGATTCCCTCGGCCTTCGCTGCGTCCGCCTGCTGCGTCGTCCGCAGCGTATGGTGGCGCAGCGAATCGTTAGAGGGTACCGCACGATTTCGCACGAGGCGGCCTGTGTTTTGGCGGGTACTCTGCCCTGGGAGCTGGATGCCCAGGCCCTCGCGTCAGTGTTCTTCTGGCGGGAGGAGGCGTTCCGGCAATCCGGACAGAGACCGGCCCCAAGAGAGGTCGAGGCCATGCTGGCCTCCCTCCGCAGCGCCGCCGTGGAGGAGTGGCGTTCCAGGCTGGAGAGTCCAAGTGCTGGCGTGGCGACTGTCGCGGCAGTGCGTCCTGTCCTCCAGCAGTGGATGGACAGGCGCCACGGTGCGCCGACCTTCCGGCTGACGCAGGTGCTCACCGGGCACGGCAGCTTCGGTGCGTACCTGTGTCGCATCGTCGGAGTGGAGGAGACCGCCGTGTGCCACCATTGTGGCAACTGCCGTGAGGACACGGCCCAGCACACGCTTGAGGAGTGCCCAGCCTGGGACGAGGAGCGCAGCGCTCTCGTAGCGGTCGTGGGGAGAGACCTCTCGCTGCCGACTGTGGTCGCCGCCATGGTCGGCAGCCGGAGGTCGTGGAAAGCTATGCTCTCCTTCTGCGAACGTGTCATTTCGCAGAAGGAGAGCGCGGAGCGGGATCGGGAGCAGACCGATCCCGCTCGTCGCAACAGGCGACGTAGGAGGCGCCGGGTCAACACGTAGCCCGGCGCCCAGAGGCCACACGGGGCCGCCGTCCCTACCTTGGCGGCCCCCGAGATGAAGACGCCACACGCGTCAGGTCGGTGTGCCTTTTGGCACCGCGCAGAGGCGGTCCCGGATCAATCCATAGCTCTGGCTTCAGGGTATTCCGGGGCCGTCTCGCTGAATGCGCCGATGGTGGCCGTCGCGGGGTTTTTAGTCGGTATTACGGCGCAATTATTTTGGTAGGGACCCGGCCCAGCGGCCGCCCGCAAACACGGGCGGTAACATCTATGCTGGGTCGGAAGGCGCCGGTGAGTCCGACACACCCTCGCCCCTACGGGGGTGGGATGGTCCGTAAATGGATTTTCCCCGCAGGAAAAAAAAAAAAAAAAAAAAAAAGGGACTGAGGTATTGGCCCATTACGATCCAAAGAAACCCCTTATAGTTACATGCGACGCCAGTCCGCGGGGAATCGGGGGAGTTCTAAATCAAATCAAATCAAAATCAAATTATCTTTATTCAAATAGACTTTTACAAGCTCTTTTGAATCGTCAATTTTACACTTCTTATTTTTTTTAAACTATTGCCGCTTCGAAACGTGTTATAGCTGTGGAGAAGAAACGGCAAGAAACTCCCTCAGCAACACGACTTGTCATTTTTTTTTTCTTAAAAACAGCAATATTATTATTATTTTTTAATTCACATTGTTTCATTTTTACATAATAAATGTCATAACTATACATGTCATAGCGATACATGTCATAGCGATACAAACTGTAGCAACACGATACAACTCCGATCAATTTACTTACTCCCAGGCTTATCTTCAATAAAATCTGAAATTTTATAGTATGCATTTTTGCAAAGTTTATCTTTAATTGATTCCTTAAACTTATTCAGGGGAAGCTCCCTAATAGCCTTCGGAAGTTTGTTATAGAAGCGTATACATTGCCCCATAAAAGAGTTATTAACTTTCCGGAGACGAGTTACGTGTTGTACAAGATTACATTTGTTCCTAGTATTTTTATTGTGTACATTACAAATTTTATTAAATTTATCAAGATTCTTTTGGACGTACATTAAGTTTTCGTATATAAACTGACAAGTGACGGTAAGAATATTTATTTCCTTAAATTTTTCTCTAAGTGAAGCCCTGGGACCTAAATTATAAATAGCCCTAATGGCTCTTTTTTGCAAAACAAAAATAGTGTTAATATCCGCAGCAGCTCCCCACAAAAGAATACCATACGACATAAGGCTATGGAAATAGCTAAAATAAACCATTCTTGCCGTTTCCTCGTCAGTCAGACGTCTGATCTTTTTAACTGCATATGCCGCTGAACTTAATTTGCTTGCCAATCGTAGAATGTGCGGTCCCCATTGGAGTTTTGCGTCTACCGTAATGCCCAGAAATGTAGTAGACGCAACAGGATCCAGTTCTTCACCGTTAATTTGTACAGTGGTTTTTAATTGCTTAACATTGGGCATTGTGAATTTTACACATTTAGTTTTTTTTGCATTTAAAAGTAAATTATTATTATCAAACCACTGAACAACTTTACGAAGTGCATTGTTTACTTCGTCAAAATTATCGAGACGTCTTTTTACATTAAATATAAGAGATGTATCATCCGCAAACAGCACTATATCGTTTTTATCCCCTACGTAGTAAGGCAAGTCATTAATGTACACGAGAAACAGAAACGGCCCAAGAATTGAACCCTGTGGGACTCCCATGGTAACCGACGATCCTGGAGAAAGTTTTCCATTAACGTCAACCCTCTGGACTCTATTATTCAAATACGAAGTCAGAAGATTGAGAGCTCCGTTTCTAATGCCATAATAATGAAGCTTCCTGACAAGAATGTCATGTTTGACGCAGTCAAAGGCTTTGGACAAGTCGCAGAAAATGCCAATAGCATCCCGCGACTCTTCCCATGCCCTGAACACAGTTTTTAAAAGTTCAACTCCTGCATCGATAGTTGATCTACCCTTAGTAAATCCGAACTGTTTCCGATGAAGTAAGTTATTTTTATTGAAAAAGTTCAGTAATTGATTAAGTATAATTTTTTCAAATAACTTACTAAGAGTTGGTAAAACAGAAACAGGTCGAAAATTTGAAGGGTCTGAGGTATCACCAGATTTAAAAAGTGGTATTACCTTACTAAGCTTCATCAGGTCAGGAAATACTCCAGATGCGACGCAACGATTGAACACAGCTGCCATGTGAGGTGCTATAATATTGATAATAGAGGATATAGTAACTACTGATATTCCCCACAAGTCTTTAGTCTTTTTTTTACTAATTTCTTTAAAGGCTTTTAAAATATCATAATGACTAATTGCTGTAAATTCAAACGATGCATCACATTGAGGAACATTATCTTCTTCTTCTTCTGGCTCAACCAGGCCCGCAGGGTGAGCGTCCCGTAGCTTATGCGTCACGATCTCTCACTCCTGCTGAGAAGAACTACTCTCAAATTCACCGCGAAGCATTAGGTATTATATTTTGTATGCGGAAATTTCATCAATATTTATATGGAAGGAAATTTACTTTACGTACGGACCACAAGCCACTCGTGTCCATTTTGGGCCCGCATACTGGTATACCTACAATGACTGCCAGTAGGATGCAAAGATGGGCTGTAATATTATCTGCTTACAATTACGACATAGAATATATAAGGACTAATGAAAACTGTGCGGACGGGTTGTCACGCCTTCCGGTAGGCTGCGGGGTTCACAATAGGGGCGAGGAATCCATACCGGAGCAAACGTACCTTCACTTTGCACAAGATGGGTTGTTGTTAGAATATAGTGAAATTAAAAAACAAACTGAGAAGGATCCTATCTTGGGCAGGGTGCTTAGCTACATCCGTGATGGGTGGCCGGAAAGGTGCGAAATTGAAAATTTCCAGCCGTATTTCAATAGGAGAGCGGAATTATACGAAGAGTTAGGTTGCGTCATGTGGGGGCATAGAGTAGTAGTTCCGGAGAGCTGTCAGAAAAAAGTCCTAAAAATTATTCATGAACCACACATGGGCATCGTGAAGTCCAAGGCTTTAGCTCGCAGCTACGTATGGTGGGCCGGCATTGATGAGGCGGTGGAACGCGAGTGTCGCGCGTGTAACGTATGTGCGGTACAATCGGACGCACCGGCGCGCGCCACACCACGCCCCTGGCCTTGGCCGGTCAGACCCTGGTCTAGGCTGCACTTGGATTTCATGGGTCCAATTGCGGGAAAAACCTATTTAGTTGTTGTCGATGCGACATCAAAGTGGATAGAGATATTCCCTGTTCCGAGTACGGCGGCAGCTAGTACAATAACTAGGCTAACTGAATTATGGAGTAGGTGGGGTTTACCGAGGCAAATCGTCTCCGATAACGGACCACCGTTTACTAGTAGTGAATTTGCGCAATTTATCAAAAAGGACGGCATACACCACGTATTCACGGCCCCATATCACCCATCATCGAATGGAGCCGCGGAAAACGCGGTTAAAACGCTGAAGAAGGTGATAAAAAAAGCTATTTTTGAAAAAAATAATATAGAAAGGGCTTTGAATACATTCCTACTATACTATAGAAATACAGAACACGGTACCACAGGAGCTAGTCCGGCTTCACTAATGCTAGGGAGACGTTTACGTACTAGGTTGGATGTTTTAAAACCCGATACACAATTTAAAGTTCATCAAGCTCAACAACGACAAGTTAGAGGGGTAGGGAGAACGGAAAGAAAGCTCAGTGTTGGGGACGAGGTTTGGTTTCGCCAGTATTTAAAGGGTGAAAAATGGACGGGTGGTAGAATAGTTGAGTCAGATGGTCCGAATGATTTTAACGTAAAGGATAACAATAATAAAATAGTTCATAAGCATCTCGATCAACTAAAGCGTAGGACGAGAAGTTCTTTAGTAATCCCCACAGGTTCTACCAAGCAACAGCCGATAAGTCCTAGAACGACCTCAGAGGAGACCCCGTCGGGGCGGTTGGATGGACCCATGTCACCACCGCGTGTTCAGAGTCCACCTCCGTCGGATAATGTTAACGGGAGCTCCGTGGAAGCCCAGCAGTCAGTAACGTCACCATCGCCATCTATAAGTGTACCGCCTCCTCAAGCCCGTCCTATGAGACAATGTAGACTGGCTAAAAATATTAACTATAAGGTGTAACAATAGATAATAGTTAGAATAATAAGATTTGTAAAATATTCACATTAATTAATTATAAGTTAGATAATAAGATATATGTAATTTACTAGTTATAAGGATAAAATAGTGGTGGAGGGATGTAGTGTAGGTATAGTATATAAGTTATGCGTAAGATAATATTGTACAACAGTGGGTAGGTTAGACTAGTTGTCAGTCCGCAATAAATGGTTGAGCTGAGAACACGCGTTTCATTCCGGTGCATATTACGAACACTACATTAACACGAGACCTTCTACCGTTATCGTGATATTTCGAACGGCTCGACATTTTACGTGATTTAAAAATCACTCGGAACAAAACAACATAAAACGCACTATTCTCGTTACGCACAAATTAAAACTTTATGGAAACCGAGTTCTTACACGCAAATTCTATTCATCAGAGAGTAGGCGTGGGATACACACAAAGCTATAGGAACTCTGTGTGTATCCCACTTCTGATATCGGAGTGTGTTATCTACTCCATGTAAAATACAGGGTCAAAAGAAGAATCATTATGGAAATGGAGAACATTGTAGGAAATAATACAAGTCTTAAATATGTAACTCAATATATTTAACTAAATTTAGCGCCGCTTCGCAATGTGTCTTTGCTGTGAAGAAGAAGCGGCAAGAAACTCCCTCAGCATGACACAATAATATTTTATTAGTGACATTATCACAACAGGTATGTCAAATATCGGCCAGGGCGGTTATTTAAAAAAAAAAACGCAGAACCGTTGACCTTTGTTTGGTCATCGGCTCTGCTTTACTACATTACGCCTAATACTTATTATGCGCCAATATTTAGCTTGTAACCATGATTGCTATGTAATTAGATTTATTGGAAACTATGGGAAATATAATCAAAGCCAAATAAGCAAACACAACCACAAACAACAAATAATTATTAATAAAACCAACAGTGGTTCTACTCACAATGTTTCCTTCGCAATACCAGCGGCGAGAGAGCGCTCCACGCGCAACACTCGCCTTTATAAAGATTCGGTCGCCCCTCCATTGGCGAACGTCATCAGCAAAGTATTTTAACAACAATTGATAATGTCACAAATCATGATAATTAATTTTAATATTTTTAAACCTTATTTTTTTACATTTCAGTGTCCTAAAGTTATGAAATATTGATTAGAATTATTTCAGATTTATTTCAACAAACAAGTGTCAACATAAAGACTAATAAAATCAAAAGATTATTTAATTACGTTAATGAGACATCTCTAAATTACTATATTCAATAAAAAGATTTTTGGTGATATTTAAATTAACCAATGAATGCTAACTAAATATTTCCAAAGTTAACTTAAACATTAGATTAATTATAATATTCGCGGCGACATATATGAAATTAATATTATACTTATTAAATTTAAAATGTAAGACAATTTCAATGTTAAAAAACAGGAAATCGTCTTCAGCTGATTGTTTGTAGGTGTAAAGATAGTCAGTTTATTATCTGAAGAGACTATGCAACGCTCGAATGCATTGAGTCCGCGACATGTTTATCACGCTGACTGACGGTGTTACCCCCGGAAAATATACAGCTGACTATTTTCTTTATTATTTTAAAAGTATAAGAATTGAGATAAGGCTAATTTCATAAGGGATAAAATTACTTTTTTTTTCGAATTTTCAATGAGGTTTATGCACGTGACTGATATATAACCCCCCCTCTTCGATACAGCTGACGATGATTAAAAAAGGAAATAGGATTAAAACAATTATTTAACAGAGTTTCATAAGGGATAAAATTCATCGGAGATTTTTTTTTTCCAATGACGTTATCATGCTGTATCTTTTAGCCCCACCACTACTGCGACGACTGACGATCACTTTACTGAGTTCTGACCTTTAAACAATTGTTTGAAATAAAATTCATTCGGGATAAAATCACTAGAAAAAATAATACGCTACCTCCCGTACTAATATTGTTTCGCGCCGATATATACATGTCGGAAACATAGGCCGAGTGAAAAACTTTTAAGACATTCAGACGTTATATTTCCAATAAAACTTGACAAATTATAGTACAACGAAACGTGAGACAGTTCCTAGGCACTTGTTGTCCGCGCGGTGGTTCGATGAGAATTGACGACGTTCAAGCTGCCACTCCCACTCGTCGACATCGCTTGACGTCCCCACTCTTCGACTCCGCACGGAAGTGAGCTAGACTCTGCCGAGCGTGCTATCTGCACACTTCGTTTCGCTGTCAGTTGAAGTCCCGTACTAATGACCAACACGACACGGCCATCCTACAGGACACACGTCTCTGTGTGTTAGTCTGTAAACAAAATTCATGTGCAAAGTATCATATAGCTCGGCTAGTCCTGACTTAGCCCAGGTAAAGGTCATACAATAATACTGAGGCTTAGATTGTTCTTAATAATCTACTCACAGAATAATTTTCATCAATTCTTAACACAAATCAAAGACAGTTTCAAAGCACTACTGATTACTTGATTCATGACCTCCAATTATCACACTAAATTAAACAATCAAGCTATACACGTGATTCATGGCCATCCAGTAACACCACTTACTCAGCCATTTCTTTTGCGCATCCCCTTTGGATCGCACATGGTTCCTACAGAACCCCAACAATCACCGTGTACACTTAAACATTACCCAAAATGTCATCACTTATGACGCTGTCACTTAGGTCCTCCTCAAGTTCATCAGGTATGCTTTGACCCCTCTGGCATTTTTCTAAGCCTATCATGACCGTACTTGTAAGTGCTCTTAAAGTTAAACGCCTTTTAGGTATAGGGATAACTATTTTACTTCATTATTGAAATTAAATTATCATAAACTTAGATAAACTAGACACTGACTACTGCTGCAAAATCTCCATGCAATCAATACTAACAGTAATGATGACCCTAAACGCGATATACGTGTACACATACTTGGTCAGCCCCGTGACTAGTGCTAGGTGATAGTCAGCCCCGTGAATATACCATTAATTTGATAGTCAGCTCTGTGACTAGTGCTAGGTGATAGTCAGCCCCGTGACTATACCATAAATTTGATAGTCAGCTCTGTGACTAGTGATAGGTGATAGTCAGCCCCGTGACTATACCATAAATTTGATAGTCAGCTCTGTGACTAGTGCTAGGCGATAGTCAGCCCCGTGACTATACCATAAATTTGATAGTCAGCTCTGTGACTAGTGATAGGTGATAGTCAGCCCCGTGACTATACCATAAATTTGATAGTCAGCTCTGTGACTATGTATGTTAAACATTCATTCATTACTCTGATTGCATAAAATACCCGCAGCAGTGTCATGTGTAGGTTCTGAAGTTACATTATTGTGAGAATTTGGTAAATTATAATTTTCATTTCATTCCATAAGTACTTTAGCCTCAGGCATTTTCCTAACTCTATCGTGTGCATATTACATTATAGGTTCGTTTTGAATTTAAGGCCTTTAGCAGATAGCGGTCACCGTCCAGAACTTCTACTATCTTAAATGGACCCTTAAATTTTGGATCTAATTTGGTTTGATTCCTCTCTTCATTCTCAATTAATACAAACTCGCCTACAGTAAATTTAGAAATTGTTGTCTTTACAATTGCATGAAACATAACTCGACTTGTTCCCAGTAATAATTTCGGTTAATTATGTGAATAGCATGTTTTCAATACCTGAGCCACGTACCACGCCAGTCTATCAAATCAACTTTATGATAATGACTTCAAATTTTCTCGTAAGAGAGTCTCCAAGTAAGTTTCCTTCGAGCCACGGCTCCTTAGCCAACCGGCAATCACATTGCCCCAATCCACTCATTGGATCCCGACCTCCGCCAGTGTTAAACGCAAATCGCATGCTACGACTACGAAGTAACCCCTGGTACGGTCATACGCAATACGCCCGATATAGTCCCCTTAATCGAGTCTCAACTTACATCATAACTAACTGAATCAACATCAGTAATTATCAGGATTACTATCAACATCAACTTCGACTGGTACGTGACACTGACATCTTTTTTGACTACTGTTGTTATTCGTAACTCCGTATGTGAAACATTACACTTCAAAAAGAACATTGCTTACTACATTTTCCATTGTGGACTATCTCACACTATATTTTATTTTTCAAATCGGACTAGTATTTCCTCAGATTAGCGTGTTCAAGCAATAAACCAAAGGAAAACAAACTCTTCAGCTTTGTAATATTAGTAAAGGTCGTGTGTGAATACGAATTTTAAATTCGAAGCTTGAAACACCATACGGTCCCCTTGCAAAACTTTATACACTGCACACTATCTGTTCAGTAATAACTATTCGTGCCTTTCAGATACCATTCATTGCAACAACATTACTAGTACGTTTACCATTTAAATTTAAGGTAAATCCTTTTTAGTAATTAAAAGTTTACAGACCATCATTCCAATACAAAGTGAGCGTCAGTGGTTATACCACTCAAAACCAGGCATTCGTGAACCGCGCTGCGCAATCGCCAGGCTACGCCGCCGCCAGGCTGCGCCGCGGTAGGCTGCGCCGCCGCCGCCACACGTGCCGCCGCCGCACGTATCGAGTTCACTATAACACGAATTATAGTACATGAAATTAATTATTCACTGAGACCATTTATTATACAAAGGAGCAACAATGATCGCCTTGCGTATTTTGCATATGTGGGGTAATTGTTAGAATTAGTTTTTATAACATTAAAATGATTTTAGCAACATCCAAGTCACGTGGACACAAAGGTTTAAACTCGTGTTTAAAATTGGGCCAGCTTAAGACACACTCTTAAGACACTAAATTTAAGGACGGATCAAAAGTTGAAGTATAAAAGTTGTTGGACCTTACCGGGTTCAAATCACTTATCTCTTAAACTTATCCGCCAGCTCCGTAGCAATGCAGTCGCTCGGAAATTGTGACTTCGCTGCAGGCGTTAACGTGGATAGCCCCGTAGTCAGAATCCATGCAGGTGTGGGGGCCACACACACTGCACCACAATCCCAACATCGGCGGTCGTCCGCCAATCACATTCGCTGCGCTTGACCTGGAACTATCTTACAACACACTCACAGTTTATTATCGCCCGAAGTTGCTGGTGTAGCCCAGGGCTCAGCGACCGCTCGCGTCTTTTATTACTACGAGTTTGCTAACTTGACCGTATTCAAACGTAAAAGAGACTTACGAGGGTATTCTGCACAAGGAATGTACTGAGTAGTACACATCACTTCATATAAAACGGTAACCGTATCAATGTTTTGCGGACATAAAGAGCGAAATTCAGTTGAAAACTAATCCACGTCCCTCAATTATGTATTACCTACTCCTTGAGTCACGACTTTACATCACCGCGAAGACAACAACCTATCCGCTCGAGACACTCGCGATCATTCCACCTATTTATTTCGCAACCGCACTCCGATTCTACACACCACACGTCAAATTAATGGATACTGGGATACGCACGTGAACCAACGCGGACAATGCCTTACGCGATACGTGGCTTAATCACGGGAACGATGCTTATGCATTTCGTGACCCACGCGTGTTTAGGTGGCTTACGCTGACACTCGACCGAACTATCACAGAAAATAATATCACGATACCTATTATTTTATTTTTTTTCTCACCTTCCACCGCTATTGTTACGTTTTGAACGGCTCGACATGTTACGCGATTTAGAAACCACTTGCACAAAACAACGCAAAACGCACTATTCTCGTTACGCAAAAACTTCCAGAACGATAAACTTTATGGAAACCGAGTTCTTACACGCAAATTCTATGCATCAAAATCAGAGTAGGCGCAGGATACACACAAAGCTATAGAAACTCTATGTGTATCCCACTTCTGATGTCGGAAACATAGGCCGAGTGGAAAACTTTTAAGACATTCAGACGTTATACTTCCAATAAAACTTGACAAATTATAGTACAACGAAACGTGAGACAGTTCCTAGGCACTTGTTGTCCGCGCGGTGGTTCGATGAGAATTGACGACGTTCAAGCTGCCACTCCCACTCGTCGACATCGCTTGACGTCCCCACTCTTCGACTCCGCACGGAAGTGAGCTAGACTCTGCCGAGCGTGCTATCTGCACACTTCGTTTCGCTGTCAGTTGAAGTCCCGTACTAATGACCAACACGACATACATATATTTATAAATTTATTTATTAACCTTGAAAAAATTTACACATAACAGTTTGCAAAAACTCTCCACACTAGGCACTGCCTGTCTCGTGGAGAGTTTTTTTACAGGAGTATCTTAAAGCTAGTAATAACGGTGCTGAATATATAATTAAAACAAAATGGATAATTGTTGTGTATAACTATAGGTAGGCATAGACAATAGTGAGTGGCTGCGCCCACTCTGCTTTCACGTATTAAACGTCAGTGCGTAATCAACTGCGAGCTGTTTCACTTGTCCTTGCGTACATAACAGTGGCGACGAGATACCTACCTACGTCTAACAAAAAAAAATATGGCCCAACCATTGTTCGGAGTGATATCCAGTTTTGACCATAATTTGCAAACTTGGCCAGAGTATAAAGGACGATTGTTGCAATGGTTCATCGCAAATGATATCGACGCGACTACGGATGCTATCGGCATTAAACGGCGTGCGATTTTGTTGAGCGCACTCAGCGAGCCCACATACAAATTGTTAACGGATTTAGTGCTGCCGAAAGAACTTCCCTCCGTTCCGTTTGAAGATATATTAAGAATTTTGGATGGACATTTCATACCGCAAGTATGTGGTTTTCACGAAAGATATAAGTTTTATTCCTCGGCGCAAAGTGAAGGCGAAACCTACCCGCAGTGGGCAGCGAGACTCCGTGGATTGGCGACTCATTGTAGATTCCTTAACGTGGAGGAAGCACTACGGGACCATTTCGTCATGGGAATGCTGCCGGGAAGAGAACGGGAAAAATTGTTCGCTCAAGATCCGAAGACCTTAACGCTGGCGAAGGCAGTGGAGTTGGCTGAGAGCGTGCGGTGCGCACGCGTCGGCGCCGGGGCATCGACGGCGCTGGTGGCGGTGGCCCCGCCTCGCTCCGATCAGCTGTTTAAGATCGCCACAAAGAAGAGTACCAGTGAAAAAGTGTCGTGTGCGGTTTGTGGATTTAAAAATCACAATACTACCCAGTGTCGGTTTGCTAATTACACCTGCAAAAAGTGCAATAAAAAAGGACATTTGCGGCGTATGTGTAAAAATATTCAGTTTATAGGGAACGAGAGTGTTGATTGTAACGGCGATGATGGTAAGATTTGCAACATTCGTACGGTTAACGGTGAACCCATGTTCGAAATAGTTCATGTACGTGGAGTACAGATGAAGTTTCAAATAGACACGGGGTCAGCTGTTACGGCGATATCCTAGGCGACGTATTTAAAACATTTTTATGATGTGTCATTGTCACACACTAACAAACGGTTATTATCGTATACTGGCTATAACATCACCTGTATAGGAGTTGTACGTTTGCCGTTTACTTATATAGGTAAAACACATATATTAGATGTTTATATAATTCGAGATGGCGGTCCACCTATTTTAGGTAGGGACTTCCTCTGCATATATAAATTAGAAATGTTGCAGGTGAATTACTGTGGAAATTCCTTAAATGATATTGAACAATTACAAATACAATATCCTCGAGTTTTTTCGGATGAGCTTGGCAAATTTAATAAATATAAAGTAAAATTAAAATTAAAAAGCGACGCTAGGCCTGTATTTTTTAAACCGCGACCCATAGCTTTCGCATTACGAGATAAGATAGATAAGGAGTTAGATCGGTTGGTGCGCGAGGGTATATTAAAACCAGTTGATTATTCGTAGTTAATTATAAGCCGTTTTTTTGTATTAACATATAAGTATTAGCTTAAGAGGGAGGATTGTTGTGTATAACTATAGGTAGGCATAGACAATAGTGAGTGGCTGCGCCCACTCTGCTTTCACGTATTAAACGTCAGTGCGTAATCAACTGCGAGCTGTTTCACTTGTCCTTGCGTACATAACAATAATCAAATATTATAAAACAAAAAAGAAAGAAAAGATGTAATGATTTTTACGATGCGTGTTTAGAGTTACTTAATACATTTCAAAAAGTCTTCTGAGAAGGAGTAAGACCAATTAACCAATTCTTTAGTTAACTTTCTTTTAGCTTCCCAGTAATTTAGGTTAAGAATTTTGTAGTGTTTATTGAGTTTATTTTATAAGTAAGGTTTCATGTAGGAAGTAAAACGACGAGCAAAAGCCGTTCTAACTGAGGGCGTCGGGATTATAGGAATGCGTTTTGTTGCGAGGACTTTGAAGTTAGGGATTTTAGGAACTTCTCTGTGGTATTCAAGGGCTGCCCTAAGGATAAATATTCTTCTCACGCTCAGGACCCCAAATTCTTTAAAGAGAGCGTCTGTGGGGTACCGAATTTTTTTCTTTAGAATAGTTTTTATTACTGCTCTTTGAGCTCTTTCTAGGGTATTTAGATGAGAAGTGGCTGCTCCGCCCCAGGCCAGAATGCAGTATGAGAGTATGGATTGACATATTTGCATTTTTTTGCACGAAAACGCACAGACCTGGGTTTTCTTGGCATCGAACTCTACCAGATTCCTGGTACCCCAAGTAGAAATGAGCTCCAGGGTCCGATTGAGCTCAATGACAAGCTCCTCGCGTCTACTCTCAGTATCTGCCCGGCAACCCGATAGCTTACTGCAGTACCGCCCATGGACCGTGCTGTCATCTGTGGTTGTTTCAGATAATGCCGGCTCATTTGACTTGACTGGATGATTGTTGGCTTAAAATATACTGCTGGAAACAAATGCTTATACTATCATACAGATAATTTAGACTCACATACTGAATCATCTAGGAGGTTCAACCTGATAAGCCGAACTGCTGAGAACACTATCGGTAGCGTTGTCACAAATTTACCATTTACAAACACATCGCAGCAAAACTAAATCTTGATAGGATCATTTTGCAACGTTTTATTCCTTTTTCCGCAGAGGCTGACCTAAAAAATTAAGAAAAATTAATTAATAGTTAAAAAAAGACGTTGATTGATCTTAAACTAAATATCACAATTCACAGCGTAAGCTTTGTTGAAAAAAATGTATAAAGACACGAGTAGGAGCATAATGTCTGAGAATCATCTCAATAATGACTATTAACCCATTCTTGACCGCCCGCGCCGTGCCAATTTGGGAACACTTAATTTATGAGGGTAGATAAAAAAAGTATTGATGTTAGTTAATAAATTCTTACATTATTGGAGAGTTGAAAGTGTGGTGATTACGTATAATATTGAACAATTCAGTTACATTTTATAGATTTATTGCAAAATTTGATCGAATATTGCTTTTGAAGGACCTGTCGAGGGAAGTAACTATTTGTAATTATGATATTTTACACATTAAGTATATTATCGTAAATGGTTATTACTCTTGAAATATAATAAATAATCTATCTTATAAACACATTTAAAAAAAAAAACAATTAATTTTTTACCATTTTATAGCACCCAAAACATTACTGTGCCAATTTGGGTACAATGGCTACAAGTGTACTAAGAAAATTTAGTTTTGGAGATTATTAGGATGAACCGCCAACGACGTTATAGCGTCAGTAATAACTACCGCGGTTTAGAGAAAGCGGTAAATACAATCCTCGAAGATAGTGACAATGGCTTGGAGTATGATTTGCCTATGATTCCACCGGAACAGAAGTGTCATTACTGACAAAGAAGGGGGTTTTGATGATGGATAAATTTCTTGAACATTGCCGAATGATGTTCCAGGAGAAATCGAGGTATTTACTCTTAACATAGGTACTCTTTCTGAGTCTGAGGATGAGACCTGACACCAGTTCAAATATTTGAAAAGTTTTTCGACGAAGAGGTTCGTTCCATGGTTTGCATGGGTTTAAGTCATTTATATTACCATGCTACTGGTACCATCCGTGAACATGTAAAGTAGATGATGAAACAATCAAGAGCTGAATTTAACTATAAATTTGATAAAAACAATGAGATACTTTTGATTCGCTGGAAATGGGCCAATAAATATCGTTATATAGAATTCCGATCCATGGCAAATAATGGTGGTGGGTTCTCTTACTGTTGGTTTTCTTAATGGTGGGTACATGATTGATATGGCCTTATAAAATGCGTGGCCTACATGTTCAGTCTAAAAAAGATGCGATGGATTAGTTATTTGTTCTTCGAAGTATAGCTAGATTTTATCTTAGACAATCATTTTATCATCATATTGCTCGCCTGTTATCATCCAACATCGAGGAGGTTCTACTAGACAGCACCGACCATGTTCCAGAAAAGCTTTCTAAACGTGTTCGTTGAGTTTTCTGTCATAGTAGGAGCCGATGGGCTTGTACACATTTTCACTCTTAAGTGGCCACTGTGCCAATTTGGGAACACCCCTATAATTTCAAGATAATAAATATTTTTTAAGTTTTTTGACATTCCTTCACTTATTTGTATTCATAACTATGATTAAATAAAGAAATTTCTAAGTTTGTTCTTGTAGTTTTTGTTTGGCCACAAATGGGTTAAGTCATCATCAACCTACAACGGTTAATTACGTGTAATGAATAATATCACAGCTTATGCTTTGTTGACCTTCTTTTGATGGCTTGATATGCCCCTTTACCCTGTTTTAAACACTCAATCATAATAAGCGTCCGCGACAGTCCGTCGCACATCGCGGGATGACTTCGGGTGAGAGCTCACCCCGATGACCCCTGTTTTTTATTTACGAGAGGAAAGCACCTTAAGCTCCCCTTTTGGTACCTTGGGAGGCCCAAAAGAGTATGTCAGGGTCTCTGGCCTTCCAACTCGGGCCGCGGAACCGTTGTTCCCGGCTGAGTTGGGTCTCTTACCAAGGCGTAAGCCAGCATACCGACTGAAAACCTCTCGGTGGCTGCCACGCGCATTTGGGGCCTGCCGGTATCACGGAATCTCAGGGCGAGAATCGCCCTGAATCGATCCCCGCTGCCAACCGGAGCATCGTCTAATTGTGGACTCCTCAAAATTTGGAGGGCTTGAGATGCCCTTCACTAACCATATTTTTTAATCTTGACTGTCGTGTACGTTTACAATTATTGAACGTCCACTACAGTGAAGAAGCTACGCCGTGTGCTACACACCTCGGGGTTGCTTTCAGTCGTGGCGTACCGCCCCGCAGTAGGTACGCCCAGCCACCCCTGTGGCCCCTATTAGTCGCTTCTACCACATTTAAAAAATATATAAAATACATGTACTTACCTACATACATAATAACGTACATATGTATGTAAAATGGCTGTGTGGCGTAAGTAGGGACTACACCGCTGTATGTGGCGTAAGTAGGGACTACGCCGCACTATCATAACAGCGGCCGCAGCACGCAATTTTTCTCTTGTCTTCTTGTCTTGAACGCGTGCATAACAAATTAAAAAAAAATAGCACATGTAACATATTCAAGCAAAATAAACAAAAAATCTTGAACATATTACTTGCCGCAGCCACTGCAATGGCAGTGTGGCGTAAGTAGGGACTACGCCGCACTATCATAACAGCGGCCGCAGCATTAATTGCTTCTCTTGTCTTCTTGTCTTGAACGCGTGCATAACAAATTAAAAAAAAATAGCACATGTAACATATTCAAGCAAAATAAACAAAAAATCTTGAACATACTACTTGCCGCAGCCACTGTAATGGCAGTGTGGCGTAACTAGGGACTACGCCGCACTATCATAACAGCGGCCGAAGCACGCAATGCTTCTCTTGTCTTCTTGTCTTGAACGCGTGCATAACAAATTAAAAAAAAATAGCACATGTAACATATTCAAGCAAAATAAACAAAAAATCTTGAACATATAACTTGCCGCAGCCACTGCAATGGCAGTGTGGCGTAAGTAGGGACTACGCCGCACTATCATAACAGCGGCCGCAGCATTAATTGCTTCTCTTGTCTTCTTGTCTTGAACGCGTGCATAACAAATAAAAAAAATAGCACATGTAACATATTCAAGCAAAATAAACAAAAAATCTTGAACATATTACTTGCCGCAGCCACTGTAATGGCAGCGTGGCGTAAGTAGGGACTACGCCGCACTATCATAACAGTGGCCGCAGCACGCAATGCTTCTCTTGTCTTCTTGTCTTGAACGCGTGCATAACAAATTTAAAAAAAGAGCACATGTAACATATTCAAGCAAAATAAACAAAAAATCTTGAACATATTACTTGCCGCAGCCACTGCAATGGCAGTGTGGCGTAAGTAGGGACTACGCCGCACTATCATAACAGCGGCCGCAGCACGCAATGCTTCTCTTGTCTTCTTGTCTTGAACGCGTGCATAATAAATAAAAAAAAAATAGCACATGTAACATATTCAAGCAAAATAAACAAAAATTCTTGAACATATTACTTGCCGCAGCCACTGCAATGGCAGTGTGGCGTAAGTAGGGACTACGCCGCACTATCATAACAGCGGCCGCAGCACGCAATGCTTCTCTTGTCTTCTTGTCTTGAACGCGTGAGTCAAGGGATTGATAGGCGGTTTTGAATTAAAAAATATTTATTTAATCAAAACCTTAATTTAGTACAGTGTTTTCTGAGCAAGAGCGGAATACAGAATGAATTATAATTGAAATATATTTCTTAAAGCTAGTGTTTTACAAAATGGTGTCAATATTTTCTGCAAGTCAACATAATTTGTTCTAGAACTTTCCAGTGGCACGTGTATACATAAATGCTGATTAAGATTCCTTCAATTGGTTATTTAGGTTTGCTTACAAAGCATATATTAGTAGGGTGACCATCCTTAACTCCTCCCCCCCTAAGAGAGAAATCGGCTGGAGACAATTCTTTTGGTTCCGGCTGATTTCGACTTAGTACTAGGATTTTCCTAAAGATTTTATATTTGACAATCAAAAATGCTAATGAAGCTACAAACATTATTACTATTATACTTATTGTCCAAACACTTATATCTTGGGTCACTGAAATTTCACTTTTATCTACACTTTCACTGGTATATTTGCACTATTTAGAATGTCTTTTATATCGTTGAGGTCTACGCCGCGAAGGTCCACTTGGCTGTCATCTACCGTGATGTTGTGTTGTAGTCCAGGCATGGTTACAGCTCGCAGCAGCAGGCTCATGTCGGGTGTCCTTGTTTCAGCTACCTTACTGATCAGCTTATCTCCAATATGTGTCTCGCAGTTCTGGCTAGGGATTACCAGAAATGTTCCTCTCAGGTTGTATTTCATGACTTCATTGTTGCAGTTTTCGGAAAGTGCCAGGTTGTGCTTGGTAAAAATCAACCATATTCCATTGGCTACCATGTGACTCCTTGCATCTTCTATTTGAACGAAGGTCTTGTGGCATGAAGAATAGTTTTTCAACAGCATTATTTGTTCAACACACGTTGTGTCAGCGTATTGCACGATGTCATCTTCTTTACAGAGGACACGATCACCTTCGATCTGCTCGCATGGTCTAGCTACGGGTCTAAATTTCAATCCATTCACTATGAGGTAGGGATATTTTGGAATAATAATAGAGGTTTTTAAGGAACTGGGATTATATGTAGATATAGGTATAACCTTATAGTAATTATACGTGATATTGTCTAATAAAGGAACTTCTAACACAAAAACTAATTTATTACCATCCGAATAAGATTTAAGAACTATAGTACTTTCTAGTTTCGTAAGGTTTTCCTTACCTACCGTATACACTAACCTATTATGTTTCTCTATTAAATTAGCTGCTTCCCCGCTTAGTCTACTCGTTATTGCGTTAAAAAGATATTCGTTTTGTAAATCATCACCCCGATATAGATTAATTATATATACCCCGGGTGGTACAACCATGATTCCTTCCATTTTAGTTACAAAATAATAACTCACTGACAAAAATACCTATTAACCTAACGTGAAAATTAAATCACTTTATCTATCTATTAACGTAAATGCGCTACGTGCCAGACGGGCTTTTTCTAATCCCTATAAGTACACGAAACACACACGTATAATGATCACCAGGAAAATCAAAGGAAAATTGACAGGAAAGTGAACAGATCTACTCACATGACCCACAGCTTTTCCGCTCTCCTTCTGTGATCGGTGATTCTGCTCCTCAGCTTGCTCTGCACCGTGGCTTTTCTTGACGAATTTATTTGGTTCGCTGACCCGCTGAATCGTTGAAACGAAATTTGGAGTCTTTTCCGCGCCCGAAAATTTGATTCGCGATGGCACAGAGGACCCAAACGACAAGGTCACTTACCGGCTGCGCCAGTCAAGGGATTGATAGGCGGTTTTGAATTAAAAAATATTTATTTAATCAAAACCTTAATTTAGTACAGTGTTTTCTGAGCAAGAGCGGAATACAGAATGAATTATAATTGAAATATATTTCTTAAAGCTAGTGTTTTACAAAATGGTGTCAATATTTTCTGCAAGTCAACATAATTTGTTCTAGAACTTTCCAGTGGCACGTGTATACATAAATGCTGATTAAGATTCCTTCAATTGGTTATTTAGGTTTGCTTACAAAGCATATATTAGTAGGGTGACCATCCTTAACTCGTGCATAACAAATTTAAAAAATAGCACATGTAATATATTCAAGCAAAATAAACAAAAAATCTTGAACATATTACTTGCCGCAGCCACTGCAATGGCAGTGTGGCGTAAGTAGGGACTACACCGCTTTTTTTTTTTTTTTTCACGCGGGGAAAATCCTATTTACGGACGGTGTGTCGGACTCACCGGCGCCTTCCGACCCAGCATGGATGTTACCGCCCGTTGTCGGGCGGCCGCTGGGCCGGGTCCCTACCAAATATCAATGCGCCGTAATACCGACTAAAAACCCCGCGACGGCCACCATCAGCGCATTCAACGAGACGGCCCCGGAATACCCTGAAGCCAGAGCTATGGATTGACCCGGGACCGCCTCTGCGCCGTGCCAAAAGGCACACCGAAACAATTGTTACCCCTCGGGCGCCGCCAAGGTAGGGACGGCGGCCCCGCGTGGCCTCTGGACGCCGGGCTAGATGTTCACCCGGCGCCTCCTACGTCGCCTGTTGCGACGAGCGGGATCGGTCTGCTCCCGATCCCGCTCCGCGCTCTCCTTCTGCGAAATGACACGTTCGCAGAAGGAGAGCATAGCTTTCCACGACCTCCGGCTGCCGACCATGGCGGCGACCACGGTCGGCAGCGAGAGGTCTCTCCCCACGACCGCTACGAGAGCGCTGCGCTCCTCGTCCCAGGCTGGGCACTCCTCAAGCGTGTGCTGGGCCGTGTCCTCACGGCAGTTGCCACAATGGTGGCACACGGCGGTCTCCTCCACTCCGACGATGCGACACAGGTACGCACCGAAGCTGCCGTGCCCGGTGAGCACCTGCGTCAGCCGGAAGTTCGGCGCACCGTGGCGCCTGTCCATCCACTGCTGGAGGACAGGACGCACTGCCGCGACGGTCGCCACGCCAGCACTTGGACTCTCCAGCCTGGAACGCCACTCCTCCACGGCGGCGCTGCGGAGGGAGGCCAGCATGGCCTCGACCTCTCTTGGGGCCGGTCTTTGTCCGGATCGCCGATACGCCTCCTCCCGCCAGAAGAACACTGACGAGAGGGACTTGGCGTCCAGCTCCCAGGGCAGAGTACCCGCCAAAACGCAGGCCGCCTCGTGCGAAATCGTGCGGTACCCTCTAACGATTCGCTGCGCCACCATACGTTGCGGACGATGCAACAAGCGGACACAGCGAGCGCCGAGGGAATTGGCCCACACGGGACACCCGTACAGGGCCATGGACCGCACGACACCAGCATAAAGGCTTCGGCAAGGGAAGCCAGGACCATTAACGTTGGGCAGCAGGCGACCGAGAGCGCCCGCTGCCCGGACCAACTTCGGCGACAGCATCTCGAAGTGCGCACGGAATTTCCATCGACTGTCCAGAATCAGACCTAAGTACTTCATCTGGGAGCCGATGGGAATCCGCACGCCCTCCACCGTCAGGTGTGCCTCCGGCGGTGGCCTAGACCGAGGTCCGTGAAAACACAGAGCCTCAGTCTTGTGCAGGGCCACCTGGAGGCCAAGTCGCCGAATCCTGCCCACCACAAGTTCGGTCCCGAACCCGGCGAGCAGGGCGGCCCGCTGTGGGGTCCTGGCCGTCGCTGTCACCAAAGTGTCGTCCGCGTAGCAGACGACAGCGACGCCCCGAAGGTTGGCACCACGAAGCACCCAGTCGTATCCGATGTTCCACAGGAGCGGCCCGAGAACCGAGCCCTGTGGAACACCGCACGACACCGCCCGACGGTGCCACCCGTCGGCGCCCGGATACACGACGTACCTGTCACACAAGTACGCCTGCACCAGACGCCGAAGGTAGGGCGGAACCTCGTGGTACCGCAGTGCCTCATTGATGCAGGCCCAGGGCATGGTGTTAAATGCGTTGGCGATGTCGAGTGACACCGCCACGACGCAGTTGCCCCGAGACACCGCATCCTCCGCCTGTGCCCTGACTCGCAGAATCGCATGTACCGTCGACCGGCCCCTCCGGAACCCGAACTGACAATCTGCCAAGTCCGGGCCCGTACTCTCCAGATGCTCGACGAGGCGCGCGTGCAAGATACGCTCAAAGAGCTTGCACACCTCGTCGAGCAACACGATGGGCCGGTACGCCGACGGCGACTCTGCGGGTCGCCCCTCTTTTCTCAACAGGACAAGCTTGCCCGTCTTCCACCGCGACGGGAAGCTGCCCTGCTGCAGGCACGCGGAGAACAGGCTGCGGAGCCTCGTACCCAGCGACTCGACGGCGAGCACCCAGATACGTCCAGGCACCCCGTCGAGCCCCGGGGCCGAGTTCTTGCCCCGCAGCCGAAGCACTGCCGCCTCCAGCTCTTCAGGCGACACCTCCGGGATATCCCTTGCCGAATCCAACGACGATGGCGCCAGTGGACGTGGCGCCATCGGTGGAGGAGTGAACTCCTCAGTGGCCGGAAACAAAGCCGCGACGACGTCCTCGACGAGGTCTGCCCGGAGACTCTCCGTCAGCGGGGGCGCCCATGGGCGGAGCTTGCTCAACGCCACACGGTATGGACGCCCCCACGGATCTCTATCGAGAGACCTCGATCGAGAGCCGCGCAAGACGCGCGCAGCTGCGAAAGCTCCGCCGACCACCAGTACACCTGGCGCTTCGCCGGGAGGCGGGTGATCCGGGGCATCGACGCATCGCAGACGCGCGACATCGCCACCCCGAACCATTCCGCCTCCTCCTCGACCCGCACCGGTCCGTCCGGTACGGGGATCCACGCCTGAACAAGAGCGGCCTCTTCCGCAGCCTCAACATCGAGGCGCTTAGCGGCCCACCGCCGGCCGCCCGTGAATCGGGTAGCGGGACCACCACCGGGCTGGGTAGGGGCCCGGGAAGCAGAGACGCTGTACCGGATGTAACGATGATCGGACAGCGTCTCCTCGTCAACCAGGACCTTCCAGCCCCGGACACGGCGGGCAAGGGCCGGGGTGGCGAACGTTATGTCCACCACCGAACCGCCATTATGCCGCACGCACGTGTCCTCCGACCCCCGATTCAGGACGACCAGCCCGATGGAAATCGCCCATTCCTCCAGGGCCCTACCCCGCGCATCCATCACCGACGAGCCCCAAGCCAAGGACTTGGCGTTGAAGTCGCCGGCGACTAGCACGGGGCGGGACTGGCTGCCTTGCACCACCAGGGCCCCCAGGCGGACCAGAAAGCTCTCGAATTCCGCCAGGGACCTGTTGGGAGAGAAGTACACTCCTACGACCCAAATCCCTCCCAACAAGACCGCCACGCATCCCGAGCCCTTCGCTACTTTTTCGAAGGGCGGGGATCCGGCGGCGCCCCGAGTGATGACGGCCACCAAGCCATCCAGGTCCCCAGCCCAGTCATCCCGGGGAGGGACAAAGTATGGCTCGGAGACCACAGCCACTTGAATCGACCACTGCGCCAGGCACTGAACAAACAAATCCTGCGCCCTGGCGCAGTGATTGATGTTCGCCTGGAGGAAGTTTTGTGCCATATTAACTATGGGCGATTTCCATCATCTCCGGGGTGGGCGGTTTCGGCCGCGCCACAACCTCAGATCTCGCACCGTGTAAAGAGCGGTGCGGGACGGAGGAGGCGACGCAAGCCTTAGCGCCCACCCTGTGCCCAGCGGGTTTACCCGCAGCTGCACAGATTGGGCAGTGCGGGTCCGCAAGGCAATCACGGGCCTTGTGGCCCTCTTGACCGCACCGGTAGCAGATCCCGGTGCGGTCACACTCCGCGGTACACTTAACCCTTACGTGCCCCCGGAAAAGGCACCGGAAGCACCGTAAGGGCCTCGGCTCCAAGAGCCGGACCCCAGCCGACACCCAGCCCACCAGGACGCGTCCTGCCCTGGTGAGCTTTTCGGCCGCTTTGGACGGGCACCGGAGCCAAACGGCGCCCAGACCCGAGCGCTCAGCCCGAATCTCTCCCACCCGAATGTCTTCGGGCGAGCACTCGCCGAGCCGGGCGACGGCCGCTGCGACTGCCTCGGGGGTGGCGGATTCATCCAGTCCCGACACCCGCAGTTCCGCAGTCTTGACGGGTCGGGTGACGCGAACGCCCTCCGACCCTGCAAGTACCTCCCTCATCTTACTGATGAGGGAGTCGGCCCTTGCCTCCGACTCCGGCCCGGCCACTTCGAAGACGTAGGCCCCGGTGGCCCCTCGTCTGGGCTTCAGACCGGTGATGCCCAGGCTAGCGAGGTCCACGCGAGTTGTGAGCTCGCGCAGTACCTGGGCATACGTCGTGCCCCGCTCCAACGCCTCCGGCAGCACCGTCAGTGTGACGGCGGCTCTCTGCGGGAGGCGGAGCTGGGGCGCCGGCTTTCGCAGCGGCTGTGTCGGCTGGGGTTTAGGGGGGGCGGTGTTTTTCCCCCCAGACTTCTTCTTCTTCCCCCGCTTTACCACCTCAGTCCATGGAGTTTCCATGGACACGGGTGGCGGGGGGAGAGGACGCGGAGCTGGCGTCGGCAGGCGCGGTGCCACGCGCTTTCGGTTCCCCCGCTTCCGCTGACGCGATTGGCGGTCGGGAACCGCTGCGGGGGCCACCTCACCAGGACGCTTGGTGGCGGGCTGAGTGCTGGCTGGAGGGGAGGGGGTTTTGCGGTCCCCTCCTCCTCCCTTTTTTTGGTCTGCGGCCAGCGGAGGCCGGAGAATCGGCTCCGGAGGCAGCCTGAGCAGAATCGCCTCGAGCTTGGCGTCCAGCATCGACAGTCGACGCTCAAACTGCTCGAGGCGACCCTCGTCCACTGGAGGAGCCTCCCGCAGGACTGTTGGCCGCGACTGTGGTCCAACAGCGGCCGACAGGTCCTCCAGGACCTTCGTTTGTGTGGTCAGGGCCACCTCCAAAGCCGCCACCTTTTCGCGGAGGCTGGCATTCTCGGCTTCCACGCGGGCCACCTCCGCTGAGGGTGTCTCAGGGCAGGCCTTCTTGGCCCTGGCCTGCTCCTCCTCGTCTTCAGCCCTCCTCCTCGCTTCGGCGGCCCGCTCCTTGCGAATGGCCGCCTTATATTTCTTGTTGGTTTCAGCCACAGACTCCTCATCTGTGGCTGAAACCTGGACAAATCCTTTTGGCACCTTGAAGGTGCCAGCCTTGTTTGCTGTGTCTCCACCGCTTCGAGGCCGCCTCCTCGAGAGGCGCCTTCTCTTCGCTCGCGAAGTGTCGCAGCTCAGCCCGGACTCAGAATCGATCCGGGCTGGCGCGGTCCCCTCCATGGACGTTCCCGCCTTTACTGGAGCGAGTACCTCCCCTGACGCTAAAGCATCCAGGGAAGGCACTCGGCTCAACACCACTGTGCATTCTTTATTTTTTAGATTGGAATTCATTTTTGTTCCCACGAGTATGGGGGAAATAGCGGTCCACCCAGGCAGTGCCCCCTGTACCTGGGTAAGTCTAGCGTAACCCACCAAGAGGGTCGGCCTGTACTCTGGCGGGGGTCGCACTAGAGACTGAACCTCCCATCAGCCATGCATCCCCTCACGGTGCGCCGCCGCTTGGGATTCGGGGTAACTTTTTATAGAGGTTTTCTCCCTCGCGGCCCGGGCGGTTAAGCCAAGGCCCTCGCGCCGGCCGAACTGCGAGACATGACCACAGCTTCGACCGGATTACGAGTTCGACGGTGGAAATGGGGTTCGCCCATTTCCTGCTCGGAAGCAAGAGATTGCTGTCCGAGCCCGCCGAAGACCCGGGAAAGAACCGGGCTGGCCCAGAAATAAGGGCCCCTCCGCGGCGCGGTCAACAGGACCGTCCGACTGGTGTCGGGATTTGGCCGTCGGCACGGGCCGACGTTGCCCAGGGTGCACCGTCCCCGCCAGCATCCGGACTAGCAGGGCACACTAGGAGGTATCCCGACCTTGCACCCCAGGGACTACACCGCTGTATGTGGCGTAAGTAGGGACTACGCCACACTATCATAAAAGCGGCCGCAGCACGCAATTTTCCTCTTGTCTTGAACGCGTGCATAACAAATTTAAAAAATAGCACATGTAACATATTCAAGCAAAATAAACAACAAATCTTGAACATATTACTTGCCGCAGCCACTGCAATGGCAGTGTGGCGTAAGTAGGGACTACGCCGCACTATCATAACAGCGGCCGCTGCACGCAATGCTTCTCTTGTCTTCTTGTCTTGAACGCGTGCATAACAAATAAAAAAAAATTGCACATGTAATATATTCAAGCAAAATAAACAAAAAATCTTGACCATATTACTTGCCGCAGCCACTGCAATGGCAGTGTGGCGTAAGTTGGGACTACGCCGCACTATCATAACAGCGGCCGCAGCACGCAATACTTCTCTTGTCTTCTTGTCTTGAACGAGTGCATAACAAATTAAAAAAAAATAGCACATGTAACATATTCAAGCAAAATAAACAAAAAATCTTGAACATATTACTTGCCGCAGCCACTGCAATGGCAGTGTGGCGTAAGTAGGGACTACGCCGCACTATCATAACAGCGGCCGCTGCACGCAATGCTTCTCTTGTCTTCTTGTCTTGAACGCGTGCATAACAAATTTAAAAATAGCGCATGTAACATATTGAAGCAAAATAAACAAAAAATCTTGACCATATTACTTGCCGCAGCCACTGCAATGGCAGTGTGGCGTAAGTAGGGACTACGCCGCACTATCATAACAGCGGCCGCAGCATTAATTGCTTCTCTTGTCTTCTTGTCTTGAACGCGTGCATAACAAATTTAAAAAAATAGCACATGTAACATATTCAAGCAAAATAAACAAAAAATCTTGAACATATTACTTGCCGCAGCCACTGCAATGGCAGTGTGGCGTAAGTAGGGACTACGCCGCACTATCATAACAGCGGCCGCAGCACGCAATACTTCTCTTGTCTTCTTGTCTTGAACGCGTGCATAACAAATTAAAAAAAAATAGCACATGTAACATATTCAAGCAAAATAAACAAAAAATCTTGAACATATTACTTGCCACATCCTCTGCAATGGCAGTGTGGCGTAAGTTGGGACTACGCCGCACTATCATCACAGCGGCCGCAGCACGCAATGCTTCTCTTGTCTTCTTGTCTTGAACGCGTGCATAACAAATTTAAAAAATAGCACATGTAACATATTCAAGCAAAATAAACAAAAAATCTTGAACATATTACTTGCCGCAGCCACTGCAATGGCAGTGTGGCGAAAGTAGGGACTACGCCGCACTATCATAACAGCGGCCGCAGCACGCAATGCTTCTCTTGTCTTCTTGTCTTGAACGCGTGCATAACAAATATGAAAAAATAGCGCATGTAACATATTGAAGCAAAATAATCAAAAAATCTTAAACATATTACTTGCCACATCCTCTGCAATGGCAGTGTGGCGTAAGTAGGGACTACGCCGCACTATCATAACAGCGGCCGCAGCACGCAATGCTTCTCTTGTCTTCTTGTCTTGAACGCGTGCATAACAAATTTAAAAATAGCGCATGTAACATATTGAAGCAAAATAAACAAAAAATCTTGACCATATTACTTGCCGCAGCCACTGCAATGGCAGTGTGGCGTAAGTAGGGACTACGCCGCACTATCATAACAGCGGCCGCAGCATTAATTGCTTCTCTTGTCTTCTTGTCTTGAACGCGTGCATAACAAATTTAAAAATAGCGCATGTAACATATTGAAGCAAAATAAACAAAAAATCTTGACCATATTACTTGCCGCAGCCACTGCAATGGCAGTGTGGCGTAAGTAGGGACTACGCCGCACTATCATAACAGCGGCCGCAGCATTAATTGCTTCTCTTGTCTTCTTGTCTTGAACGCGTGCATAACAAATTTAAAAAAATAGCACATGTAACATATTCAAGCAAAATAAACAAAAAATCTTGAACATATTACTTGCCGCAGCCACTGCAATGGCAGTGTGGCGTAAGTAGGGACTACGCCGCACTATCATAACAGCGGCCGCAGCACGCAATACTTCTCTTGTCTTCTTGTCTTGAACGCGTGCATAACAAATTAAAAAAAAATAGCACATGTAACATATTCAAGCAAAATAAACAAAAAATCTTGAACATATTACTTGCCACATCCTCTGCAATGGCAGTGTGGCGTAAGTTGGGACTACGCCGCACTATCATCACAGCGGCCGCAGCACGCAATGCTTCTCTTGTCTTCTTGTCTTGAACGCGTGCATAACAAATTTAAAAAATAGCACATGTAACATATTCAAGCAAAATAAACAAAAAATCTTGAACATATTACTTGCCGCAGCCACTGCAATGGCAGTGTGGCGAAAGTAGGGACTACGCCGCACTATCATAACAGCGGCCGCAGCACGCAATGCTTCTCTTGTCTTCTTGTCTTGAACGCGTGCATAACAAATATGAAAAATAGCGCATGTAACATATTGAAGCAAAATAATCAAAAAATCTTAAACATATTACTTGCCACATCCTCTGCAATGGCAGTGTGGCGTAAGTAGGGACTACGCCGCACTATCATAACAGCGGCCGCAGCACGCAATGCTTCTCTTGTCTTCTTGTCTTGAACGCGTGCATAACAAATTTAAAAATAGCGCATGTAACATATTGAAGCAAAATAAACAAAAAATCTTGACCATATTACTTGCCGCAGCCACTGCAATGGCAGTGTGGCGTAAGTAGGGACTACGCCGCACTATCATAACAGCGGCCGCAGCATTAATTGCTTCTCTTGTCTTCTTGTCTTGAACGCGTGCATAACAAATTTAAAAAATAGCACATGTAACATATTCAAGCAAAATAAACAAAAAATCTTGAACATATTACTTGCCGCAGCCACTGCAATGGCAGTGTGGCGAAAGTAGGGACTACGCCGCACTATCATAACAGCGGCCGCTGCACGCAATGCTTCTCTTGTCTTCTTGTCTTGAACGCGTGCATAACAAATATGAAAAAATAGCGCATGTAACATATTGAAGCAAAATAATCAAAAAATCTTGAACATATTACTTGCCGCAGCCACTGCAATGGCAGTGTGGCGTAAGTAGGGACTACGCCGCACTATCATAACAGCGGCCGCTGCACGCAATGCTTCTCTTGTCTTCTTGTCTTGAACGCGTGCATAACAAATAAAAAAAAATAGCACATGTAATATATTCAAGCAAAATAAACAAAAAATCTTGACCATATTACTTGCCGCAGCCACTGCAATGGCAGTGTGGCGTAAGTTGGGACTACGCCGCACTATCATAACAGCGGCCACAGCACGCAATGCTTCTCTTGTCTTCTTGTCTTGAACGCGTGCATAACAAAGATGAAAAAATAGCGCATGTAACATATTGAAGCAAAATAAACAAAAAATCTTGAACATATTACTTGCCACATCATCTGCAATGGCAGTGTGGCGTAAGTAGGGACTACGCCGCACTATCATAACCAGTGGCGGATTTACCAGCAGGCTGAGTAGGCTGGAGCCTAGGGCGGCAGATTTTAGGGGGCGGCAAATTTGCCCCATTTATTTTTGTCTTACACAAATAAAAACCGCCAACAAATAAAACTATTCGAAAACAAATCAATATGCACTAAAAAGTAAAAAATAATTGCGTATTCTTCTATAACTTAATAATCAACTTTTTCTCTTCATCAATATGTAGTTACGATCTATGTGTTTACCACGCAAGAAGATAGGTAGGTTCTACCTATCCACTTCAAATTTAACTCAACACATATGTACCTATGAATAATAAACAATGATCAATATATTTTTTTAGTTCTCCTAAGTCAAATGAAATGAAAAATATTAGACTACTTAAAAGTCAAACGAATTATTACGATAATATAATGTAGTTACCATTAGTGTTATTTTTGGAGTAGGTGTCAGCCAAGGTAGGTTTGTAAATACATAATATGCACATAGTTATAGGTGAGATGTGCTTGGTTTAATTAGTTATTCTGTCACAGTATATTGTCAAAACGATGAAAATTGACAGTTTTCTTAAAAATGGAAGAAGCAGTATTGTAAGACCAGGAACTTCAACCACATGCCGTGATACACTACAAACAGAAAAGCTCGGACTCTATAATGGTCGCGCAAATTCCTCTCAGGAACAAGTCAATGAGTGCCGGAATAAGCTTGTTTCGGAAATCGACTTTTTGTTGGATCAAGCCATTAACTGGGGCGGGCAGAATTTAGTCCGGGACTTTGGATCATGATCCTTGGGGGCGGCCTTACGCATTCAATAAATTGCGTCCACCGGCGCCCCCTCTCACCCAAAGTCTCCGACCGGAGCTCCTAAGTGAAGTCGTTGTTGCTCTCTTTCTGGCCACCCCGGATTTTACTCCTCCACCGATGCCACCACGTCCGTGTTCGGTGAGGGACGGATCGTTGGTGGGATCATTTACGTGTTCGGCATTGGTAACCTCGGAGGTTCCAATTCCACGCGTTACGCCTGAGGAGCTTCAGGCAGTAGTACGGCGGCTGCGGAGAAAGAACAACGCTCTGGGGCTCGACGGCATCCCAGGACGTGTGTGGGTTCAATTCGTCGAGTACCTGGATGAGAGGCTCCGCGGCCTCTTCTCCGCATATGGTCCTGCTGAGAAAGTAGAAGCGTCCCGCAGAGTCGCCATCGGCCTACCGGCCCATAGTGTTGCTTGACGAGGTCGCCAAGCTCTTTGAGCGTATCATTCATGCGTGCCTCGTCGAGCATCTGGATAGGGTCGGTTCGGACCTGGCACCGTGCCAGTATGAGTTTCGGAAAGGCCGATCAACTGTCACCGCAATTCTGCGGGTGAAGACGCACGCGGAGGAGGCAGTAGCCCAGGGCAAATGCATGGTGGCGATGTCACTCGACATCACCAACGCCTTTAACACATTGCCCTGGCCCTGCATAGAGGAAGCTCTTCGGTACCACGTGGTGCCACCCTATCTCCGACGACTAGTGCACTCATACCTTTCCAACTAGGATGTAGTGTATCCGGGCGCTGACAGGAGGCACCGTAGAGAAATGTCGTGCGGTGTCCCACAGGGGTCGGTCCGAGGATTCCTTCTGTGGAACATCGGGTACGACTGGGTGCTCCGTGGTGCCTATTTCCGGGAGGTACAGTCCAGTTCTGTGGTCATCTGGAATATTGTTCTCATCTCTAGACTGGAGCCCCTCAGTACCAGCTTCTTCTATTTGACCTCATTCAACGACTTGCCGCTCGAATCAACAATAACCAGATTCTTTCTGAGAAAATTGACCCCCTGGCATTGCGAAGAGACGTTGCGTCTCTGTGTCCTGTATCGCATTTACCATGGGGAGTGCTCTGATAATTTTTTTGGCTTAATACCTGCTGCAGAACTGCTACTCCTTCGTCGCACAACATCTTTGTGGAATCAGCTTTCCTCGGCGGTATTTCGTAATGGATACGACTTTATTCACGAAAAGAGCCTATATTTGCCTTAAAGGTTTTCAACGCACCGACAATTCCTCTGGTATTGTGGGTATTCATGGGCGGTGTTGACCACTTGACATCAGGTGGATCACTAGCACGTTTGCCTCCTTTCTCATTAAAAAACCGGCCGAACGCGAGTCAGTTTCGCGTGAAGAGGGTTCCGTACGCACAATGCCGTAGTAAGAGCCTACGCATTACTAAACATTTATTTGTCATACCGCGGGCGGAAATTAAATTGAATATCTCCTAAAATATTGGCCCTAGAATGCTCCTATTCTATTCTCAGCCTATCACCGTCCACTGCTGAACGAAGGCCTCCCCAAGTAGGCGCCAACCATCCCGGTCTTGAGCAGCCCTTATCCATCCGCTACCCGCCACCTTTCTCAAGTCGTCGGACCATCGTACTGCAGAATGCTCATTGTGGGCTTATTTTTTTCATTAAATATTCATCTACAAACTGATTCTACAAATTTAACTTTTAGTTGAAATATATGTTCTCCCACACATTCCACCTGTAAATGTAAGTTGGTACGCACAATATTGAGTGATTTATCATGTTATTTTAATATCATGGACTTCTTATAGGTTTTCCTATAATCTATAAGTAGAACACTAATTTCTGTATTTTTTTTTAATTTTAGGTTCAGTAGTTTCGGAGATAAGAGGCAGGGGGGGGGGGGGTGGTCAATTTTCGTCTATTTTCTTGAATAACTTGGAAACTATTTATATTAAAATTACAAAAAAATACATTTAAGATCTTTACAACAAGACCTTCCATTTGATATTCGTGTGATATGTCACACGATGCCGTTTTCAGATATATATTTTATTATAACGGTTCTGTTTTTTTATTCGAACGAAAGGAATCCTAAAAAAGAAAAAAAGACCTTATTTAGTCTTTAAATTCTAAAATATATTTTTTCACCTTTGTTGTCTGTGTAGGGTATCGAAATGCAGAGGTCAGCAGGAGCGGCAAAATGTGAATAGCCTAGAGGCGGCAAATGTCTTAATCCGCCACTGATCATAACAGCGGCCGCAGCACGCAATGCTTCTCTTGTCTTCTTGTCTTAAACGCGTGCATAACAAATATGAAAAAAAAGTGTGTGTGTGTACTTATGTACACGCGTTAGAAGTTATACTTCATACATAAATATATATTTTCTTAAATAATATAATAATATTGTTAGAAACTAAAAACTTAATTATTCAAATCTTTTAAAATGACTGTTTTTCGTTCTGATGCCGTAACTATAGTAACCAAATAATAAGACTCGCGTAAAAACTTTCAGGCCCATCAAGAAAATAGACGAGCTGTCGTTTTCCCGCGCTTGCTCTATAGTCGCCAATGCAATGTTGCCACCCACACCAACTTATTTCTGACACGGCCTCTCCTGACGGGGCTACGTCCTCGAAGCCCTTTTCAGGCCCGTGAAGCCCTTAGCCGGACATCGTCAATGGCCCGGGTATATTACCTCCCTGGGCTACTGGTTTGTTGTCATGGTCCTCCGCCCCATCTGTGAACACACACTACACCGGAGACAAAGTACCTTGCTACATTATTTAACAACACTCGTATAGACTCGGATAGTAGATAAAATGTTAGATTCATCATATGATTAGGACTAGGAATAGGATTCTCACAGGTCTGTTCCCACGCAACCAGACGCCCATGTTCGCTTGCACAGGTCTTACGCCAGTCTTTTGTAAGTCACCCCAGAAAACTAGGTAGGCGTTAGGATTTACACAGGTCTTTTCCTACGCAACCAGACGCCCATGTTCGCTTGCACAGGTCTTACGCCAGTCTTTTGTAAGTCACCCCAGAAACCTAGGTAGGCGTTAGGATTTACACAGGTCTTTTCCCACGCAACCAGACGCCCATGTTTCGTTTGTACAGGTCTTACACCAGTCTTTTGTAGGTCACCCCAGATACCTAGGTAGGTTAGGCTTTACACAGGTCTTTTGTCGGCGGCGCAACCAACGCAACCCGATACCTTCCCATGTGTCAGGGTCAACCCAATACCATGCGCACACAGGTTTTACGTGGGTCTCTTCCACTGAACGCATTTCCCATGACGTCAAAGCCAATACACACACTCACAAGCTAATTAAAAAACTGAATTATTTGCGTACACAAATAATTAAAACATCGGTATGACATTTTAAAAAATGCAGCTCAAACGGGCGTCTATTTGCCCTTCCACAACATCATGTATGAAGCATCAGTATGCACTTCAGTAAGTAATAATAATAATCACCATCATCATCACCATCGTCACCATTGAGACGGTATCAGTAAGTAAAGAGGTATTAAAATATCGAGTACAGGTTTACTAGTCAAACGGGTACTAACCTCAAAAATTGTCTCGCTTGTTTTACATTGCCAGGGTTAGAGGCCTTTATTAATGCTTTAATTTTATACGCGCTTGGCCTATTCTGACCATTGCTCATAGCCCTTCTCATCATTACACTGATTAGCAATACGCACGTGCGTATATTGTCGATCACGTGGTCGACCTCATCGCACCAAACATAAAAATCATTTAAAGACGGTTCAAAAGTTGAAATATAAATGTTGTTAGATCTTACCGGGTTCGAAGTACTTATATGTCTTACGTATTGTACTAATGCAGTCGTACGGAGTTTGTGACACTGATGACTTGTGGCGGGAGTTAAAGGGGTAGTCGAGCTCCTTGTAGGTGTGGGGGCCACACAGGGCACCACAACGCCACTATCCGTCAGCGGTCGTTCGCCAACGACACTCGTTGCGCTTGACCTGGAACTTATATCCTCATTAGTATGACGTAAGTTCGAATCCCACTTCTGATGTTAGAAACTAAAAACTTAATTATTCAAATCTTTTAAAATGACTGTTTTTCGTTCTGATGCCGTAACTATAGTAACCAAATAATAAGACTCGCGTAAAAACTTTCAGGCCCATCAAGAAAATAGACGAGCTGTCGTTTTCCCGCGCTTGCTCTATAGTCGCCAATGCAATGTTGCCACCCACACCAACTTATTTCTGACAATATATTATAAAATAATATTTTAATAACTTCATGGTGTCGGTTTTTCATGACAGTGTGCGCGCGCATCGTAATAACTTCAATAAGTTTTTTACTTAATCTTAAAATTAGGATGAACGAAATTCCCGATTCCAATGGGGCCAATCGATAGCTTACGTCCCGCCGGTTCCAATGATACCAAACTCGGGTATCCTAAGATTAAAATTGAGGGAGATAGACAGAGGGGGGGGGTGAGGGAGAATTTCTGAGAGGGAGGGGGGGAAGGTCTCGTGGGGAGTTGATTCCTGCAATAAAAATTTTCAATGGTGGTGGAGGGGGGGGTAGGATTCTTGCTATAGGGAGTGAATGACAGAGCAGAGTGATTGCTATTGGAGTATGGTGTCTTGGGGGGGGAGGGGTGGGGTGTCTCGGGCTAGGGGCAGAGGGGGGGGGTAAGGTGAAAAGAATGGTTTCTGTGGTAATTTGCGGTTTTCTATGGGTGAAGGGCCAGGCGCGGGGGGGAGGGGGGGTAAGAGGAGTTGCCAGAGGCAGGGGCGAGTTATATTACTAAAAACGATTTAAGCCTGACCATGCGTGACGTACATATCATATAAGTAATAAATTTAAATTAAGAAAGTTAAAATTATAATTAATTCTGACATCACGACTCGGTCTTGACGGCACGTGACGTGAGCAGAATTTTAAAAGTAAAATCAGATTAAATTAAAATAACTAAAATAAAATAAATACCTCTCTCGACTCTGTCTTGACCGTACGTGACGTAATCAAAACTACTTAAAACAAATATGTCAATCCCTTTTTATTACTGTCACTATTCTACATTCTTAAAATTTAAAACAAACTTTTTCTGAATAACTCTTTGGTGTCGGTGTGCGCGCGCATCGTAAAAAATCACTCTCATAATTTTTCCCTATCGCGCCAAAAGAAGTATAACTTCAAAAATAGCGCATGTAACATATTGAAGCAAAATAAACAAAAAATCTTGAACATATTACTTGCCACATCCTCTGCAATGGCAGTGTGGCGTTAGTAGGGACTACGCCGCACTATCATAACAGCGGCCGCAGCACGCAATGCTTCTCTTGTCTTCTTGTCTTTAACGCGTGCATAACAAATATGAAAAAATAGCGCATGTAACATATTGAAGCAAAATAAACAAAAAATCTTGAACATATTACTTGCCACATCCTCTGCAATGGCAGTGTGGCGTAAGTAGGGACTACGCCGCACTATCATAACAGCGGCCGCAGCACGCAATGCTTCTCTTGTCTTCTTTTCTTGAACGCGTGCATAACAAATTTAAAAATAGCACATGTAATATATTCAAGCAAAATAAACAAAAAATCTTGACCATATTACTTGCCGCAGCCACTGCAATGGCAGTGTGGCGTAAGTTGGGACTACGCCGCACTATCATCACAGCGGCCGCAGCACGCAATGCTTCTCTTGTCTTCTAGTCTTGAACGCGTGCATAACAAATTAAAAAAATAGCACATGTAACATATTCAAGCAAAATAAACAAAAAATCTTGAACATATTACTTGCCGCAGCCACTGCAATGGCAGTGTGGCGAAAGTAGGGACTATGCCGCACTATCATACCAGCGGCCGCAGCACGCAATGCTTCTCTTGTCTTCTTGTCTTGAACGCGTGCATAACAAATAAAAAAAATAGCACATGTAACATATTCAAGCAAAATAAACAAAAAATCTTGAACATATTACTTGCCGCAGCCACTGCAATGGCAGTGTGGCGTAAGTAGGGACTACGCCGCACTATCATAACAGCGGCCGCAGCACGCAATGCTTCTCTTGTCTTCTTGTCTTGTACGCGTGCATAACAAATTTAAAAAATAGCACATGTAACATATTCAAGCAAAATAAACAAAAAATCTTGAACATATTACTTGCCGCAGCCACTGCAATGGCAGTGTGGCGTAAGTAGGGACTACGCCGCACTATCATAACAGCGGCCGCAGCACGCAATGCTTCTCTTGTCTTCTTGTCTTGAACGCGTGCATAACAAATTTAAAAAATAGCACATGTAACATATTCAAGCAAAATAAACAAAAAATCTTGAACATATTACTTACCGCAGCCACTGCAATGGCAGTGTGGCGAAAGTAGGGACTACGCCGCACTATCATAACAGCGGCCGCAGCACGCAATACTTCTCTTGTCTTCTTGTCTTGAACGCGTGCATAACAAATTTAAAAAATAGCACATGTAACATATTCAAGCAAAATAAACAAAAAATCTTGAACATATTACTTGCCGCAGCCACTGCAATGGCAGTGTGGCGTAAGTAGGGACTACGCCGCACTATCATAACAGCGGCCGCAGCACGCAATGCTTCTCTTGTCTTCTTGTCTTGAACGCGTGCATAACAAATATGAAAAAATAGCGCATGTAACATATTGAAGCAAAATAATCAAAAAATCTTGAACATATTACTTGCCACATCCTCTGCAATGGCAGTGTGGCGTAAGTAGGGACTACGCCGCACTATCATAACAGCGGCCGCAGCACGCAATGCTTCTCTTGTCTTCTTGTCTTGAACGCGTGCATAACAAATTTACAAAATAGCACATGTAACATATTCAAGCAAAATAAACAAAAAATCTTGAACATATTACTTGCCGCAGCCACTGCAATGGCAGTGTGGCGTAAGTTGGGACTACGCCGCACTATCATAACAGCGGCCGCAGCACGCAATGCTTCTCTTGTCTTCTTGTCTTGAACGCGTGCATAACAAATATGAAAAAATAGCGCATGTAACATATTCAAGCAAAATAAACAAAAAATCTTGAACATATTACTTGCCGCAGCCACTGCAATGGCAGTGTGGCGTAAGTAGGGACTACGCCGCACTATCATAACAGCGGCCGCAGCACGCAATGCTTCTCTTGTCTTCTTGTCTTGTACGCGTGCATAACAAATTTAAAAAATAGCACATGTAACATATTCAAGCAAAATAAACAAAAAATCTTGAACATATTACTTGCCGCAGCCACTGCAATGGCAGTGTGGCGAAAGTAGGGACTACGCCGCACTATCATTACAGCGGCCGCAGCACGCAATGCTTCTCTTGTCTTCTTGTCTTGAACGCGTGCATAACAAATTTAAAAAATAGCACATGTAACATATTCAAGCAAAATAAACAAAAAATCTTGAACATATTACTTGCCGCAGCCACTGCAATGGCAGTGTGGCGAAAGTAGGGACTACGCCGCACTATCATAACAGCGGCCGCAGCACGCAATACTTCTCTTGTCTTCTTGTTTTGAACGCGAGCATAACAAATAAAAAAAATAGCACATGTAACATATTCAAGCAAAATAAACAAAAAATCTTGAACATATTACTTGCCGCAGCCACTGCAATGGCAGTGTGGCGTAAGTAGGGACTACGCCGCACTATCATAACAGCGGCCGCAGCACGCAATGCTTCTCTTGTCTTCTTGTCTTGAACGCGTGCATAACAAATTAAAAAAATAGCACATGTAACATATTCAAGCAAAATAAACAAAAAATCTTGAACATATTACTTGCCGCAGCCACTGCAATGGCAGTGTGGCGAAAGTAGGGACTACGCCGCACTATCATAACAGCGGCCGCAGCACGCAATACTTCTCTTGTCTTCTTGTCTTGAACGCGTGCATAACAAATTTAAAAAATAGCACATGTAACATATTCAAGCAAAATAAACAAAAAATCTTGAACATATTACTTGCCGCAGCCACTGCAATGGCAGTGTGGCGTAAGTAGGGACTACGCCGCACTATCATAACAGCGGCCGCAGCACGCAATGCTTCTCTTGTCTTCTTGTCTTGTACGCGTGCATAACAAATTTAAAAAATAGCACATGTAACATATTCAAGCAAAATAAACGAAAAATCTTGAACATATTACTTGCCGCAGCCACTGCAATGGCAATGTGGCGTAAGTAGGGACTACGCCGCACTATCATAACAGCGGCCGCAGCACGCAATGCTTCTCTTGTCTTCTTGTCTTGAACGCGTGCATAACAAATTTAAAAAAAAGCACATGTAACATATTCAAGCAAAATAAACAAAAAATCTTGAACATATTACTTGCCGCAGCCACTGCAATGGCAGTGTGGCGTAAGTAGGGACTACGCCGCACTATCATAACAGCGGCCGCAGCACGCAATGCTTCTCTTGTCTTCTTGTCTTGAACGCGTGCATAACAAATTTAAAAAATAGCACATGTAACATATTCAAGCAAAATAAACAAAAAATCTTGAACATATTACTTGCCGCAGCCACTGCAATGGCAGTGTGGCGAAAGTAGGGACTACGCCGCACTATCATAACAGCGGCCGCAGCACGCAATACTTCTCTTGTCTTCTTGTCTTGAACGCGTGCATAACAAATTTAAAAAATAGCACATGTAACATATTCAAGCAAAATAAACAAAAAATCTTGAACATATTACTTGCCGCAGCCACTGCAATGGCAGTGTGGCGTAAGTAGGGACTACGCCGCACTATCATAACAGCGGCCGCAGCACGCAATGCTTCTCTTGTCTTCTTGTCTTGAACGCGTGCATAACAAATATGAAAAAATAGCGCATGTAACATATTGAAGCAAAATAATCAAAAAATCTTGAACATATTACTTGCCACATCCTCTGCAATGGCAGTGTGGCGTAAGTAGGGACTACGCCGCACTATCATAACAGCGGCCGCAGCACGCAATGCTTCTCTTGTCATCTTGTCTTGAACGCGTACATAACAAATTTACAAAATAGCACATGTAACATATTCAAGCAAAATAAACAAAAATCTTGAACATATTACTTGCCGCAGCCACTGCAATGGCAGTGTGGCGTAAGTAGGGACTACGCCGCACTATCATAACAGCGGCCGCAGCACGCAATGCTTCTCTTGTCTTCTTGTCTTGAACGCGTGCATAACAAATTAAAAAAATAGCACATGTAACATATTCAAGCAAAATAAACAAAAAATCTTGAACATATTACTTGCCACATCCTCTGCAATGGCAGTGTGGCGTAAGTAGGGACTACGCCGCACTATCATAACAGCGGCCGCAGCACGCAATGCTTCTCTTGTCATCTTGTCTTGAACGCGTACATAACAAATTTACAAAATAGCACATGTAACATATTCAAGCAAAATAAACAAAAAATCTTGAACATATTACTTGCCGCAGCCACTGCAATGGCAGTGTGGCGTAAGTTGGGACTACGCCGCACTATCATAACAGCGGCCGCAGCACGCAATGCTTCTCTTGTCTTCTTGTCTTGTACGCGTGCATAACAAATTTAAAAAATAGCACATGTAACATATTCAAGCAAAATAAACGAAAAATCTTGAACATATTACTTGCCGCAGCCACTGCAATGGCAGTGTGGCGTAAGTAGGGACTACGCCGCACTATCATAACAGCGGCCGCAGCACGCAATGCTTCTCTTGTCTTCTTGTCTTGAACGCGTGCATAACAAATTTAAAAAATAGCACATGTAAAATATTCAAGCAAAATAAACAAAAAATCTTGAACATATTACTTGCCGCAGCCACTGCAATGGCAGTGTGGCGAAAGTAGGGACTACGCCGCACTATCATAACAGCGGCCGCAGCACGCAATGCTTCTCTTGTCTTCTTGTCTTGAACGCGTGCATAACAAATTTAAAAAATAGCACATGTAACATATTCAAGCAAAATAAACAAAAAATCTTGAACATATTACTTGCCACATCCTGTGCAATTGCAGTGTGGCGTAAGTAGGGACTATGCCGCACTATCATAACAGCGGCCGCAGCACGCAATGCTTCTCTTGTCTTCTTGTCTTGAACGCGTGCATAACAAATTTAAAAAATTGCACATGTAACATATTCAAGCAAAATAAACAAAAAATCTTGAACATATTAATTGCCACAGCCACTGCAAAGGCAGTGTGGCGAAAGTAGGGACTACGCCGCACTATCATAACAGCGGCCGCAGCACGCAATGCTTCTCTTGTCTTCTTGTCTTGAACGCGAGCATAACAAATAAAAAAAATAGCACATGTAACATATTCAAGCAAAATAAACAAAAAATCTTGAACATATTACTTGCCGCAGCCACTGCAATGGCAGTGTGGCGTAAGTAGGGACTACGCCGCACTATCATAACAGCGGCCGCAGCACGCAATGCTTCTCTTGTCTTCTTGTCTTGAACGCGTGCATAACAAATTAAAAAAATAGCACATGTAACATATTCAAGCAAAATAAACAAAAAATCTTGAACATATTACTTGCCGCAGCCACTGCAATGGCAGTGTGGCGAAAGTAGGGATTACGCCGCACTATCATAACAGCGGCCGCAGCACGCAATACTTCTCTTGTCTTCTTGTCTTGAACGCGTGCATAACAAATATAAAAAAATTGCACATGTAACATATTCAAGCAAAATAAACAAAAAATCTTGAACATATTACTTGCCGCAGCCACTGCAATGGCAGTGTGGCGTAAGTAGGGACTACGCCGCACTATCATAACAGCGGCCGCAGCACGCAATGCTTCTCTTGTCTTCTTGTCTTGAACGCGTGCATAACAAATATGAAAAAATAGCGCATGTAACATATTGAAGCAAAATAATCAAAAAATCTTGAACATATTACTTGCCACATCCTCTGCAATGGCAGTGTGGCGTAAGTAGGGACTAAGCCGCACTATCATAACAGCGGCCGCAGCACGCAATGCTTCTCTTGTCTTCTTGTCTTGAACGCGTGCATAACAAATAAAAAAAAATAGCACATGTAATATATTCAAGCAAAATAAACAAAAAATCTTGAACATATTACTTGCCACATCCTCTGCAATGGCAGTGTGGCGTAAGTAGGGACTACGCCGCACTATCATAACAGCGGCCGCAGCACGCAATGCTTCTCTTGTCTTCTTGTCTTGAACGCGTGCATAACAAATTTAAAAAATAGCACATGTAACATATTCAAGCAAAATAAACAAAAAATCTTGAACATATTACTTGCCGCAGCCACTGCAATGGCAGTGTGGCGAAAGTAGGGACTACGCCGCACTATCATAACAGCGGCCGCAGCACGCAATGCTTCTCTTGTCTTCTTGTCTTGAACGCGTGCATAACAAATTTACAAAATAGCACATGTAACATATTCAAGCAAAATAAACAAAAAATCTTGAACATATTACTTGCCGCAGCCACTGCAATGGCAGTGTGGCGTAAGTAGGGACTACGCCGCACTATCATAACAGCGGCCGCAGCACGCAATGCTCCTCTTGTCTTCTTGTCTTGAACGCGTGCATAACAAATTTACAAAATAGCACATGTAACATATTCAAGCAAAATAAACAAAAAATCTTGAACATATTACTTGCCGCAGCCACTGCAATGGCAGTGTGGCGTAAGTAGGGACTACGCCGCACTATCATAACAGCGGCCGCAGCACGCAATGCTTCTCTTGTCTTCTTGTCTTGAACGCGTGCATAACAAATAAAAAAAATTAGCACATGTAATATATTCAAGCAAAATAAACAAAAAATCTTGAACATATTACTTGCCGCAGCCACTGCAATGGCAGTGTGGCGTAAGTAGGGACTACGCCGCACTATCATAACAGCGGCCGCAGCACGCAATGCTTCTCTTGTCTTCTTGTCTTGAACGCGTGCATAACAAATTTAAAAAATAGCACATGTAACATATTCAAGCAAAATAAACAAAAAATCTTGAACATATTACTTGCCGCAGCCACTGCAATGGCAGTGTGGCGAAAGTAGGGACTACGCCGCACTATCATAACAGCGGCCGCAGCACGCAATGCTTCTCTTGTCTTCTTGTCTTGAACGCGTGCATAACAAATTTACAAAATAGCACATGTAACATATTCAAGCAAAATAAACAAAAAATCTTGAACATATTACTTGCCGCAGCCACTGCAATGGCAGTGTGGCGTAAGTAGGGACTACGCCGCACTATCATAACAGCGGCCGCAGCGAGCAATGCTTCTCTTGTCTTCTTGTCTTGAACGCGTGCATAACAAATTTAAAAAATAGCACATGTAACATATTCAAGCAAAATAAACAAAAAATCTTGAACATATTACTTGCCGCAGCCACTGCAATGGCAGTGTGGCGAAAGTAGGGACTACGCCGCACTATCATAACAGCGGCCGCAGCACGCAATGCTTCTCTTGTCTTCTTGTCTTGAACGCGTGCATAACAAATTTAAAAAATAGCACATGTAACATATTCAAGCAAAATAAACAAAAAATCTTGAACATATTAATTGCCACAGCCACTGCAAAGGCAGTGTGGCGAAGTAGGGACTACGCCACACTATCATAACAGCGGCCGCAGCACGCAATGCTTCTCTTGTCTTCTTGTCTTGAACGCGAGCATAACAAATAAAAAAAATAGCACATGTAACATATTCAAGCAAAATAAACAAAAAATCTTGAACATATTACTTGCCGCAGCCACTGCAATGGCAGTGTGGCGTAAGTAGGGACTACGCCGCACTATCATAACAGCGGCCGCAGCACGCAATGCTTCTCTTGTCATCTTGTCTTGAACGCGTACATAACAAATTTACAAAATAGCACATGTAACATATTCAAGCAAAATAAACAAAAAATCTTGAACATATTACTTGCCGCAGCCACTGCAATGGCAGTGTGGCGTAAGTAGGGACTACGCCGCACTATCATAACAGCGGCCGCAGCACGCAATGCTTCTCTTGTCTTCTTGTCTTGTACGCGTGCATAACAAATTTAAAAAATAGCACATGTAACATATTCAAGCAAAATAAACGAAAAATCTTGAACATATTACTTGCCGCAGCCACTGCAATGGCAGTGTGGCGTAAGTAGGGACTACGCCGCACTATCATAACAGCGGCCGCAGCACGCAATGCTTCTCTTGTCTTCTTGTCTTGAACGCGTGCATAACAAATTTAAAAAATAGCACATGTAACATATTCAAGCAAAATAAACAAAAAATCTTGAACATATTAATTGCCACAGCCACTGCAAAGGCAGTGTGGCGAAAGTAGGGACTACGCCACACTATCATAACAGCGGCCGCAGCACGCAATGCTTCTCTTGTCTTCTTGTCTTGAACGCGAGCATAACAAATAAAAAAAAAAAGCACATGTAACATATTCAAGCAAAATAAACAAAAAATCTTGAACATATTACTTGCCGCAGCCACTGTAATGGCAGTGTGGCGTAAGTAGGGACTACGCCGCACTATCATAACAGCGGCCGCAGCACGCAATGCTTCTCTTGTCTTCTTGTCTTGAACGCGTGCATAACAAATTAAAAAAAATAGCACATGTAACATATTCAAGCAAAATAAACAAAAAATCTTGAACATATTACTTGCCGCAGCCACTGCAATGGCAGTGTGGCGAAAGTAGGGACTACGCCGCACTATCATAACAGCGGCCGCAGCACGCAATGCTTCTCTTGTCTTCTTGTCTTGAACGCGTGCATAACAAATTTAAAAAATAGCACATGTAACATATTCAAGCAAAATAAACAAAAAATCTTGAACATATTACTTGCCGCAGCCACTGCAATGGCAGTGTGGCGTAAGTAGGGACTACGCCGCACTATCATAACAGCGGCCGCAGCACGCAATGCTTCTCTTGTCTTCTTGTCTTGAACGCGTGCATAACAAATATGAAAAAATAGCGCATGTAACATATTGAAGCAAAATAATCAAAAAATCTTGAACATATTACTTGCCACATCCTCTGCAATGGCAGTGTGGCGTAAGTAGGGACTACGCCGCACTATCATAACAGCGGCCGCAGCACGCAATGCTTCTCTTGTCATTCTTGTCTTGAACGCGTACATAACAAATTTACAAAATAGCACATGTAACATATTCAAGCAAAATAAACAAAAAATCTTGAACATATTACTTGCCGCAGCCACTGCAATGGCAGTGTGGCGTAAGTTGGGACTACGCCGCACTATCATAACAGCGGCCGCAGCACGCAATGCTTCTCTTGTCTTCTTGTCTTGTACGCGTGCATAACAAATTTAAAAAATAGCACATGTAACATATTCAAGCAAAATAAACGAAAAATCTTGAACATATTACTTGCCGCAGCCACTGCAATGGCAGTGTGGCGTAAGTAGGGACTACGCCGCACTATCATAACAGCGGCCGCAGCACGCAATGCTTCTCTTGTCTTCTTGTCTTGAACGCGTGCATAACAAATTTAAAAAATAGCACATGTAACATATTCAAGCAAAATAAACAAAAAATCTTGAACATATTACTTGCCGCAGCCACTGCAATGGCAGTGTGGCGTAAGTAGGGACTACGCCGCACTATCATAACAGCGGCCGCAGCACGCAATGCTTCTCTTGTCTTCTTGTCTTGAACGCGTGCATAACAAATTTAAAAAATAGCACATGTAACATATTCAAGCAAAATAAACAAAAAATCTTGAACATATTACTTGCCACATCCCTGCAATGGCAGTGTGGCGTAAGTAGGGACTACGCCGCACTATCATAACAGCGGCCGCAGCACGCAATGCTTCTCTTGTCTTCTTGTCTTGAACGCGTGCATAACAAATTTAAAAAATAGCACATGTAACATATTCAAGCAAAATAAACAAAAAATCTTGAACATATTACTTGCCGCAGCCACTGCAATGGCAGTGTGGCGAAAGTAGGGACTACGCCGCACTATCATAACAGCGGCCGCAGCACGCAATGCTTCTCTTGTCTTCTTGTCTTGAACGCGAGCATAACAAATAAAAAAAATAGCACATGTAACATATTCAAGCAAAATAAACAAAAAATCTTGAACATATTACTTGCCGCAGCCACTGCAATGGCAGTGTGGCGTAAGTAGGGACTACGCCGCACTATCATAACAGCGGCCGCAGCACGCAATGCTTCTCTTGTCTTCTTGTCTTGAACGCGTGCATAACAAATTAAAAAAATAGCACATGTAACATATTCAAGCAAAATAAACAAAAAATCTTGAACATATTACTTGCCGCAGCCACTGCAATGGCAGTGAGGCGAAAGTAGGGATTACGCCGCACTATCATAACAGCGGCCGCAGCACGCAATACTTCTCTTGTCTTCTTGTCTTGAACGCGTGCATAACAAATATAAAAAAATTGCACATGTAACATATTCAAGCAAAATAAACAAAAAATCGTGAACATATTACTTGCCGCAGCCACTGCAATGGCAGTGTGGCGTAAGTAGGGACTACGCCGCACTATCATAACAGCGGCCGCAGCACGCAATGCTTCTCTTGTCTTCTTGTCTTGAACGCGTGCATAACAAATATGAAAAAATAGCGCATGTAACATATTGAAGCAAAATAATCAAAAAATCTTGAACATATTACTTGCCACATCCTCTGCAATGGCAGTGTGGCGTAAGTAGGGACTAAGCCGCACTATCATAACAGCGGCCGCAGCACGCAATGCTTCTCTTGTCTTCTTGTCTTGAACGCGTGCATAACAAATTTACAAAATAGCACATGTAACATATTCAAGCAAAATAAACAAAAAATCTTGAACATATTACTTGCCGCAGCCACTGCAATGGCAGTGTGGCGTAAGTAGGGACTACGCCGCACTATCATAACAGCGGCCGCAGCACGCAATGCTTCTCTTGTCTTCTTGTCTTGAACGCGTGCATAACAAATTACAAAATAGCACATGTAACATATTCAAGCAAAATAAACAAAAAATCGTGAACATATTACTTGCCGCAGCCACTGCAATGGCAGTGTGGCGTAAGTAGGGACTACGCCGCACTATCATAACAGCGGCCGCAGCACGCAATGCTTCTCTTGTCTTCTTGTCTTGAACGCGTGCATAACAAATTAAAAAAATAGCACATGTAACATATTCAAGCAAAATAAACAAAAAATCTTGAACATATTACTTGCCGCAGCCACTGCAATGGCAGTGTGGCGTAAGTTGGGACTACGCCGCACTATCATAACAGCGGCCGCAGCACGCAATGCTTCTCTTGTCTTCTTGTCTTGAACGCGTGCATAACAAATATGAAAAAATAGCGCATGTAACATATTCAAGCAAAATAAACAAAAAATCTTGAACATATTACTTGCCGCAGCCACTGCAATGGCAGTGTGGCGTAAGTAGGGACTACGCCGCACTATCATAACAGCGGCCGCAGCACGCAATGCTTCTCTTGTCTTCTTGTCTTGAACGCGTGCATAACAAATTAAAAAAATAGCACATGTAACATATTCAAGCAAAATAAACAAAAAATCTTGAACATATTACTTGCCGCAGCCACTGCAATGGCAGTGTGGCGTAAGTAGGGACTACGCCGCACTATCATAACAGCGGCCGCAGCACGCAATGCTTCTCTTGTCTTCTTGTCTTGTACGCGTGCATAACAAATTTTAAAAATAGCACATGTAACATATTCAAGCAAAATAAACAAAAAATCTTGAACATATTACTTGCCGCAGCCACTGCAATGGCAGTGTGGCGTAAGTAGGGACTACGCCGCACTATCATAACAGCGGCCGCAGCACGCAATGCTTCTCTTGTCTTCTTGTCTTGAACGCGTGCATAACAAATTTACAAAATAGCACATGTAACATATTCAAGCAAAATAAACAAAAAATCTTGAACATATTACTTGCCGCATCCTCTGCAATGGCAGTGTGGCGTAAGTAGGGACTACGCCGCACTATCATAACAGCGGCCGCAGCACGCAATGCTTCTCTTGTCTTCTTGTCTTGAACGCGTGCATAACAAATTTAAAAAATAGCACATGTAACATATTCAAGCAAAATAAACAAAAAATCTTGAACATATTACTTGCCGCAGCCACTGCAATGGCAGTGTGGCGTAAGTAGGGACTACGCCGCACTATCATAACAGCGGCCGCAGCACGCAATGCTTCTCTTGTCTTCTTGTCTTGAACGCGTGCATAACAAATTAAAAAATAGCACATGTAACATATTCAAGCAAAATAAACAAAAAATCTTGAACATATTACTTGCCGCATCCTCTGCAATGGCAGTGTGGCGTAAGTAGGGACTACGCCGCACTATCATAACAGCGGCCGCAGCACGCAATGCTTCTCTTGTCTTCTTGTCTTGAACGCGTGCATAACAAATTTAAAAAATAGCACATGTAACATATTCAAGCAAAATAAACAAAAAATCTTGAACATATTACTTGCCGCAGCCACTGCAATGGCAGTGTGGCGTAAGTAGGGACTACGCCGCACTATCATAACAGCGGCCGCAGCACGCAATGCTTCTCTTGTCTTCTTGTCTTGAACGCGTGCATAACAATAAACAAAATAGCACATGTAACATATTCAAGCAAAATAAACAAAAAATCTTGAACATATTACTTGCCGCAGCCACTGCAATGGCAGTGTGGCGTAAGTAGGGACTACGCTGCACTATCATTAACAGCGGCCGCAGCACGCAATGCTTCTCTTGTCTTCTTGTCTTGAAACGCGTGCACAACAAATTTAAAAAATAGCACATGTAATATATTCAAGCAAAATAAACAAAAATCTTGAACATATTACTTGCCGCAGCCACTGCAATGGCAGTGTGGCGTAAGTAGGGACTACGCCGCACTATCATAACAGCGGCCGCAGCACGCAATGCTTCTCTTGTCTTCTTGTCTTGAACGCGTGCATAACAAATTAAAAAAAAATAGCACATGTAACATATTCAAGCAAAATAAACAAAAAATCTTGAACATATTACTTGCCGCAGCCACTGCAATGGCAGTGTGGCGTAAGTAGGGACTACGCCGCACTATCATAACAGCGGCCGCAGCACGCAATGCTTCTCTTGTCTTCTTGTCTTGAACGCGTGCATAACAAATTAAAAAATAGCACATGTAACATATTCAAGCAAAATAAACAAAAATCTTGAACATATTACTTGCCGCAGCCACTGCAATGGCAGTGTGGCGTAAGTAGGGACTACGCCGCACTATCATAACAGCGGCCGCAGCACGCAATAGTTCTCTTGTCTTCTTGTCTTGAACGCGTGCATAACAAATTTAAAAAATAGCACATGTAACATATTCAAGCAAAATAAACAAAAAATCTTGAACATATTACTTGCCGCAGCCACTGCAATGGCAGTGTGGCGTAAGTAGGGACTACGCCGCACTATCATAACAGCGGCCGCAGCACGCAATGCTTCTCTTGTCTTCTTGTCTTGAACGCGTGCATAACAAATATGAAAAAATTGCGCATGTAACATATTGAAGCAAAATAAACAAAAAATCTTGAACATATTACTTGCCACATCCTCTGCAATGGCAGTGTGGCGTAAGTAGGGACTACGCCGCACTATCATAACAGCGGCCGCAGCACGCAATGCTTCTCTTGTCTTCTTGTCTTGAACGCGTGCATAACAAATTAAAAAAATAGCACATGTAACATATTCAAGCAAAATAAACAAAAAATCTTGAACATATTACTTGCCGCAGCCACTGCAATGGCAGTGTGGCGTAAGTAGGGACTACGCCGCACTATCATAACAGCGGCCGCAGCACGCAATGCTTCTCTTGTCTTCTTGTCTTGAACGCGTGCATAACAAATTTAAAAAAATAGCACATGTAACATATTCAAGCAAAATAAACAAAAAATCTTGAACATATTACTTGCCGCAGCCACTGCAATGGCAGTGTGGCGTAAGTAGGGACTACGCCGCACTATCATAACAGCGGCCGCAGCACGCAATGCTTCTCTTGTCTTCTTGTCTTGAACGCGTGCATAACAAATTTAAAAAATAGCACATGTAACATATTCAAGCAAAATAAACAAAAAATCTTGAACATATTACTTGCCGCAGCCACTGCAATGGCAGTGTGGCGTAAGTAGGGACTACGCCGCACTATCATAACAGCGGCCGCAGCACGCAATGCTTCTCTTGTCTTCTTGTCTTGAACGCGTGCATAACAAATTAAAAAAATAGCACATGTAACATATTCAAGCAAAATAAACAAAAAATCTTGAACATATTACTTGCCGCAGCCACTGCAATGGCAGTGTGGCGTAAGTAGGGACTACGCCGCACTATCATAACAGCGGCCGCAGCACGCAATGCTTCTCTTGTCTTCTTGTCTTGAACGCGTGAATAACAAATTTAAAAAATAGCACATGTAACATATTCAAGCAAAATAAACAAAAAATCTTGAACATATTACTTGCCGCAGCCACTGCAATGGCAGTGTGGCGTAAGTAGGGACTACGCCGCACTATCATAACAGCGGCCGCAGCACGCAATGCTTCTCTTGTCTTCTTGTCTTGAACGCGTGCATAACAAATTTAAAAAATAGCACATGTAACATATTCAAGCAAAATAAACAAAAAATCTTGAACATATTACTTGCCGCAGCCACTGCAATGGCAGTGTGGCGTAAGTTGGGACTACGCCGCACTATCATAACAGCGGCCGCAGCACGCAATGCTTCTCTTGTCTTCTTGTCTTGAACGCGTGCATAACAAATTTACAAAATAGCACATGTAACATATTCAAGCAAAATAAACAAAAAATCTTGAACATATTACTTGCCGCATCCTCTGCAATGGCAGTGTGGCGTAAGTAGGGACTACGCCGCACTATCATAACAGCGGCCGCAGCACGCAATGCTTCTCTTGTCTTCTTGTCTTGAACGCGTGCATAACAAATTTAAAAAATAGCACATGTAACATATTCAAGCAAAATAAACAAAAAATCTTGAACATATTACTTGCCGCAGCCACTGCAATGGCAGTGTGGCGTAAGTAGGGACTACGCCGCACTATCATAACAGCGGCCGCAGCACGCAATGCTTCTCTTGTCTTCTTGTCTTGAACGCGTGCATAACAAATTTAAAAAATAGCACATGTAACATATTCAAGCAAAATAAACAAAAAATCTTGAACATATTACTTGCCGCAGCCACTGCAATGGCAGTGTGGCGTAAGTAGGGACTACGCCGCACTATCATAACAGCGGCCGCAGCACGCAATGCTTCTCTTGTCTTCTTGTCTTGAACGCGTGCATAACAAATATGAAAAAATAGCGCATGTAACATATTGAAGCAAAATAAACAAAAAATCTTGAACATATTACTTGCCACATCCTCTGCAATGGCAGTGTGGCGTAAGTAGGGACTACGCCGCACTATCATAACAGCGGCCGCAGCACGCAATGCTTCTCTTGTCTTCTTGTCTTGAACGCGTGCATAACAAATTTAAAAAATAGCACATGTAACATATTCAAGCAAAATAAACAAAAAATCTTGAACATATTACTTGCCGCAGCCACTGCAATGGCAGTGTGGCGTAAGTAGGGACTACGCCGCACTATCATAACAGCGGCCGCAGCACGCAATGCTTCTCTTGTCTTCTTGTCTTGAACGCGTGCATAACAAATTTACAAAATAGCACATGTAACATATTCAAGCAAAATAAACAAAAAATCTTGAACATATTACTTGCCGCAGCCACTGCAATGGCAGTGTGGCGTAAGTAGGGACTACGCCGCACTATCATAACAGCGGCCGCAGCACGCAATGCTTCTCTTGTCTTCTTGTCTTGAACGCGTGCATAACAAATTAAAAAAAATAGCACATGTAATATATTCAAGCAAAATAAACAAAAAATCTTGACCATATTACTTGCCGCAGCCACTGCAATGGCAGTGTGGCGTAAGTTGGGACTACGCCGCACTATCATAACAGCGGCCGCAGCACGCAATGCTTCTCTTGTCTTCTTGTCTTGAACGCGTGCATAACAAATATGAAAAAATAGCGCATGTAACATATTGAAGCAAAATAAACAAAAAATCTTGAACATATTACTTGCCACATCCTCTGCAATGGCAGTGTGGCGTAAGTAGGGACTACGCCGCACTATCATAACAGCGGCCGCAGCACGCAATGCTTCTCTTGTCTTCTTGTCTTGAACGCGTGCATAACAAATAAAAAAAAATAGCACATGTAACATATTCAAGCAAAATAAACAAAAAATCTTGAACATATTACTTGCCGCAGCCACTGCAATGGCAGTGTGGCGTAAGTAGGGACTACGCCGCACTATCATAACAGCGGCCGCAGCACGCAATGCTTCTCTTGTCTTCTTGTCTTGAACGCGTGCATAACAAATTTAAAAAATAGCACATGTAACATATTCAAGCAAAATAAACAAAAAATCTTGAACATATTACTTGCCGCAGCCACTGCAATGGCAGTGTGGCGTAAGTAGGGACTACGCCGCACTATCATAACAGCGGCCGCAGCACGCAATGCTTCTCTTGTCTTCTTGTCTTGAACGCGTGCATAACAAATTAAAAAAATAGCACATGTAACATATTCAAGCAAAATAAACAAAAAATCTTGAACATATTACTTGCCGCAGCCACTGCAATGGCAGTGTGGCGTAAGTAGGGACTACGCCGCACTATCATAACAGCGGCCGCAGCACGCAATGCTTCTCTTGTCTTCTTGTCTTGAACGCGTGCATAACAAATATAAAAAATAGCACATGTAACATATTCAAGCAAAATAAACAAAAAATCTTGAACATATTACTTGCCGCAGCCACTGCAATGGCAGTGTGGCGTAAGTAGGGACTACGCCGCACTATCATAACAGCGGCCGCAGCACGCAATAGCTTCTCTTGTCTTCTTGTCTTGAACGCGTGCATAACAAATTAAAAAATAGCACATGTAACATATTCAAGCAAAATAAACAAAAAATCTTGAACATATTACTTGCCGCAGCCACTGCAATGGCAGTGTGGCGTAAGTAGGGACTACGCCGCACTATCATAACAGCGGCCGCAGCACGCAATACTTCTCTTGTCTTCTTGTCTTAAACGCATGCATAACAAATTTAAAAAAAATAGCACATGTAACATATTCAAGCAAAATAAACAAAAAATCTTGAACATATTACTTGCCGCAGCCGCTGCAATGGCAGTGTGGCGTAAGTAGGGACTACGCCGCACTATCATAACAGCGGCCGCAGCACGCAATGCTTCTCTTGTCTTCTTGTCTTGAACGCGTGCATAACAAATTTAAAAAATAGCACATGTAACATATTCAAGCAAAATAAACAAAAAATCTTGAACATATTACTTGCCGCAGCCACTGCAATGGCAGTGTGGCGTAAGTTGGGACTACGCCGCACTATCATAACAGCGGCCGCAGCACGCAATGCTTCTCTTGTCTTCTTGTCTTGAACGCGTGCATAACAAATTTAAAAAATAGCACATGTAACATATTCAAGCAAAATAAACAAAAAATCTTGAACATATTACTTGCCGCAGCCACTGCAATGGCAGTGTGGCGTAAGTAGGGACTACGCCGCACTATCATAACAGCGGCCGCAGCACACAATGCTTCTCTTGTCTTCTTGTCTTGAACGCGTGCATAACAAATAAAAAAAATTAGCACATGTAATATATTCAAGCAAAATAAACAAAAAATCTTGACCATATTACTTGCCGCAGCCACTGCAATGGCAGTGTGGCGTAAGTTGGGACTACGCCGCACTATCATAACAGCGGTCGCAGCATGCAATGCTTCTCTTGTCTTCTTGTCTTGAACGCGTGCATAACAAATAAAAAAAAAAGCACATGTAACATATTCAAGCAAAATAAACAAAAAATCTTGAACATATTACTTGCCGCAGCCACTGCAATGGCAGTGTGGCGTAAGTAGAGACTACGCCGCACTTTCATAACAGCGGCCGCAGCACGCAATAGTTCTCTTGCCTTCTTGTCTTGAACGCGTGCATAACAAATTTAAAAAATAGCACATGTAACATATTCAAGCAAAATAAACAAAAAATCTTGAACATATTACTTGCCGCAGCCACTGCAATGGCAGTGTGGCGTAAGTAGGGACTACGCCGCACTATCATAACAGCGGCCGCAGCACGCAATACTTCTCTTGTCTTCTTGTCTTGAACGCGTGCATAACAAATATGAAAAAATTGCGCATGTAACATATTGAAGCAAAATAAACAAAAAATCTTGAACATATTACTTGCCACATCCTCTGCAATGGCAGTGTGGCGTAAGTAGGGACTACGCCGCACTATCATAACAGCGGCCGCAGCACGCAATGCTTCTCTTGTCTTCTTGTCTTGAACGCGTGCATAACAAATTTAAAAAATAGCACATGTAACATATTCAAGCAAAATAAACAAAAAATCTTGAACATATTACTTGCCGCAGCCACTGCAATGGCAGTGTGGCGAAAGTAGGGACTATACCGCTGTATGTGGCGTAAGTAGGGACTACGCCGCACTATCATAACAGCGGCCGCAGCACGCAATAGTTCTCTTGGCTTCTTGTCTTGAACGCGTGCATAACAAATTTAAAAAATAGCACATGTAACATATTCAAGCAAAATAAACAAAAAATCTTGAACATATTACTTGCCGCAGCCACTGCAATGGCAGTGTGGCGTAAGTAGGGACTACGCTGCACTATCATTACAGCGGCCGCAGCACGCAATAGTTCTCTTGTCTTCTTGTCTTGAACGCGTGCATAACAAATAAAACAAAAATAGCACATGTAACATATTCAAGCAAAATAAACAAAAAATCTTGAACATATTACTTGCCGCAGCCACTGCAATGGCAGTGTGGCGTAAGTAGGGACTACGCTGCACTATCATTACAGCGGCCGCAGCACGCAATAGTTCTCTTGTCTTCTTGTCTTGAACGCGTGCATAACAAATAAAACAAAATAGCACATGTAACATATTCAAGCAAAATAAACAAAAAATCTTGAACATATTACTTGCCGCAGCCACTGCAATGGCAGTGTGGCGTAAGTAGGGACTACGCTGCACTATCATTACAGCGGCCGCAGCACGCAATGCTTCTCTTGTCTTCTTGTCTTGAACGCGTGCACAACAAATTTAAAAAATAACACATGTAATATATTCAAGCAAAATAAACAAAAAATCTTGAACATATTACTCGCCGCAGCCACTGCAATGGCAGTGTGGCGTAAGTAGGGACTACGCCGCACTATCATAACAGCGGCCGCAGCACGCAATGCTTCTCTTGTGTTCTTGTCTTGAACGCATGCATAACAAATTAAAAAAAATAGCACATGTAACATATTCAAGCAAAATAAACAAAAAATCTTGAACATATTACTTGCCGCAGCCACTGCAATGGCAGTGTGGCGTAAGTAGGGACTACGCCGCACTATCATAACAGCGGCCGCAGCACGCAATGCTCCTCTTGTCTTCTTGTCTTGAACGCGTGCATAACAAATTTACAAAATAGCACATGTAACATATTCAAGCAAAATAAACAAAAAATCTTGAACATATTACTTGCCGCAGCCACTGCAATGGCAGTGTGGCGTAAGTAGGGACTACGCCGCACTATCATAACAGCGGCCGCAGCACGCAATGCTTCTCTTGTCTTCTTGTCTTGAACGCGTGCATAACAAATAAAAAAAATTAGCACATGTAATATATTCAAGCAAAATAAACAAAAAATCTTGAACATATTACTTGCCGCAGCCACTGCAATGGCAGTGTGGCGTAAGTAGGGACTACGCCGCACTATCATAACAGCGGCCGCAGCACGCAATGCTTCTCTTGTCTTCTTGTCTTGAACGCGTGCATAACAAATTAAAAAAATAGCACATGTAACATATTCAAGCAAAATAAACAAAAAATCTTGAACATATTACTTGCCGCAGCCACTGCAATGGCAGTGTGGCGTAAGTAGGGACTACGCCGCACTATCATAACAGCGGCCGCAGCACGCAATACTTCTCTTGTCTTCTTGTCTTAAACGCATGCATAACAAATTAAAAAAAAAATAGCACATGTAACATATTCAAGCAAAATAAACAAAAAATCTTGAACATATTACTTGCCGCAGCCACTGCAATGGCAGTGTGGCGTAAGTTGGGACTACGCCGCACTATCATAACAGCGGCCGCAGCACGCAATGCTTCTCTTGTCTTCTTGTCTTGAACGCGTGCATAACAAATTTAAAAAATAGCACATGTAACATATTCAAGCAAAATAAACAAAAAATCTTGAACATATTACTCGCCGCAGCCACTGCAATGGCAGTGTGGCGAAAGTAGGGACTATACCGCTGTATGTGGCGTAAGTAGGGACTACGCCGCACTATCATAACAGCGGCCGCAGCACGCAATTTTCCTCTTGTCTTGAACGCGTGCATAACAAATTTAAAAAATAGCACATGTAACATATTCAAGCAAAATAAACAAAAAATCTTGAACATATTACTTGCCGCAGCCACTGCAATGGCAGTGTGGCGTAAGTTGGGACTACGCCGCACTATCATAACAGCGGCCGCAGCACGCAATGCTCCTCTTGTCTTCTTGTCTTGAACGCGTGCATAACAAATTTACAAAATAGCACATGTAACATATTCAAGCAAAATAAACAAAAAATCTTGAACATATTACTTGCCGCAGCCACTGCAATGGCAGTGTGGCGTAAGTAGGGACTACGCCGCACTATCATAACAGCGGCCGCAGCACGCAATGCTTCTCTTGTCTTCTTGTCTTGAACGCGTGCATAACAAATAAAATAAAATAGCACATGTAATATATTCAAGCAAAATAAACAAAAAATCTTGACCATATTACTTGCCGCAGCCACTGCAATGGCAGTGTGGCGTAAGTTGGGACTACGCCGCACTATCATAACAGCGGCCGCAGCACGCAATGCTTCTCTTGTCTTCTTGTCTTGAACGCGTGCATAACAAATATGAAAAAATAGCGCATGTAACATATTGAAGCAAAATAAACAAAAAATCTTGAACATATTACTTGCCACATCCTCTGCAATGGCAGTGTGGCGTAAGTAGGGACTACGCCGCACTATCATAACAGCGGCCGCAGCACGCAATGCTTCTCTTGTCTTCTTGTCTTGAACGCGTGCATAACAAATTTAAAAAATAGCACATGTAACATATTCAAGCAAAATAAACAAAAAATCTTGAACATATTACTTGCCGCAGTGGCAGTGTGGCGAAAGTAGGGACTACGCCGCACTATCATAACAGCGGCCGCAGCACGCAATGCTTCTCTTGTCTTCTTGTCTTGAACGCGTGCATAACAAATTTACAAAATAGCACATGTAACATATTCAAGCAAAATAAACAAAAAATCTTGAACATATTACTTGCCGCAGCCACTGCAATGGCAGTGTGGCGTAAGTAGGGACTACGCCGCACTATCATAACAGCGGCCGCAGCACGCAATGCTCCTCTTGTCTTCTTGTCTTGAACGCGTGCATAACAAATTTACAAAATAGCACATGTAACATATTCAAGCAAAATAAACAAAAAATCTTGAACATATTACTTGCCGCAGCCACTGCAATGGCAGTGTGGCGTAAGTAGGGACTACGCCGCACTATCATAACAGCGGCCGCAGCACGCAATGCTTCTCTTGTCTTCTTGTCTTGAACGCGTGCATAACAAATAAAAAAAATTAGCACATGTAATATATTCAAGCAAAATAAACAAAAAATCTTGACCATATTACTTGCCGCAGCCACTGCAATGGCAGTGTGGCGTAAGTTGTGACTACGCCGCACTATCGTTACAGCGGCCGCAGCACGCAATGCTTCTCTTGTCTTCTTGTCTTGAACGCGTGCATAACAAATTTAAAAAATAGCACATGTAATATATTCAAGCAAAATAAACAAAAAATCTTGAACATATTACTTGCCGTAGCCACTGCAATGGCAGTGTGGCGTAAGTTGGGACTACGCCGCACTATCATAACAGCGGCCGCAGCACGCAATGCTTCTCTTGTCTTCTTGTCTTGAACGCGTGCATAACAAATATGAAAAAATAGCGCATGTAATATATTCAAGCAAAATAAACAAAAAATCTTGAACATATTACTTGCCGCAGCCACTGCAATGGCAGTGTGGCGTAAGTAGGGACTACGCCGCACTATCATAACAGCGGCCGCAGCACGCAATGCTTCTCTTGTCTTCTTGTCTTGAACGCGTGCATAACAAATATGAAAAAATAGCGCATGTAACATTTTGAAGCAAAATAAACAAAAAATCTTGAACATATTACTTGCCGCAGCCACTGCAATGGCAGTGTGGCGTAAGTAGGGACTACGCCGCACTATCATAACAGCGGCCGCAGCACGCAATGCTTCTCTTGTCTTCTTGTCTTGAACGCGTGCATAACAAATTAAAAAAATAGCACATGTAACATATTCAAGCAAAATAAACAAAAAATCTTGAACATATTACTTGCCGCAGCCACTGCAATGGCAGTGTGGCGTAAGTAGGGACTACGCCGCACTATCATAACAGCGGCCGCAGCACGCAATACTTCTCTTGTCTTCTTGTCTTAAACGCATGCATAACAAATTAAAAAAAAAATAGCACATGTAACATATTCAAGCAAAATAAACAAAAAATCTTGAACATATTACTTGCCGCAGCCACTGCAATGGCAGTGTGGCGTAAGTTGGGACTACGCCGCACTATCATAACAGCGGCCGCAGCACGCAATGCTTCTCTTGTCTTCTTGTCTTGAACGCGTGCATAACAAATTTAAAAAATAGCACATGTAACATATTCAAGCAAAATAAACAAAAAATCTTGAACATATTACTCGCCGCAGCCACTGCAATGGCAGTGTGGCGAAAGTAGGGACTATACCGCTGTATGTGGCGTAAGTAGGGACTACGCCGCACTATCATAACAGCGGCCGCAGCACGCAATTTTCCTCTTGTCTTGAACGCGTGCATAACAAATTTAAAAAATAGCACATGTAACATATTCAAGCAAAATAAACAAAAAATCTTGAACATATTACTTGCCGCAGCCACTGCAATGGCAGTGTGGCGTAAGTTGGGACTACGCCGCACTATCATAACAGCGGCCGCAGCACGCAATGCTCCTCTTGTCTTCTTGTCTTGAACGCGTGCATAACAAATTTACAAAATAGCACATGTAACATATTCAAGCAAAATAAACAAAAAATCTTGAACATATTACTTGCCGCAGCCACTGCAATGGCAGTGTGGCGTAAGTAGGGACTACGCCGCACTATCATAACAGCGGCCGCAGCACGCAATGCTTCTCTTGTCTTCTTGTCTTGAACGCGTGCATAACAAATAAAATAAAATAGCACATGTAATATATTCAAGCAAAATAAACAAAAAATCTTGACCATATTACTTGCCGCAGCCACTGCTATGGCAGTGTGGCGTAAGTTGGGACTACGCCGCACTATCATAACAGCGGCCGCAGCACGCAATGCTTCTCTTGTCTTCTTGTCTTGAACGCGTGCATAACAAATATGAAAAAATAGCGCATGTAACATATTGAAGCAAAATAAACAAAAAATCTTGAACATATTACTTGCCACATCCTCTGCAATGGCAGTGTGGCGTAAGTAGGGACTACGCCGCACTATCATAACAGCGGCCGCAGCACGCAATGCTTCTCTTGTCTTCTTGTCTTGAACGCGTGCATAACAAATTTAAAAAATAGCACATGTAACATATTCAAGCAAAATAAACAAAAAATCTTGAACATATTACTTGCCGCAGTGGCAGTGTGGCGAAAGTAGGGACTACGCCGCACTATCATAACAGCGGCCGCAGCACGCAATGCTTCTCTTGTCTTCTTGTCTTGAACGCGTGCATAACAAATTTACAAAATAGCACATGTAACATATTCAAGCAAAATAAACAAAAAATCTTGAACATATTACTTGCCGCAGCCACTGCAATGGCAGTGTGGCGTAAGTAGGGACTACGCCGCACTATCATAACAGCGGCCGCAGCACGCAATGCTCCTCTTGTCTTCTTGTCTTGAACGCGTGCATAACAAATTTACAAAATAGCACATGTAACATATTCAAGCAAAATAAACAAAAAATCTTGAACATATTACTTGCCGCAGCCACTGCAATGGCAGTGTGGCGTAAGTAGGGACTACGCCGCACTATCATAACAGCGGCCGCAGCACGCAATGCTTCTCTTGTCTTCTTGTCTTGAACGCGTGCATAACAAATAAAAAAAATTAGCACATGTAATATATTCAAGCAAAATAAACAAAAAATCTTGACCATATTACTTGCCGCAGCCACTGCAATGGCAGTGTGGCGTAAGTTGTGACTACGCCGCACTATCGTTACAGCGGCCGCAGCACGCAATGCTTCTCTTGTCTTCTTGTCTTGAACGCGTGCATAACAAATTTAAAAAATAGCACATGTAATATATTCAAGCAAAATAAACAAAAAATCTTGAACATATTACTTGCCGTAGCCACTGCAATGGCAGTGTGGCGTAAGTTGGGACTACGCCGCACTATCATAACAGCGGCCGCAGCACGCAATGCTTCTCTTGTCTTCTTGTCTTGAACGCGTGCATAACAAATATGAAAAAATAGCGCATGTAACATATTGAAGCAAAATAAACAAAAAATCTTGAACATATTACTTGCCACATCCTCTGCAATGGCAGTGTGGCGTAAGTAGGGACTACGCCGCACTATCATAACAGCGGCCGCAGCACGCAATGCTTCTCTTGTTTTCTTGTCTTTAACGCGTGCATAACAAATTTAAAAAATAGCACATGTAACATATTCAAGCAAAATAAACAAAAAATCTTGAACATATTACTTGCCGCAGCCACTGCAATGGCAGTGTGGCGAAAGTAGGGACTACGCCGCACTATCATAACAGCGGCCGCAGCACGCAATGCTTCTCTTGTCTTCTTGTCTTGAACGCGTGCATAACAAATTTACAAAATAGCACATGTAACATATTCAAGCAAAATAAACAAAAAATCTTGAACATATTACTTGCCGCAGCCACTGCAATGGCAGAGTGGCGTAAGTAGGGACTACGCCGCACTATCATAACAGCGGCCGCAGCACGCAATGCTTCTCTTGTCTTCTTGTCTTGAACGCGTGCATAACAAATAAAAAAAATAGCACATGTAATATATTCAAGCAAAATAAACAAAAAATCTTGACCATATTACTTGCCGCAGCCACTGCAATGGCAGTGTGGCGTAAGTTGGGACTACGCCGCACTGTCATAACAGCGGCCGCAGCACGCAATGCTTCTCTTGTCTTCTTGTCTTGAACGCGTGCATAACAAATATGAAAAAATTGCGCATGTAACATATTGAAGCAAAATAAACAAAAAATCTTGAACATATTACTTGCCACATCCTCTGCAATGGCAGTGTGGCGTAAGTAGGGACTACGCCGCACTATCATAACAGCGGCCGCAGCACGCAATGCTTCTCTTGTCTTCTTGTCTTGAACGCGTGCATAACAAATTTAAAAAATAGCACATGTAACATATTCAAGCAGAATAAACAAAAAATCTTGAACATATTACTTGCCGCAGCCACTGCAATGGCAGTGTGGCGTAAGTTGGGACTACGCCGCACTATCATAACAGCGGCCGCAGCACGCAATGCTTCTCTTGTCTTCTTGTCTTGAACGCGTGCATAACAAATTTAAAAAATAGCACATGTAACATATTCAAGCAAAATAAACAAAAAATCTTGAACATATTACTTGCCGCAGCCACTGCAATGGCAGTGTGGCGTAAGTAGGGACTACGCCGCACTATCATAACAGCGGCCGCAGCACGCAATGCTTCTCTTGTCTTCTTGTCTTGAACGCGTGCATAACAAATAAAAAAAATTAGCACATGTAATATATTCAAGCAAAATAAACAAAAAATCTTGACCATATTACTTGCCGCAGCCACTGCAATGGCAGTGTGGCGTAAGTTGGGACTACGCCGCACTATCATAACAGCGGTCGCAGCATGCAATGCTTCTCTTGTCTTCTTGTCTTGAACGCGTGCATAACAAATAAAAAAAAAAGCACATGTAACATATTCAAGCAAAATAAACAAAAAATCTTGAACATATTACTTGCCGCAGCCACTGCAATGGCAGTGTGGCGTAAGTAGAGACTACGCCGCACTTTCATAACAGCGGCCGCAGCACGCAATAGTTCTCTTGCCTTCTTGTCTTGAACGCGTGCATAACAAATTTAAAAAATAGCACATGTAACATATTCAAGCAAAATAAACAAAAAATCTTGAACATATTACTTGCCGCAGCCACTGCAATGGCAGTGTGGCGTAAGTAGGGACTACGCCGCACTATCATAACAGCGGCCGCAGCACGCAATACTTCTCTTGTCTTCTTGTCTTGAACGCGTGCATAACAAATATGAAAAAATTGCGCATGTAACATATTGAAGCAAATTAAACAAAAAATCTTGAACATATTACTTGCCACATCCTCTGCAATGGCAGTGTGGCGTAAGTAGGGACTACGCCGCACTATCATAACAGCGGCCGCAGCACGCAATGCTTCTCTTGTCTTCTTGTCTTGAACGCGTGCATAACAAATTTAAAAAATAGCACATGTAACATATTCAAGCAAAATAAACAAAAAATCTTGAACATATTACTTGCCGCAGCCACTGCAATGGCAGTGTGGCGAAAGTAGGGACTATACCGCTGTATGTGGCGTAAGTAGGGACTACGCCGCACTATCATAACAGCGGCCGCAGCACGCAATAGTTCTCTTGGCTTCTTGTCTTGAACGCGTGCATAACAAATTTAAAAAATAGCACATGTAACATATTCAAGCAAAATAAACAAAAAATCTTGAACATATTACTTGCCGCAGCCACTGCAATGGCAGTGTGGCGTAAGTAGGGACTACGCTGCACTATCATTACAGCGGCCGCAGCACGCAATAGTTCTCTTGTCTTCTTGTCTTGAACGCGTGCATAACAAATAAAACAAAAATAGCACATGTAACATATTCAAGCAAAATAAACAAAAAATCTTGAACATATTACTTGCCGCAGCCACTGCAATGGCAGTGTGGCGTAAGTAGGGACTACGCTGCACTATCATTACAGCGGCCGCAGCACGCAATAGTTCTCTTGTCTTCTTGTCTTGAACGCGTGCATAACAAATAAAACAAAAATAGCACATGTAACATATTCAAGCAAAATAAACAAAAAATCTTGAACATATTACTTGCCGCAGCCACTGCAATGGCAGTGTGGCGTAAGTAGGAACTACGCTGCACTATCATTACAGCGGCCGCAGCACGCAATGCTTCTCTTGTCTTCTTGTCTTGAACGCGTGCATAACAAATTTAAAAAATAACACATGTAATATATTCAAGCAAAATAAACAAAAAATCTTGAACATATTACTCGCCGTAGCCACTGCAATGGCAGTGTGGCGTAAGTAGGGACTACGCCGCACTATCATAACAGCGGCCGCAGCACGCAATGCTTCTCTTGTGTTCTTGTCTTGAACGCATGCATAACAAATTAAAAAAAAATAGCACATGTAACATATTCAAGCAAAATAAACAAAAAATCTTGAACATATTACTTGCCGCAGCCACTGCAATGGCAGTGTGGCGTAAGTAGGGACTACGCCGCACTTTCATAACAGCGGCCGCAGCACGCAATAGTTCTCTTGCCTTCTTGTCTTGAACGCGTGCATAACAAATTTAAAAAATAGCACATGTAACATATTCAAGCAAAATAAACAAAAAATCTTGAACATATTACTTGCCGCAGCCACTGCAATGGCAGTGTGGCGTAAGTAGGGACTACGCCGCACTATCATAACAGCGGCCGCAGCACGCAATACTTCTCTTGTCTTCTTGTCTTTAACGCATGCATAACAAATTAAAAAAAAAATAGCACATGTAACATATTCAAGCAAAATAAACAAAAAATCTTGAACATATTACTTGCCGCAGCCACTGCAATGGCAGTGTGGCGTAAGTTGGGACTACGCCGCACTATCATAACAGCGGCCGCAGCACGCAATGCTTCTCTTGTCTTCTTGTCTTGAACGCGTGCATAACAAATTTAAAAAATAGCACATGTAACATATTCAAGCAAAATAAACAAAAAATCTTGAACATATTACTCGCCGCAGCCACTGCAATGGCAGTGTGGCGAAAGTAGGGACTATACCGCTGTATGTGGCGTAAGTAGGGACTACGCCGCACTATCATAACAGCGGCCGCAGCACGCAATAGTTCTCTTGGCTTCTTGTCTTGAACGCGTGCATAACAAATTTAAAAAATAGCACATGTAACATATTCAAGCAAAATAAACAAAAAATCTTGAACATATTACTTGCCGCAGCCACTGCAATGGCAGTGTGGCGTAAGTAGGGACTACGCCGCACTATCATTACAGCGGCCGCAGCACGCAATAGTTCTCTTGTCTTCTTGTCTTGAACGCGTGCATAACAAATAAAACAAAAATAGCACATGTAACATATTCAAGCAAAATAAACAAAAAATCTTGAACATATTACTTGCCGCAGCCACTGCAATGGCAGTGTGGCGTAAGTAGGGACTACGCTGCACTATCATTACAGCGGCCGCAGCACGCAATAGTTCTCTTGTCTTCTTGTCTTGAACGCGTGCATAACAAATAAAACAAAAATAGCACATGTAACATATTCAAGCAAAATAAACAAAAAATCTTGAACATATTACTTGCCGCAGCCACTGCAATGGCAGTGTGGCGTAAGTAGGGACTACGCTGCACTATCATTACAGCGGCCGCAGCACGCAATGCTTCTCTTGTCTTCTTGTCTTGAACGCGTGCATAACAAATTTAAAAAATAACACATGTAATATATTCAAGCAAAATAAACAAAAAATCTTGAACATATTACTCGCCGCAGCCACTGCAATGGCAGTGTGGCGTAAGTAGGGACTACGCCGCACTATCATAACAGCGGCCGCAGCACGCAATGCTTCTCTTGTGTTCTTGTCTTGAACGCATGCATAACAAATTAAAAAAAAATAGCACATGTAACATATTCAAGCAAAATAAACAAAAAATCTTGAACATATTACTTGCCGCAGCCACTGCAATGGCAGTGTGGCGTAAGTAGGGACTACGCCGCACTATCATAACAGCGGCCGCAGCACGCAATGCTTCTCTTGTGTTCTTGTCTTGAACGCATGCATAACAAATTAAAAAAAAATAGCACATGTCACATATTCAAGCAAAATAAACAAAACATCTTGAACATATTACTTGCCGCAGCCACTGTAATGGCAGTGTGGCGTAAGTAGGGACTACGCCGCACTATCATAACAGTTGCCGCAACAAGCAATGCTTCTTGTCTTCTAGTACGGAAAGGATACTTAATACTATTTGATACAAAACAAAAACTTCTTGTAATATATACCAGCAAAAAAACATCTTTAACATATCACTCATAGTAGTGTTAGCCTAAATAGTAATATTTAGTAATTATAAATGTATTTCATTATAATACCTTACAATATTATATATTTACATTATTTAAAGCTTATGCGTACAGACCTTTTACTGATAATTATTGTAGTAATAGTAAAATTGCATATTGATGATTTTATTACTTACTAGCTTTTGCCCGCGACTCCGTCCGCGTAGACTACAGGGTTGGGTTCAGAATGAAAATAAGTTGTAGTCTATTGTACTCCACAGAGTCCCATTTATGTCCGTATCAAAAATCGTTTACATCGGTCAAATGATTTAATCGTGAAAGCGTAACAGAAATACTCGTATAGCTACAGTCGTCTACACGTCGTTTCATCATTCTAGCTTCAAAAATGACGAATTTCCACACAAACTTTCACCCCTATTTTTATTTTACCCCCTTAAAGGTACATTTTTTTTACAAACTTTGAATGTCATATTTATTTATATCTAATCAACAAAAATAAGTTTCAAGCTTCTAGCTTTAAAAATGACAATACTTCCATACAACTTTTCATCCCCCCTTAAAACCCCTTTTCCTTGATGAAAAGTAGCCTATGTCCTTTCTCAAAGTTTAAACTATCTGTGTACCAAATTTCATTTAAATCGGTTTAGAAATTTTAGAAAGCGAGACAGACAGACAGAGTTACTTTCGCATTTATAATATTAGTAAGGATAAGGATTAAAAAAAATAGCCTATGTCCTTTTTTAAGGTCTCATTTTTGTCCATACCAAAAATCATCCAAATCAGTCAAAATGGTTTAGGTGTGAAAGCATAACACAGGCAGTGTTACTTTCGTATTACAATATATGCTCATTCCACGGGAACCCTTCATATTCCCGGGATAAAACGTAGGTTATGTTACTTCATAGTGTCCCATTTATATTCATACCAAAAATCATATAAATCGGGTGAATAGTATAGACGTGAAAGCCCATTCCTACGGGAATACTACATTTTCCGGGATAAAAAGTATCCTATGTTGCTTCAGTGGGTGTACAATTTAATTATAAAATTGTAATGATTAATGTGTATCCATGCCAATAGATGGCGCTAGTTTATTGACCATGGGTGTCATTGTGTCAGACGCCAATAGATGGCGTTACTTGAAAAATAGATCGCGGTATGGTTTTTTACAGGCCGGCATGATTGTGTCGACCAGCGGGTGACCTTCGTTTCTCGCTGGTCGGTATTAATTTTTTGGACTCCACTGTGCTTACCATCAGGTACAGTGGAGTCACTTTGCCGTGCCAGTTAAAAAAAAAAAAAAAAAAAAAAAAAAAAAAAAAAAAAAAAAACACGACAACTAGTGTATAAGTATTTGTGAATATTTTTGATTAAATTGTCTCTCTCCTGCGATCTGGAAATTGAAGTTTTAATTTCCTTGGCTTGCATACCATTGAAAATATATGGTCATCCGAGCCGGATCGTATTTTTGGCCCTCCCGTTATTAAGTGACAAGTCAAGTGAAAGTATAAAGTGAGTGTTGTGCAATCAAGAACTGGAGAAACTACAAGCGACTGCGGCGACATCTAGCGGAAATCTACGGTCAACAACGGACATTACAGTGGTGGTATATGGACAAATATCGTGAGTACAAACCAAACAGTTCTATAAGTGTCAGTGTAATAAGAAGTATAAACTAAAGTGAATCTATAAAATCTGAACATTGAACTTGTAAAAATTTCAAAGTGTTATTTGGACTTAGAATAATTCGCGAAAAAACGACGACACGGGGAACCTATGCCCGATTTAAGAAAGAATTTGAAGTTCAAACACTTAGAAGAATTTGGAATAAGTTTGGACTTAGAATAATTCGCGAAAAAACGACGAGACGGGGAACCTATGCCCGATTTAAGAAAGAATTTGAAGTTCAAACACTTAGAAGAATTTGGAATAAGTTTGGACTTAGAATAATTCGCGAAAAAACGACGAGACGGGGAACCTATGCCCGATTCAAGAAAGAATTTGAAGTTCAAACACTTAGAAAAATTTGGAATAAGTTCGGACTTAGAATAAGTCGCGAAAAAACGACGAGACGGGGAACCTATGCCCGATTTCAGAACTGTTGATAACCTTAAACATTAGGAAAAATTTACATCATATTGGAATACGGCACCATGGAAGCAGACTTAAGAGTTATGGACGATTTGAAGGATCAGATAGTAAGAGGAAGGAGTAATTTCAAAAAATCCCCAAAGGATAGAATAACACAATCGCATGTCTTAGCGAGATTGGAAGGTTTAGAAGAATTGATTGCGAAGTTTTCCAAAAGGCACGAACATATAATTAGCACATATAAAACCGAACAGCTAAATAATTATACCAAAAGTGAAACATTTTACGACGGTTATGAGACTTACTTGATGTTTAAAGGAGAATTGAAGGCTGCTTTGGATACTTTGAAACCTAAGTCATCGGATAAACTCGATGGGAACACGACCAGTCAGAAAGAGTCGTTAGTGAGGTTGCCTAAGATATCTATCCCTATTTTTACCGGAAGATATGGAGAATGGTCAGCGTTCAAAGACCTCTTCACGTCATTAGTGCACACCAACCCTACATTGGATGATGTCCAGCGCCTACACTACCTGAAGACTCAACTAAGAGGAGAAGCAGAGCAATTAATTCGACACGTTCCGACTATTGCACATAACTACAAAAAGTGTTGGGACTTATTACAAAATCGCTATGATAATAAAAGATATTTGTCAAATTGTACTCTTAAGCGCTTGTTAAATCAACGTTCTATGCATTGTGAATCTTCTCAATCTTTAAAAGAACTCATAGATACTACATCAGACTGTATTCACGAATTGTCAAATTTGGGTATCAAAGATTTCGGAGATCTTATTATTGTTTACATACTGTGCTCCAAGTTAGATACTGAAACACGTAAGCAGTGGGAACTCCACGTTAATACTTTGAAAGAGGAGTTGCCATCGTTTACAAGCTTCAAAGAGTTCTTAGAGTCGCGATATCGTGCATTAGAATTTATCGAACCATGTAAAAGTAGATTGAATGTACCAAAGTCTCGCATTAGTGATAGCCCAAAAGTATTACACAACACTGAATCAAAGGTAATTTGTCCTCATTGCACTGAACGTCATAAACTATTTACATGTCAAAAGTTTATCAAGGAAAATGTACAAGTTCGTAGGGACATAGTCAAAGCATTAAGACTCTGGTTCAACTGCCTTGGTAATAATCACATTAATAGTAATTGCAGGATACCAACGAGATGTCGCATATGTGAACACAAGCATCACACTCTTCTCCATGGCACAGCTCAAGCATCCTCAACTTACGCTACGCGTAAAGAGGAAACGCAGGAACCGTCTTCATCGACGAACGAGACCACAAAAGAGATCGTCAGCAATTTTGTGACTGGAAATTTACAAACTTTATTGGCCACAGCTTTGATAAAAATTCCGTCAACAAATGGACATCCCCAGGTATTAAGAGCTTTGCTGGACCAAGGGTCCCAGGCATCTTTTATATCTGAAGCGGCAGTACAATTGCTGAGATTAAAGAAAATTTGCGCAACTAGTTCAATTTCAGGCTTAGGTGGAGGTCGAAGTGGTTTAACCACGAAGCACGTGGTTAAGGTTAATATTCAATCACTACATGACCCATCCTTTCAATTGCAAATTCAAGCGCATGTGTTAAATACAGTCACTTCCATTCTTCCAGAAAGGAAATTTATTCTGCCTACTTGGCCAGAGTTAAAGCACCTCAATCTTGCCGATCCAAAATACAATGCGCCTAACAAGATAGATATGTTGTTAGGAGCCGAGGTATATTGCAGTATTCTGAAAAAGGGATTGTTCAAAAATCCTTCTGGTAAAACTATTGCTCAGGATACGCACCTCGGATGGGTATTGTCGGGTCAAGTAGAGGGTTACAATGAGAGAGAGCAAAAATCGCATAATATTATAGTAAACATGCACGGTAAGATAAACGACAACGAATTGTTGAAAAGATTCTGGGAGCTGGAAGGTGAAACAAAATCATCCGAGAAAGTCCTGACCCTTGAAGAGCAAGCATGTGAAGAGCATTATAAAGCAACTACGTATCGAGATGATACTGGTAGATATATAGTAGAATAGCCTTTCCGAACGGAAACGAATGAAATGTCAGAAGCAACGTATGGAAATACGAGAGCTGTGGCAGTAAGAAGACTTTTTAGTGTAGAAAAAAGACTAGATAAGGACAAACAGGCAAAACAGAATTACGCACAAGTATTAGATGAATACCTAAGTTTGGGACATATGGAACAGGTACCTAACGAGCAAAAGAAGAGAGGAAAAGTATGGTTGCCTCATCATGCTGTAATTCGAATGGACAAAACAACCACGAAGACTAGAATTGTGTTTAACGCTTCAGATAGAACCGCTAACGGAATATCGCTGAATGATACTTTGATGGTAGGCCCAACTATACAACCAGAGAACATTATTATGCGTTGGCGTATGCACCCAATATGTTTGGTAGCCGACATTGTTAAGATGTACAGACAGATTAAGGTGGCGGAAAAGCATGCTGACTTTCAAAGAATCGTCTGGAGAGCAAATGTCGAGTCAGACATCCAAGAATATCGACTACTAACTGTGACTTTCGGTACGTCCTGCGCTCCATACCTAGCCATAAAGACACTTCAACAAATAGCAGAAGACGAAGGGAATGATTTTCCTTTAGCTTCTTCCAGAATCAAGACAGATTTCTATGTCGACGACTTAATAACTGGATGTCACAGCGAGGAAGAAGCTGTAAATCTGTATCACCAAATTAATGCCCTACTAGGAAAAGGAGGATTTACTTTACAGAAATGGGCGAGCAATAAAATAGAATTATTAGAGGATTTAAAGGCTGATACGGGTTATGATAAAAAAATACGAGTAGATGATGTTAGTAAAATTTTAGGCCTCACTTGGAATCGACGAACAGATGAATTTGATTATTCTATCAATTTGCAACTTGATACGTCCACAACGAACACAAAACGGCAAATTATTTCCGAAATTTGTCGTCTGTACGACCCCTTGGGATGGATAGCACCGTGTATTATTACTGCAAAGATTTTCATCCAAAAGCTCTGGATGGCTGGGATCGATTGGGATGACAGAGTTCCAGAAAATCTTTTAACTGAGTGGGAGCTTTATAGAAAAGATTTACCTAATTTAACGAAATTTCACATCCCGCGCTGGATCCACACTACTAATATGGACAAATTAGTCGAGCTTCATGGATTTAGTGACGCGTCTAATTTGGCTTATTCAGCAGTTATATATTTACGGGTTATATCAGTGGACGGGAAGATAGAATCTCACTTAGTGACAGCCAGTGACTGTTGGGTGTTGGGTGTACCTAGTGACAGCCAAAACAAAGGTCGCGCCGATCAACCAAGTGTCGACTCCAAGACTAGAGTTATGTGGAGCAGTGATGGTGGCAAGATTACTTTTTGAAGTAGGTAAAACATTGAATATAAACAAGACAAACATACATGCATGGACCGATTCAACAATCGTGCTGGCATGGTTAAACGACCATCCAAGCCGTTGGAAGACGTTCGTCGCCAATCGTACGTCGGAAATCTTAACTATGCTAGATTCATCACAATGGTCTTACGTTCAGTCGAAGGATAATCCCGCAGATTGCGCGTCACGAGGAATTACCCCTACAGAGCTGATAAGTAATCATCTGTGGAAGTACGGGCCAAGATGGCTTTGTAGCCAAGATATTGTATACGGAAGACGTTTCTTACGCTTGCGATCACCTAAGTCAAAAACTTTACCTTATATAACAGCCGTTGAAATGCACGAAGCTCTTGACATCTGCATTCGACAGCATCAAGCTCAGATGTTTAACGAAGAAATAGCAAGCCTCCTAAAAAATCGAACACTCATCAAGAAAAGCCAATTGATTACGCTGAACCCCTTTCTGGACGACAAGGGAATATTGAGAGTGGGGGGTCGAATCACTAATTCAGACTTACCCGACCACAGCAAACATCCGATCATAGTCTCTGGAAATTCGTATTTAGCGAAACTCATAGTAGAAGACGCTCATCAAAAAACTTTGCACGGTGGTGCCCAGCTGACTTGTAATTATGTTCGCATGAAGTATTGGCTCACGAAGCTAAAGACCTTAGTTCGCAGTCACATCCACAAGTGCATACCATGCATCCGCTACGCTGGCACTTTAAAAAATCAGTTGATGGGTCAGTTACCGTCAAGTAGAGTGACGCCTAATAAACCTTTTCTTAATACAGGGGTGGATTACGCCGGACCTATTAATGTCAGAGTCACCAAGGGTAGAGGTCAGAGATCATACAAGGGCTACATCTGTCTTTTTGTTTGTATGAGTACGCGAGCAGTCCATATAGAAGTAGTATCCGATCTCACAACACAAGGATTTTTGGCCGCCTTCAAGCGATTCATAGCTCGACGAGGTCGCTGTAACCATCTGTGGAGCGACAACGGCACAAATTTTGTCGGAGCTGCAAGAGAACTCAAGAACTTATTCACTAGTGAACATTCTGCGTTTCACGACGAAATCGCTAAGGCTCTCTCGAATAAAGGAACAGAATGGCACTTTATTCCCCCGCGCGCGCCGCATTTCGGCGGACTTTGGGAAGCTGGTGAAAAAAGCACCAAACATCATCTCCGCCGGGTAATCGGACCCTCACTTATGAAGAGATGTCGACCTTACTCTGCCAAGTGGAAGCCTGTCTTAATTCGCGACCATTATCTTTAATTAGTTCAGATCCATCTGACGCGGCGCCATTGACGCCGAGTCATTTTTTGGTAGGAGAGCCTTTGCTTTTGGCTCCCGACCATAATTATGAAACTTCCCAAGTTAGTAATCTTCGTCGTTGGCAACTTACACAACGCATGTTACAACATTTTTGGCGACGTTGGTCCCAGGAATATTTAACAACATTTTTTCAAAGGTATAAGTGGAACATAAAAACGTCCCAACCGAAAATTGGTGACGTAGTTTTAGTGCGAGAGGACAATTTACCTCCAGCCAAATGGCTTTACGGTAGAATAGAAAAAATTCATCCCGGTAAAGACAATATTTCTAGAGTTGTCACTTTGCGCTGTAGGAACTCTTTGATGCAACGACCAGCATCGAAACTTTGTATATTACCTATTCATGATGATGAAAGGAACCTTATTTTGTGAAATGATTCAATTGTTTTGTTATTTAACATTATTTGTGAGCTGGTTTAATTATTTGTTACTTAACCTTATTTTGTAAGATGATTCAATTGTTTGTTACTTAACATTATTTTGTGAGTTGATTGTTACTTTTTGCTTTTTTTTTATTATTTTGTTATATTCATTTTACAGTCCATGTTTCAATTTGTATTTGATTATGTTAATAAACCTGATTGTTTGCTAACTGAGCTATTGTAAACCGTTTAGAATTTAAGTGTACATTAAGGACCATTCGTCCTTGGTGGGCGGTATGTACAATTTAATTATAAAATTGTAATGATTAATGTGTATCCATGCCAATAGATGGCGCTAGTTTATTGACCATGGGTGTCATTGTGTCAGACGCCAATAGATGGCGTTACTTGAAAAATAGATCGCGGTATGGTTTACACGACAACTAGTGTATAATGAAGGGTAACACTCGTTGAGAAACAAGTACGTCTTCAACTTTTATATTTCTAACAACTTTATATTTTAAAATATCAATCCGTCTTGCAACTGACAATTCCAACGACTGAGCTCGAACTGCTCAGCGACACCATTTTTATACACATCAATTGACGGTCTTATTTTTAAATATTTTTATAAAGTCCAATAATTAATTTATATTAATCAAGATTATATTCTCATTAAAGTTATTGACAATTTTAATTATAGGTACTTATAAGTAATAAAATCATCAATATGTAATTTTACTATTACTACAATAATTTAGTAAAAGGTCTGTACGCATAAGCTTTTAATAATGTAAATATATAATATTGTAAGGTATTATAATGAAATACATTTATAATTACAAAATATTACTATTTAGGCTAACAACTCGGCCTTCCTGTTAGAAGCGAGTCCCCTCGCTTACTTTTAAATTAAATTAATACATAACAATGAACTACAAATAGTAATATCTATTTTTATTTAAATAAACTATTATTTTTTTATTTTTATTATCTTAAAACTAAATGTTAATGCAACCTCTTTATATTCATACAGTTACACGATATGTACACAACTATTATACGTCACACATAATAAATAAAAACCTTTTGCCCGACCAGGGAATCGAACCCAGGGCCTCTAGATCGCACATCACACACCTGAGCCGCGAGACCACGAGGCAGTTCACCCTTTTACAATTATTTATTAATTTTCGTATTTCTACAAACTAGTTAAAGCGACAACAGACTCATGTCTGCTGCTTCATATCGTTGGGAAGTACTTTAAGCTGTGACTGCTCTTCACGAAATTATCGTCTATTCGTACCAAGTTAGCGTTTATCATGTGTTTGATTGAATTATACATAAGTGAAGAATTCTATAAAGATACTGTTCGTGTAACTCATAACTTTCTCGGTAATTAGTTGCGACCCATTAGTACCTTATGTAATTCTTTTAAATATAATCACGGTAGGGCTTTTCATTATTACAATATCTGGTATTGCCGTGAATGAGTGGCCTAAGAGAACGGACTAATTAATGACGTAGTCTTCTACTACATAAAAATAGTTGTTTCTTTTATTACCTGTAGGTACTTCTACTGTAACGGTTGTCATCCCGATTGGCGTTCTTAAGTTAGGCTCTACAACAACTATTGAAGTTCCGGGTCCGAGTGACAAACACTAATGATAAATATAACTGATATTATCGGTTAAGCATAATTAGGCTACTTGTTTCACATTTTTTTCTTGATCCTTTTCATGTTTTTTTTTTGATTGACTTTATTCTTAAAGCAGTGCAAGGATAAATGACTCAACTTATCGCAAGTACTACATTTTAATGGAGGTTTATCACATCTATAACTTGGATGTCCAAATTGTTCACAGTTATAGCATGTTAACCTTAAGGTTATATGGGATTTGGGCGGAATCGGTCCATCTTTACGCTCACTTTGGACTTACGATTGTGTCCTACCTTCACGGATCTAAAGTATTTCAAAACCTGCTCCGGTTCTGAAAATTGAGCAGCTTACGCGCCTACCTTAATAGCCCTATCCTCTACGCTGTTCAACAAGCAGTCAACGGCCAAGCCAGTCCGTGTTTTATAGATCTATTTAATAAACTTACTTTGGCATAATAATAATGATCATAAGATTCTTAACTCGTTTAAAGAGTTTTCATTCAAAAGTGCCAAAAACTTATCCAACGCAGTATTTGTTGAAACTTGTAAGTCCTGATCTTTCTAAACTAGTTCGATGTAATACACTAGCGTCTCTTGAAAAATCATGTAATTCTGTTCTCACATACCTGGTTTCCAAACTTACGACTCTTCAGTCGTTCCATGTCTCGTCGCCTTGGCTCGAAGTAGCCATATTATCTTCCAAAGACCATTGATAATGTACAACCCGTAGCGGTCTTAATTGCTTGTCTCGGTCTCGGCTCTCACTCCTGGAAATGCCTCGGTACCGACCCCGGCTCTCACTCCTGAGAACCTTTCGGTCGCGACCCTGGCTATCACCTCTAAGAACGCCTCGATCTCGACCCCGGCTCTCACCCCTGAGAACCTTTCGGTCTCGACCCTGGCTATCCCCTCTAAGAACGCCTCGATCTCGACCCCGGCTCTCACCCCTGAGAACCTTTCGGTCTCGACCCTGGCTATCCCCTCTAAGAACGCCTCGATCCCGACCCCGGCTCTCACCCCTGAGAACCTTTCGGTCTCGACCCTGGCTATCCCCTCTAAGAACGCCTCGATCTCGACCCCGGCTCTCACCCCTGAGAACCTTTCGGTCTCGACCCTGGCTATCCCCTCTAAGAACGCCTCGATCTCGACCCCGGCTCTCACCCCTGAGAACCTTTCGGTCTCGACCCTGGCTATCCCCTCTAAGAACGCTTCGGTCTCGACCTCAGCTCTCACTCCTGAGAACCTTTCGGACTCGATCCTGTCTCTCGCTCCTCGAAATGCTTTGGTCTAAATTCCGGTCTACACATCTGGGCTTACTTTGGTTACGAATCGGTCCCTCGTGCTCAGAATCACTCGTTCACACCCTCTTTCTCGAGATCCATAGCGAGAGCTGAAACTGACATACCGGCTTAAAACACAGTAGAAATGTCATACCACTTCGTATAACATTTATAATTACACTAGATGAAAACCCGGCCTCACTCGGGTGAAATGTTACTCATAATACACATGTGGATAGATACCTCTGTAGTTATCGGTTCTCAAGAACTATTAAAGGCAAAGCAAGGTATAGATTCCCATAGCACCGTTTATTGTGCTTATTAAACACAGTACATTAGAACCGAGATGTTGGCAATGATTAAGAAATAATCATAAATATTCTCTATAATGCATCACAGATTAATTATAATAAGATTTCTCTATATACAACAATTTTCGTTAATTGTTTATCACCTTTCAGGTCGTATTATTATATACACCCTTCGGGACTATTTAAAGCCATTAGCTTTTTCATGTTCATTGTTCACAGTCATAAACGGAATCAGATAAGAAAACATCATTTTCATTAATATAGGGCCGAAATCTTTTAGTCTCTTTCCGTGGAGTTATGTTTTAATATAATATATCCTCCATTTGTAGGTACTTAAGAAAATTTTATGTTCACGTAGTTAGACATGACATTTTATTTCTCAACGGCTACTATTGAGTGTTACCGGCAAAAACTTAAGTTTTACGATTGTCCTTTAAATCACTCTGAACACAAAAAATGGGAGAAAAAAATCGTGTACGAATCACTTACGTTACTTATATCCAGGCGTAGATCGAAAACAATTGAAGTTGTTTTCGGTGATCCCTCTTCTGAAGCTGAAGGGTAACACTCGTTGAGAAACAAGTACGTCTTCAACTTTTATATTTCTAACAACTTTATATTTTAAAATATCAATCCGTCTTGCAACTGACAATTCCAACGACTGAGCTCGAACTGCTCAGCGACACCATTTTTATACACATCAATTGACGGTCTTATTTTTAAATATTTTTATAAAGTCCAATAATTAATTTATATTAATCAAGATTATATTCTCATTAAAGTTATTGACAATTTTAATTATACTTATAAGTAATAAAATCATCAATATGTAATTTTACTATTACTACAATAATTTAGTAAAAGGTCTGTACGCATAAGCTTTTAATAATGTAAATATATAATATTGTAAGGTATTATAATGAAATACATTTATAATTACAAAATATTACTATTTAGGCTAACAATAAGTATTTGTGAATATTTTTGATTAAATTGTCTCTCTCCTGCGATCTGGAAATTGAAGTTTTAATTTATACCATTGAAAAGTGGGTCCTATCTACCCCCATACTAAAACTCATCTAAATCGTCAAATGGTTTAGGCGAGAAAGCATAACACAGGCAGCGTTACTTTTGCATTACATTATATGCTCATCCCACGGGAACCCTACATATTCCCGGGATAGAATATAGTCTATGTTACTTCATAGGGTTCTATTTAAGTCCATAGCAAAATTCATATGAATCGGGCGAATATTTTAGGCGTGAAAGCCCATTCCCACGGGAATACTACATTTTCCGGGATAGAAAGTATCCTATGTTTCTTGGGTGGGTCCCATCTACCCCCATACTAAAAATCATCTAAATCGGTCAAATGGTTTAGGCGTGAAAGCATAGCATAGGCAGTGTTACTTTATATGCTTATCCCACGGGAACCTTCATATTCTTGGGATAAAATATAGTCTATGTTACTTCATAGGATCACATTTATGTCTGTAAAATATTTCATTCATATCGGTCAAACGGTTTAGGCGTAAAAGCAGAATATTTACAGAGCTACTTATACCCATTCCCACGGGAATACTACATTTTCCGGGATAAAAAGTATCCTATGTTTCTTGGGTGGGTCCCATCTACCCCCATACTAAAAATCATCTAAATCGGTCAAATGGTTTAGGCGTGAAAGCATAGCATAGGCAGTGTTACTTTATATGCTTATCCCACGGGAACCCTACATATTCTTGGGATAAAATATAGTCTATGTTACTTCATAGGATCACATTTATGTCTGTAAAAGATTTCATTCATATCGGTCAAACGGTTTAGGCGTAAAAGCAGAATATTGACAGAGCTACTTATACCCATTCCCACGGGAATACTACATTTTCCGGGATAAAAAGTATCCTATGTTCTTTTCCAGGCTCCAACCTATCTGTGTACCAAATTTCATTTAAATCGGTTCAGTAGTTTTAGCAGGAAAGCGAGACAGACAGACAGACAGACAGAGTTACAATCGCATTTATAATATTAGTAAGGATAAGTATAATTAAAATTGTCAATAACTTTAATGAGAATATAATCTTGATTAATATAAATTAATTATTGGACTTTATAAAAATATTTAAAAATAAGACCGTCAATTGAAGTGTATAAAAATGGTGTCGCTAAGCAGTTCGAGCTCAGTCGTTGGAATTGTCAGTTGCAAGACGGATTGATATTTTAAAATATAAAAGTTGTTAGAAATATAAAAGTTGAAGACGTACTTGTTTCTCAACGAGTGTTACCCTTCAGTAGCCACTGTAATAGCAGCGTGTCGTTAGTCGACAACAAAGAAAGACTCACAGATTAATTCGTATTTAAAACATACGGATTAACAGTATCAATAATCACTTATAGGTACCGCAAAACGTTATTTAAATATAATACAAGTTATTATAGATCAAATCATTATCTTTTAGAATGCGTAATATTTTTAAACAATAGTTCCCTCACATATAGAAACGCTGTATACGTCTAATTTAGCTAATCAGAGTTTCGTCTAGCTGTTGAATGACGCTAGATAAAGCGGAACAAAACGCTGCTTAGTTAACGCAGGCTTATGGAAATGGAAGTCATGGAATGAATGAATGGAATCAGCGGTGTATGTATGTGTAAATAAAAAGTTAAAGAAGAGTTGCATAAAATTAATTGATAAAAAACTTCCAACATTTACGTTGTGCATTTTTGAATATTTTGGAATGGTTTGGGAATAATTTTGCACGAATTGCTTTATTTAAGTACTATCATTTACGTGATAACGTACAATATTAATTGCACTATCGTACACAAACATGACAATTTATATTAGGTACATAATGCGTCTTACGCGTTTTCGATCAGGGTCACGTGATCTGACGCCAGTTCAACATTTTTTACCCATGCCAAAAAAAAAGTGTTCACTTCAAAAATGTTTGGGAAAATTAATATCTCAAAGTTGATGATATTGGTCTCGCGGTACAAGTATGTGCAAAACAAAAACTTCTTGTAATATATACCAGCAAAAAAACATCTTTAACATATCACTCATAGTAGTGTTAGCCTAAATAGTAATATTTAGTAATTATAAATGTATTTCATTATAATACCTTACAATATTATATATTTACATTATTTAAAGCTTATGCGTACAGACCTTTTACTGATAATTATTGTAGTAATAGTAAAATTGCATATTGATGATTTTATTACTTATAAGTATAATTACAGCAATATCTTGAAATTAGTACCCAATATATAAATAAAGTCCAACTGTGAGATTCTAATGATGATGATGAATGATGATGAGCATGATTCTAAAGCGTGGCGCTATTTGAGTTGCCTTTTGCTTCTTGCTGTTACTGTTTCAACAGCACCGATAACGACGGCAATGGGGGCAGAATTAGTAATTAGGTGTTAAAAAAAACAAGTGATTAGATTACCTCTAGTTTCTAAAAACTGAACAATGTGAACATTAACAATGCGGTGTCAAGTCCCTAATTCATGATTGTCATCAGATGTTTTATTTGAACCGTACTAGAATCAAACCACGTTACTTAGTCACTTCTTCAACGGATTCTCCAAATTTTTCTTCAGTAACTGTAAGTTCACTGACACAGTTGTTTCTTATGCTCATTCAGTAGGCTGTAAAACGTGTAGATGTTACAAGTATCGATTATAAATTTAAACGTCATCGTATCGAGCAGGCGTCAGGAAGGCAATATGGCTTAATTAATTTAATGTGATGGATTTTTTTTTGACTCACATTTATTGGTCTCTTGGTTTTACAAAACGAAGGAACAAAAAAGGTTTTAAAGTTTTTTCGTTTATTTAAAATTATTTTTCTTCAATTGCTCCATAAACGGCGTTTCTGTTAATTTCCTCATATACTTGTGTATTATAAAATAACAGATTTAAGCTACTTTAGTAATATTTTGAAGATACCTTTCTCAGTATAACTTTGTATCCAATTACCTAGGATGCATTACCATAGATTCATCAGACTTATACTATTTCAAAACATGTTTTGCAACCTGATCGCTACTTGTATCTAGCATAAGTATCTTATTTAAAGTAAGTTGAAATCAAACACGGTGCATGGAGAATTTTAGTTGAACACCTATCAACGCAACCTAACGCCAGGTGCGCATGCGCATCTGCCAACTTGTTTACGGAGCGCGCACGTGCGTAGACGCAGCTCTGTGCACGAGATTACCTGACACGCAGATGCGTTCAATCCTATACCGGATTTTTTACCCGTGAATGTTACGAGAAGTGTGTTATGTTATTAAAATAATTAAAACCACTGTTTCACACATTTTTAGAACCTATTCACGAACTTACTTGCGAATATTATGATGAAAGTAGTATAGTATAGTTATAATTATACGTTAACCTTATTTAAATACAAAACTTACTGAGATTAACATTTGTTTCTCTCAGATTTCTTCTTTTCTTGTGTTTGTGTGTAAATTATGGTGTGTGTGATACTGGACACCTATTTCGATTTAGAAAGCCTGCACCCCCAATTTTTTTTGGAATTTAATTGATGTATAACCCGCCAACCCGCATTAGGCCTAAAGCATGGTGGACTTAAGCTAGTAGAGGAGGCCCGTGCCTATTAGCGGAATACATATATTGCCTGATGATGAAATCAATTGAAAAGAAAAAAATCGGCAAAGAGCATCCGTATATCAACCAAAGAGTTCCACAGAAATGAGTAACATTTCATAGAATAAATAATTATATAATAATTAATCAAGTCTCGAAATTTACTACACAAAAGACCTATCTCATTTGAACGCTAGTACTTGTACGCGATGAGGCTTGGACTTTAATTAGTGTACCCCAATAATTTTTATAGAATTATAAACAAAAAATATTAGCAGGAAAATAAATAAATAAATATTCTAACCAATTCAATAATTGAAAATAGGTCCGAATCTGAATGGTTAAATTAAATTTATTTGTATTTTTAAGAGGTAGAAATTAAGAAATGATTTATCGCTTACTAAAATTATATATTAATTGAAAACTTGTTGTTTCGTTGTTAAAAGACCGAATTAGTGTATTTATTTTATTGATTATATTTCATTCCGTTACATAAACGTAGGTATTTTCAAAAAACATCCAAATATTTGTTTTATATAAAAAAAAAAAAGTTTTTAGTAAAGTAGGACGATTTGTTTTATCTGACGTACGTTTTAACGGTTTTAATTAATTGGTTTTGATATTAGATATAACGAAGCGGTTAGCCCAGGGGTGTTTAGAATAGCTGTGACTATATTACTATCGGCGGATTCCATTTTAGGAAGTAATTAAACCAATCTACTTCAATTAACTTTCACTTTTAATCTCACCATTAACTAGATGTTTTCTGTTTGAGCGTAGACAAACGAATGTATGCTTCACTGCAGCGGGTGGCTTTTTATACACACAATAGCCTCAGTCACACCTGCGGCACACCTGTGGCTTGCACGTGGTCAGACGCACCTGCGGCTTGCACGTGGTCCGATGCACCTGTGGTTTGCACGTGGTCCGACACACCTGTGGCTTGCACGTGGTCCGATGCACCTGTGGCTTGCACGTGGTCCGATGCACCTGTGTTTTGCACGTGGTCCGACGCATCTGTGGTTTGCACGTGGTCCGACGCACCTGTGCCCACCACGTGGCCCGTCGCACCTGTGCAAAACACCTGCGGCGCACACGTGGTCCGTTGCACCTGCGGCCACCACGTGGCCCGTCGCACCTGTGTAGAACACCTGCGGCGCACACGTGGCTAACACGTGGTCAGGCGCACCTGTGGCTAACACATGGCCCTTCAGGTATTGTTTCGCGCCGATACGACCATTCTGACAGGCAGTGCGCGCTCTGCACCAGCCTCATTGATTCTTCTAAGTTTTGGATTTTCTCAGGTTCGTGTCGATTCTTGTTGAGTCTCGTAATTTGTCGTAGGTTCTCGTCGATTTACATTGTTCTGCAATAATACAAAGAATTTCTTCTGAGTAGTGAGTGTATAAGCAACATGTGTTGCTTTATGGTTAGCCCTGGTTACTCGAGTAATGTTATATTTAAGCATATCAATGCTAGATATGTTAGTAAATTTGGAGTATTTAATGTAAGGTTCTCGACGGTCGTTTGTTCAAACCCCACGCACACACCTCCGACTCTTCGAAGCCATGCGTGTATTCACAAATAATTATCACGTTGTATAACGGTAAATAAAAACATCGTGATGAAACCCGAACAGATAAAGGTTTTTAGGAATTTCTTAGGTGGGTAGTCCGCCAACCCGTACTAGGCCAGCGTGGTGAACCAAGGTCTAAACCCTCTCAGTTGTAGAGGAGACCCGCGCCCAGCAGTGGGACGTATATGGGCTGATAATAATGATGGTGATGATAATGATGATGATGATGATGATTATGATGAATGTAAGGTTCTCGGAGTTTCTCGTAGATATATTCTCGTAGGGTTCTCGTAGGTCCTCGGAGGTTCTCGGAGGTTCTCGTAGAGTTCTCGGAGGTTCTCGTAGAGTTCTCGGAGGTTCTCGTCGCGTACACTGTGGTACTGTGTTGTTGGATACACTGTGGTATTGTGTTGTTGCGTACACTGTGGTACTGTGTTGTTGTGTACACTGTGGTACTGTGTTGTGTTGTGTACACTGCAGTACTTGTCATGTCACGTACAGAGTGGTACTTCTGTCGCGTACACTGTGGTGCTTGTCATGTTGCGTAAACTGTGGTAGGATGTGAGTACAGCGTACACCCTGGTAGGAGGGTCTAGTGGCGTATACTGGTACTTGGTCTCGCCACGTACACTGGTATTTGGTCTCGCCGCGTACTTTGGTATTTGGTCTCGCCGCGTACTCTGGTATTTGGTCTTGCCACGTACTCTGATACTTGGTCTTGCCGCGTACTTTCTAGTACTTGGTCTCGCCACGTACTCTGGTACTTGGTCTCGCCGCCTACACTGGTACTTGGTCTGGCCGCCTACACTGGTACTTGGTCTGGCCGCCTACACTGGTACTTGGTCTGGCCGCCTACACTGATACTTGTCATGTGGTGTATGTGATTACGAATTTAGAATAAAACAATAATACATACCCAGAGTGTTTGAAGCGTTGGTTCCTGGGTTTCTTGTTCGGTCACATTGACTCGTGAAGTAGATGATGTAGGGTCATAAGCCAATATTGGAGTGTCGTCTTGTCTCGCCTGATACGGTAAAAACAATAAAACATACTCTGAGTGCTTAAAGCGTTGCTTCCTAGGTTCGATCGCATTGCCTTGTGAAGTGGATGGTGTAGGTTCATTAGCCAATACTGGAGTGGTGTTTTCTCTCGCCGATACGGTTACCTAATCTGTCTGTTTGCTCGGCTAATACCTGGTGCTATAGCATGAATCTCCTTACTGTTGATCAGTGGATGTCCCCAATTTTCCAGCTATATCCATGTGTAGTAGTTGCTTTTTGGATCGGGTGCATTTAAGCTTGTATTGCACCAGATGTTTCTTTTGATGTTCTGTGATGGATCGTAGGGAGCAGATCTTTCTTGTATTTGGGGGCCCTTAGTGCGTTACAGTCGGTTATGACCGTAAACTTTTCGTCCATGAAGGTATTGCTTGAAGTGTTTCATTGCTCGAAACACTGCCAGTGTTTCTAACTCGTAAGAGTGATAGCGACTTTAGTTTCAGTAGTTCTTATGCTCATAAAGGAAACGACGTGTTGTCGGCCCGCAATAACTTGTACTAGTACTGCTCCAAGGCCCAAGCTACTGGCATCTGTGTATAATTGAATTAATGCCTCTTCTTGGAAAGGTGAAAGTATTGGGGCTGATGTCAAACACTGAATCACCCCATCTCTTGCTGTTTCATGATAATCATTTCACTCCCACTTAGCTCCTGGTTTTGTAAGCTTGTCTTGGTGTTGTCGGTATAGGTGCTTTTACTAGTGCATCTATTTTTCATGGGCTTGACCGGGCTTGTCCATCTGACACCACATTGCCTAAATATTCAATTGAGCGCTTGAAAAAGCTGCATTTATCTGCATTAATGGAGAAACCAGCCTCCTGTAGAGCTATGAGGATGTGTTCAATGTTAGATAATCCTTCAGCAACATCTTCACATTTGCTTAATACGTCGTCAACATAAACCTGAGCTGCATTATCCAATAATGAATTCAGAGCTCTATTAATGCATCGTTGATATACAGAACACGCATTACTTAATCCAAATGGCATTGTCAAATACTCATATAGTCCATCTGGCGTGACAAAAGCAGTCTTTTCAATTGATGAATCTGCGATAGGTATCTGGTGAAAGCCTGCTGCCATGTCAAAAGTCGTGAAGTATTGTCCTTTAGCTAGTTGATCAATTTGATCTGAAATTAAGCTTCCACAGCATCTTCGTTTGGTTACTTGTCCTTTGTGATTCTCCTCCAAAGGACCCAGGCCTTTGATAAATATTTAGAAATATCTTTAGATGAGTCGTAGACATGTTCTCTGAATTGAACTATATCTCTGGAATAACGGTTTTCTGGTTCAAAAGTTGTTATAAGATTGTTCCGCAACTCAGACCATGAGGCTGTAGTAACCATCCATTTATCAACCCATAACTTTGCTCTTCCCTTAAGCAAACTGCCAACCTTCATACGTATATCAAAATCACTGAATTTATAGGCTTCAATGACTTTATCAATGTGTTGGAACCACTCACGTATTCCCACATTAGTATCAGGATCAAATGCGGGTAGATAAACATCGTTGATACGTATTTTTGTTTCTTGGGGTTTATTCAATCGTTCCGACATCTGTTGCATCATTTGCAAAATGAATTGTGGCGGCAAGTTGTTTACCGGTGCACTCAACATATTCCATTGTGGTTCTTCTTGTTGCATCGGTGTATCATTATTGCTCGAGGTATGTCCTCCAGGCTGCAATCCCCTTATATTATCAGGTTGTAGAGCGGAAGTGGCAGGTAATCCCACTTCTGATAACGAAGCGGTTAGCCCAGGGGTGTTTAGAATAGCTGTGACTATATTACTATCGGCGGATTCCATTTTAGGAAGTAATTAAACCAATCTACTTCAATTAACTTTCACTTTTAATCTCACAATTAACTAGATGTTTTCTGTTTGAGCGTAGACAAACGAATGTATACTCCACTGCAGCGGGTGGCTTTTTATACACACAATAGCCACAGTCACACCTGCGGCACACCTGTGGCTTGCACGTGGTCAGACGCACCTGCGGCTTGCACGTGGTCCGACACACCTGTGGCTTGCACGTGGTCCGATGCACCTGTGGTTTGCACGTGGTCCGACGCACCTGTACCCACCACGTGGCCCGTCGCACCTGTGCAAAACACCTGCGGCGCACACGTGGTCCGTTGCACCTGCGGCCACCACGTGGCCCGTCGCACCTGTGTAGAACACCTGCGGCGCACACGTGGCAAACACATGGCCCTTCACGTATTGTTTCGCGCCGATAGATATAATTAACCCTCTCAGTTGCTGAGGAGGCCCGTGCCCAGCAGTGGGACGTATATGGGCTGATGATGATGATGATGATAATTATTGTTATGCTTTAAAATATCTCCTTAACTAAGTCAATTTCTATTTATTTAATTAAAAAAATAACGGAAGAAATAATGACACCTAAAATATTTACATAAATAAAATTTAATAAATATAACATACATAGCACTGTTTCCGCTCTTCTCAAAGTGACTGGCGATATTAGGGCTGGCATGGAGAAGTCCATGGTTACTGTTCTGGCTTTAATAGACTTTTCCAATGCCTTTAATACTGTCAGTCACGACATCCTCTTAGCTATCCTTTCCCATCTTATGATATCGCCTGAGGCACTGGAATGGTTCTCTTCCTATCTTCAGGGACGTCAGCAATCAGTGCGCCTTGACGATTTATCGTCAAATTGGCGCAATCTGGATTCAGGCGTTCCTCAAGACGATATACTCTCTCCCTTGTTATTTTCTATCTTTATTAATCTCATTACCCAAAATCTTCAATGTGCGTACCACCTGTATGCCGATGACTTGCAGATTTACTCCCAGGCAAGTGTTGACTGTGTGTCTTCTGCTATTGATGCGGTTAACGGAGACCTGGCTCGCATTAAGGAATGGTCTGACAATTTTGGCTTGACCGTCAATCCAACTAAATGTCAAGTCATAATTGTTGGCAGCCCAAGGATGATGTCTAGACTGGACACAAATACACTACCACCTGTCGTTTTTAATAGCTGTATCATCGACTGGTGCCCAGCGGTTAAGAATCTAGGCTTACACATCGACTCGACCCTGAGCTGGCAAGTCCAGGTAACTGCGGTCTGCCAAAAAGTCACGAGCACCCTTCGCGCTTTATATCGCCTAAAGAACTTTCTACCGTTCAAAACCAAAGCAATGCTTGTGCAGACTTTGATTTTCCCTATAATTGACTATGGTGATGTGTGCTATTTCGATCTGAATGCAGAATATCTCAATAAACTTGACCGTCTTCTTAATAACTGCATTCGATTCATTTTTAACCTTCGTAAATATGATCATGTGTCCTCCTACCGCTCCCATTTAAAATGGTTGCCTATCCGTCAACGTTGTTCTCTGCGTGCCCTCACTACCCTATTTTCTATTCTTAACTCTCCTTCCTCGCCCTCCTACTTAACTCCGCATTTTAAATACCTCGGTAGCACCCATTCTAGGAATCTCCGCTCCTCAAGCAATCTTCTCCTTAAGTGCCCTCCCCACACCTCTGATTTTGTCCACTCTTCCTTTTCCATACAATCTATTCTCTTATGGAATGCACTCCCCCTCGAAATCAGGTCGGTTACAACTCGTTTAGCATTTAAAATTAAAGTCCGGCAGTTGTTCTTCAATGAAATTACTGAATAATATGTGTGATGTCTGATTATCTTTTATCTATCTATGTATGTATATGTATTTATATGTGTTAGCCTAAATAGTAATATTTAGTAATTATAAATGTATTTCATTATAATACCTTACAATATTATATATTTACATTATTAAAAGCTTATGCGTACAGACCTTTTACTAAATTATTGTAGTAATAGTAAAATTACATATTGATGATTTTATTACTTATAAGTACCTATAATTAAAATTGTCAATAACTTTAATGAGAATATAATCTTGATTAATATAAATTAATTATTGGACTTTATAAAAATATTTAAAAATAAGACCGTCAATTGATGTGTATAAAAATGGTGTCGCTGAGCAGTTCGAGCTCAGTCGTTGGAATTGTCAGTTGCAAGACGGATTGATATTTTAAAAATATAAAAGTTGTTAGAAATATAAAAGTTGAAGACGTACTTGTTTCTCAACGAGTGTTACCCTTCAGCTTCAGAAGAGGGATCACCGAAAACAACTTCAATTGTTTTCGATCTACGCCTGGATATAAGTAACGTAAGTGATTCGTACACGATTTTTTTTCTCCCATTTTTTGTGTTCAGAGTGATTTAAAGGACAATCGTAAAACTTAAGTTTTTGCCGGTAACACTCAATAGTAGCCGTTGAGAAATAAAATGTCATGTCTAACTACGTGAACATAAAATTTTCTTAAGTACCTACAAATGGAGGATATATTATATTAAAACATAACTCCACGGAAAGAGACTAAAAGATTTCGGCCCTATATTAATGAAAATGATGTTTTCTTATCTGATTCCGTTTATGACTGTGAACAATGAACATGAAAAAGCTAATGGCTTTAAATAGTCCCGAAGGCTGTAAATAATAATACGACCTGAAAGGTGATAAACAATTAACGAAAATTAATAAATAATTGTAAAAGGGTGAACTGCCTCGTGGTCTCGCGGCTCAGGTATGTGATGTGCGATCTAGAGGCCCTGGGTTCGATTCCCGGGTCGGGCAAAAGGTTTTTATTTATTATGTGTGACGTATAATAGTTGTGTACATATCGTGTAACTGTATGAATATAAAGAGGTTGCATTAACATTTAGTTTTAAGATAATAAAAATAAAAAAATAATAGTTTATTTAAATAAAAATAGATATTACTATTTGTAGTTCATTGTTATGTATTAATTTAATTTAAAAGTAAGCGAGGGGACTCGCTTCTAACAGGAAGGCCGAGTTGTTAGCCTAAATAGTAATATTTAGTAATTATAAATGTATTTCATTATAATACCTTACAATATTATATATTTACATTATTAAAAGCTTATGCGTACAGACCTTTTACTAAATTATTGTAGTAATAGTAAAATTACATATTGATGATTTTATTACTTATAAGTATAATTAAAATTGTCAATAACTTTAATGGGAATATAATCTTGATTAATATAAATTAATTATTGGACTTTATAAAAATATTTAAAAATAAGACCGTCAATTGATGTGTATAAAAATGGTGTCGCTGAGCAGTTCGAGCTCAGTCGTTGGAATTGTCAGTTGCAAGACGGATTGATATTTTAAAAATATAAAAGTTGTTAGAAATATAAAAGTTGAAGACGTACTTGTTTCTCAACGAGTGTTACCCTTCATATGTGTCTATAATTATTTATTTATCTGTGTATATATGTTAGTATATATAAGTTTTGATTCTATTTACATATGTATATATATGTATGTATGTATATTTTATATATTATATTATTTTAACCATTTAACTATTTATGCACCTAATTTTTTTATCTCTGCATCACCCAGAGGTTGACTGTTAGAGAATGACTTTGGCATTAAGTCCGCCTCTATACTTATTATATAAAAAGTGTAAATAAAAATAAATAAAAAATAAACATACTAGTAACTTATTGTTCATCATGATATGTAGGTACCTACCTAACTATTTGTGTATATGTATTGATACGTATACATAGAGGAACATTCTAAATTATTTACGTTAATCCAAAATAATCAAATAAAATAATCCATAATAAAATATATTAGGTATTAATAAAATTTATCTTTCAATATGTTAATTACACACATGTAATGCGCTCAAGTGCCAGAAATTTTAAAGTTTAATGACATCCTATAATTGACGAAAGAAATGTGAAAAAGAAATTGGTAAATCATGTCATAATTTTAGGCTATTGGCTATTGCCTTATAATAAAATAATATTTCACTGTTATTATATTATTGTGTAATAAATAAAATAATTATTAACACCATAACATAATAAATAAGGAAAGGGGAAAAAAATCAATACAAACCGAAAATAAATAAAGCACATAAAGGAACGATATACAAATGAAATGAAATGATCTACATAAGGTATTATAATAGCACGCAGGATTTCATTGAAGTCAACATCAAAGTGAATACGCAAAAGTAATTAAGTATCAATTAAGTGGTACGAAAACGCAATTACACGGCCAGACATGGGTGGGGTTTCCACGAGGGGACCAAAGGGGTGCCTCAGGGGCGGAATCAGACAGAGGAACGAGACATAGGGTGACCCACCTTATCGGAGAAATCAGAAAAATATCAATATCCTACGTTATGTATGTGCGTAATTTTTTGATATTAATGGCGAATCAGTGAATTGAGGTTCGGTCTGAGACGGAAAATCAACACCGATAGCATATATATATTTTTTAAAATAAACGATTATTTTAATTCAAAATATTAAGTAGATAAATCAAAGCAAACTAGATATTGATTTTAAAAAACCGCAGTCACACTACATTTCGCGAAGTCATACTACAAATTCAAAGACAAAATTTCAATAACTTATGATTGCCACGCGCATCGAAAGCAATTGCAAATGGCGGCGAAAAGTGACACGAGGGTGTGCGGTACGCCAGGGGCAAAATGTCCGTGCAAAGGATCAATAAATAAGTTACAACAATCATAATAAAAAATAATTAAGTATAAGTATTTCAAATAATTGATCAGGAACAAACGAATTAAAAGCGAAACCTTAGCGAATAAAAATAATAATTGCTGCGCGCGCAGGATACTATTGCAAATGGCGGCATTTAGGGACACGAGGAGGGCAAGTGCGGGGGGGGGGGGAGGAGACGCCATGCGTCAAATTGTATTTAAAAAGATCGCAAAATTACACGCAAAAACACACGCGTTCATTATGTATCAAGAACAAGAAAGGCATAAGAACAAGAAACAGTTACACATGCGCGCAGCAAAACTATGAACACATGCAGGGCGTTTGTTAACAATTTCCAAAAAATAACCTACCATAGAATTAAATAAACGCAACCATGCAATATTTCACGAGGTAACAAAGGAATAAAGACAAAAATTTCAATAAGTCGTGCCGGATACGCAGGATGAAATCAATTACAAATGGCGGAGTCTGGTGACACAAGGGGATGAGGAAGGATAGGCGGGGGAAGCAGATGCTGCGCGACAAATCATTATGAAAATCTCAAAAAACCTTTAAACAACAATTCTTCAATATTTCTCTCTGAAAACCTATAAATTGGAAAAAAAACAAACATGGATACATTTATACAAGTCACAATGAATGCGCGCAGCAACAGCTATTGCAAATGGCGGCTAGCAGTGACAGGAAAGGAAGTTGGACAGGGCGGGGTGCATACACCGACACGACAAGTCTAAAAATGTCTCACAAAAATTACTTGAAAAGCCCGTAACCATGTGCCATGCGTATAAAAGATAATTCTTTCTTTAAGTTTAATGTTAAATACGCGTATTCAATACAATTGCAAATGGCGGCGGGCAGTGACACGAGGCCCACCTCGTGTAAATACATCCCAATGTATGATAGAGACTGGAAGCATACGCGATGGCTGTCAATAGCTTACAATAATCAATAGGAAAAACTTCTTAGGAAAACCCGCGACTACGCAATATTTAATGAAGGCTCTACGAATTGAAGTCAAAATTTCCATGAGTAAAACTCGACGCGCGTATCGAATGCAGTTGCAAATGGCGGCGACCAGTCACACGAGGGGGTGAGGTGGGGCTGAGGCAGGGGGCAGGTATGGTGGGTCTATTAATAGCTAACAATAATCAATAGGAAAAAATTACATGAAAACCTGCGGCCACGCCATATTCCACGAACACTACGAATCGAAGACAAAAATTATGTAACTTATAATCGATGCGCGTATTGAATGCAAATGCAAATGGCGGCGTCCAATGACACGAGGGGGTGAGGTGGGGCACGGGCAGGGTACTTACGCGACCGGATTAAAAATGTCTAAATATAATAAATAAAATGTTAAAATAGGTACTTCTAGAGCCCCCGTAGCTCTGAAATAGTTCGCGAAAATTCTATGAATTACAGTAAAATTTCAAAAAATATTTGCTCCGCATATGGGATGCTATTGCAAATGGCGGCGCGACACGACGCGAACATGATGAATGATTATAACATTTTAATGTGCCAAAACTATAACAAAAATCCCTTTTCCATAAACCCACCAGCACCGGTTTTTCCATCAATCCAAATACTAAACACAGTAACCATTTCGAATGAAAATAAATTATCACCTGCGAGACTAATATCAAATTAACACAAATTTGAAATAAAAAAATTAAAGTAATCAAACGCAAATCTCCTTTCCAGACAAGATTTTACAGAATTTTCCACCGCTACTTCCCCGCCCCGCGGGGTGAGGCTAATGGGAGGGGGTATCCAGACGCCGCCGGTAGACGGCGTGGGCAGGCGGGGGAGGGGGGTGCCGATATACAAATCAATATTCCCTTCTGAAGTCATTAATATTACCGGTCAAAGTGCTCGAAAATGTAATAGCTAATTATACCCCCTTGAATAAATTAGTTTGCAAAAACGCGCCGTTAAGAATTTTTCGTGGGGTTACCCGGTAACCCCAACTCTAGTCCCGTCCCCCGGGCTGCATCAAGGCGGCTGTGCTCAGCGACCTTGACGCTCATGATCTAGATGCCCCGTTCGACCTGACTTACCCTTGATTATACTCACCCATCCCTCGTTGCGCGCCGCCACAGCTCTGGATCTCGCACTGATTCTAAATTTAACACTTATTGGTTGCTTTATTAAAAAAACTTTAAATTTTAATTTTGCGTTTTATTCATTTATTGTTTTACGCAAAATCGTTTTCCCTTAATTTCTCGTGCAAATCTGACAAATTAATTTTACTCTCAAAAACGACGCCCCAAAATGGCATGTGTTTTGGGAAAAAAAAATATTTTTCTCATTGCAAAAACCGTTAAATGTCTATCAAAAACGCGAAAATTAAGCAACCAATGCTATTAGTTATAAAGAAAAACTGTTATATAGGCTATCAAGAGATTCCATCCACCATTGAAAAAATGTGTGAGAGTGAATTTTATTTGAGAGCGAACACGTCGAGCCGTCACGGAGGGTGGATGGATAATACATTTCCCGGCGGCGCCGCCCGGGCCCTGAGAGTCCTAGGGCGTTCGGTGCACAGACGGGCGGACTAAGTGCAGTGCGCGGTGTCCTGTAATGATAGGCTGCGGGCACAATGGACGCTTACATGCGTTATATAGGTTTTTAGCCGGGTTTTACTTTGATTTCTAAGATATTTTTAGGGGTTTGGCGGGTTAATTGGAAGTATTCAGGTGTATTTCGTTTTAAAACTTATTTGGTTCATATAGTTTTAAAGGGTTGTAAGTCCCGAAAATCAATCATTTAGAAAAGTATAAAAAAACATTACTTCTACGTTTACATACATGTGTGGTTATCATATCATTTGGGTTTAGTTTAATAAATTATATGACAGCATACAATAATAAATTTTACACATGAAACAATCCATCTTAAAACAAAATTCAAATCTTTTAGAGTCCGAAAGCTAAATTAATAACATATTTAAAATAACCCAATAATCAACTCACAGTTTAAACTTAGCTCGCGCTAACTGTCAGTGTACCCACAGCTTAATTTTAACTGAATATCCGGGCGCCGGAGAGCAAGGCATTGCAAAATGATCCCTATCACAACGGACTGAAGTTGAATTTTCGAACAACAAGGCGCTCCACTTGAGCTCTTCTGTACATTGGAAGCGCACAATATCAGTACTTGCTCGCGTACGTAGTTGTTATATTTATTAACCGATTTCAGTGATGCTTAGTCTCTATCAGATGCAATATGTACGACAAGGACGGCTGCAACCGAAATGTCCGACGGTGCTGTATTGATTTATGGGTCCCTAGCAACTGCCCAGACACCTGAACAACCCCCCAACCCCGTCTATAAATAGATTCAACTGATGTACTCGCTCTGTTTGGTCTGTGTATTATTTATCAAACAATATTGTCGGTGATTTGGTTGGCTAATTTGGTGAAAAAATACTTGAGTAGGTACTGATTTGAACACGTAATTAGTTTAAGTTGTTGGTAAAAATAGGTTGCAACGTAATTATTCGTAAAATCATAATTTTTACGACATTATTACCCTTGTATTTAAAAAATCATAAATGGGAGAGAATATAACTCACTTTAAGTTAATCGGTGGTTTTAAGGAGAAAATACCCAGCTAATATATTATAAAGTAATAATAAACATCAAATAATTTTCTATTTATAAATTATTTATAAAAATAATTAGCATAAAAACAAATAAACCAAAAGAAACTACTACATACTAGTACTAGTAACATTCGTTATTAATTTTGATAATATTCTATATTATAGAATAAATACGACGTATTTTAATGGTTAAATAATGTTTTACCATAATTACAAATAATTTACTAAATAATAAATATAAAAAATTATTATTAATTGGCTAATTGTGACGTGGTTCCAACTGCAAGGAACACCATTCAGAAATGATACCACAAACTTGTAACTACTTCCTTTACTTTTGATATACAATCACTCGATTATTATACTGTGTAAACGTCGTAAACTTTTCAACACAATTCCTCCTTCCACCAATTCCCCACTTTAAAACCCCATTTTTGTTATTTTTATTTACCCCCATTTTATTAATATTTACACAAAATAATAAACTCTACAAACATAACCTTACACTCGTCCATCCTGATAACGTGTATGTCCCCATACACGACACTGTTGGCAACCTTACACTCGGTACAGATTGAATCATAACAATATAAAAATAATTTACAATACTAATTTTAATCATACAATTCTGTTATTATATCTTATTATTTTAAAGTAAATAACTAGATGGACCTTGTGCATTTCCGAAACGTCACGTATTTTTTTAATAAAACACTACTACACACTACGCAATAATAAACAGAACAAAAAATAACAAAGAATTATAACGATATTTACATTGTTTTCCATACTCATTATTATACATATTTAATTACATTCTACTTTTTATAGGATAATCTTCATTAATATCACTTTTTCAAGTCCTAAAAATAAATATTATAATTTTAAAATTTATTTTTACATTTTTAAAAAGATAACGCATAGCTAGGGAACATGATTAATAATCCAAAAATACAGAAAACGTATTTTTGATATAAAAAAAAATAAAGTCAAGAAAAAGTAACATTATTTAAGTCCCATAAAAAATAAATCACACACTAACATTATATTATATAATATTTATTATGTTACATATTAATACATTTATTCCACTTGAATGGATTTAAAAGACAGCTTTACTTTTATTTTCTATTTAATTTTCTTTAATCCATACATTTATTTAATTAATTAATTTTATTTTAATTTTCATTCAAATCAATTCAAGTAGATAAATATTCAAAATATTTTTTATTACTTTAACAATAATAACAATATTTAAATTCAATATTTGGGGAGCGGTATTCACATCATAATCCTTTTATTTATCAATTAAATTTTAAGCATACATAAATTAATATCTATAGATAATAATTTACATCAATATTAATGCAATGGGTTTTGGATAATTACGAAATATTTTATCACAATAAAACAATATTAATTCATGATTGATCATTATTTGAATAACGAACGAAATTATATACAAAAAAATATTAAAAATGAACATAAGTATTAATAAATTTAGCGCATAAATTAAATAAAGATCGATTATAAAAATACCCATTAATTTGGAGCACATTACATTTTTTATTCATCATTCGCAAGGCAATATCGCGTAGCATTAATACAATTATTAACAATAACTTAACACTAAATGACTAAATAATACTCAAAATATGTACTTACCTACCTCTGGTATTGCACCGGTAGAACTCACTTAAAACTGTCTCACTGTATAAATATCAACATCGTAACCAGCATGCCATAAGAAAGACATCGGTCATCTGGTCCAATTTCGGCACAACGGGTTGATTCGAGAACTTTGTCCTTCAATGAAGCCCGGGAGAAATTCAACCGTTTGTCAGGCAATTTGCAATGTAACGAAGGGAATAAGAGGGGAACTTATATAAACGAAAAATATCACAAGACCAGTTCTTTACATTTGTATGTAATCAAGGTTACTTTATGAAGGGGGCTGGCAGACGAGCAACGTTTTTGAAACCCTTTTGTTATTGCACATAAAAGAATAAGTAATCCTTTGGTTATTTAAATTATTTAAAATTGACCATGTCGTACAATCGTTTTACATATTTTGCAAAACAATTTAAAAAAAAACAGATTTTACCAATAAATTAATTAAGTAAATTCATAAAAATATAAAATTATTCTTTAAATAGTTTGGTCCGACAATTCAACTTAAACAATTCCGTAATAATTGTTATTTGACAAATATCTTGTATGGTCCCAAGAGATTTTAAAGCACGCTAAAACACAAGTATTGTCATTATAAAGTGTCATAAATACACATACCCGATTTTTTTTTTGCGCAACATATAATCATTAGTCTCTTTGCGGGGATCAAACACGCAACCTCTATTTTCACAAGCTGGTGTCTACTAAAGTATACCGCGGAAAATGTCAATTTAATGCTTTATTACATCTTAGGGAATCAAATGCATATGCGCGATTTTAGGTGGGTATGCATTAACTCAAAGTCAAAGTCAAAATATCTTTATTCAAATAGACTTTTACAAGTTCTTTTGAATCGTCAATTTTACACATCTTAATTTTTTAAACTATTGCCGCTTCGAAACGTGTTATAGCTGTGGAGAAGAAACGGCAAGAAACTCCCTACTCTGTTTTCCAACTCCTCCTGTATATTATTTCTGATTAATTTCGTTGCGGGATCATGACAAATTATGTAGGTCCCCTTAGATTCGCTGAGCTTCATTGCTCGGCGTCGATACTGTGCGTGCCGCTGTTGATCCTGGAGCACACGAGTTACAGTGGCGGGTGAGTGGTGGGATAGGGACAAACATAAAAAAATATATAGCTTGTTTAAGAAGTGACGTAACGCATCCGACTACTTGACAAATCACATACATGAGAAATAGAGCCGTTCGTGATAAGCTCAAGAATAAGCGCAAGTCCATCGATACAATAAAATGGTGGACGCGGGTTTACATCTGCACTCACGCCTGCATCTCAGAAGGAATAGACAGAGTTGAGTTTCTGCATATGTTTCGCCCCAATCAAAATCAAAATTTATCATCAGCTGTCGCACTGCTGGGCACGGGCCTCCTCTACAACTGAGAGGGGTTAGGCCTTAGTCCACCACGCTGGCCTAACGTGGGTTGGTGGAGTATACACCTAAGAAAGTCCTAAGAAATTTCGTCACGATGTTTTCCTTCGCCGTTAAAGTAAGTGATAATTGATTATGAATACACACATAACTTCAAAAAGTCAGAGGTGTGCCTGGAGTTTAAACCCGCAACCGTCGAGATTCTCGACCACGCGCCTAAACCTACAAGTCAAAATTCAACATTCAGAAACACTGTCCGACCCGGAAGTCAGACCTGTAGACCTCACGACACTCAATCGTTCTGCCAACAACAGTCGCAAGTTGATAATATGTATTATTATCGACCCAATCCTGCATGAACGATTTCAAGTGGGAGCTTCCAACCGAGCTAGGTGTGCTTAATATTTGATGCGACAATTGGCCGTCGGCGTCTATGCCGGCCATGACGCCAAACCAAATATGAATCAACAGGAACGTATTCAGACTGTAGAAGCTAGAAGGCTATTTTCAATTACTGTAAACTTAACCCTTAAATGCATGTTTTTTTTTTATTAAATAAATATTATAGGTAGCAAATAATATACCGACAAGGTTATAATATAAAATATTGTTTTTATGGATTGTAGACATTCGGCAACAATATGCATTTAAGGGTTAAGAGTCTGTGTTTAACAAAGGATAAATATTAATTCATCACGTAGCTATCGACATTGCTTTTTTATAACCGCAACATAAGACTTGAGTCTCGTCAATGACGATTATGTGTGTGACTTTCGTTTGTATTTTAATATACAACATAAACTTCGCAACTAATTTAATAAGCTTTCATATATTATATGTAAAGAAATGACATTTCATTAATTTAAATTTGCCGCGCTTCGCGCGTGTAATATGATCTGTGGAAGTTGGTAGAGGGCGCATCGGGCGGTGCGACGCGTGATTCAATGGCGGATGACGTGCAGTATTAGTGAACTTTAAATGTCGTTTCTTTGTACTCTCAGAGAAACAATTTGTGGTTTACTTAGAAAAAAACCCTCAATAACATATCTTATATATATATAATCAGATCAAACGTCCCATAAATACATATTTACTTCTGACCCCTTCTTTACAAACTACAAAAGACTTTTCGATATCATAAACACCCAAATACGACATAAATAATAGTCTCAAGCCTTTTGTTTAGCAGGCCTATACTTGCCCAACTCCATGTTTCAAGTCTTCCAAATAGGTCTTTCAAAACAGGTCATCTGTACAAAAGCCTAAGGAAAAATTCGCAACCCCTTTGCTCGTCTAGTTTAATATTTCATGGAGCAATTAGTCAGTGTCCTGTCTGTGACGTCACGCCGTTGAAGTGCGCAGAAGCGCACTCGCTTTGAAGTGCGCCCCGACTGCTAATTTGTCCAAGGACCTTGAGGGCCCGTTCGCGCCTCACCGATTTTTACACAGACCGTGTCCGAAAATAATTATCGTTGATTATATTCATGGACTTTTGGTAGTGCTTTAAAGTAATTTGGCGTGAGGATATGTGTTTCGAGATGCCGCCGTCGATAAAATGGCGGTAGTATTTTTTTCTTATATGAACACGGTTCAATGAACGCACCATTAACTTAACAGTAAGTTCAGTGTAGTACAAAAGTGTTGATAACAAATTACGACTATCAGTCGGCACAAATATGTAGGCAAGGTTGGGCAGTATTTGAATTACTTGTAATTGAAATACGTAATTGAAATACAAATACGTATTTTGTATTTGTATTTTAATTACTTTGTTAAAATGTAATTTGTATTTTGTATTTCAAATACGTGAAGCCGAAGTATTTTGTAATTAGTATTTCAAATACTCGAGGCTTCAAAATACATTTATTAAAATACATTTAGCCTTCATTTAGTATTAAGTTTGTGCTCATCAGGACCTGCAATAACAAAACAAAAACCGCCTTCAAAAAAAACTATTCCAAAACAAATAAATATGCATTATTTTGTAATTTGTATTTTGTATTTCAATTAAAAATAGCTAAAATACTGTATTTTGTATTTTGTATTTCAAATACCTTACTTAAATGTATTTTGTATTTCGTATTTTAATTACTTGCGATACAGTATTTTGTAATTTGTATTTCAATTACAGCAAAGCATGTATTTTGCCCAGCCCTGTATGTAGGTCGGAGATTTTTATTTCGTACGATGACTGGCTGAATATTTGCGCTTGTAATGATGATGCGCTTAGGTTAGAACCGCACATACTAGTAACTTTAATCGCTTACTTCGACATCAAGTCATTTATTAAGCAAAACATTATACAAAGACTATTTAGCTTACATTTATGTAATCAACACTAACAAAAAAGATCCCCAAAATTATTTAGGTCCATAATTTAAAGCTACTATACCAACACATCCGATGACTTGATTTTATCTCCATTACGCTGATTAATATCCTTATGTTGAGCTCTGATTAAACCTCCAAATTACTTTGTGCCCCCTTCATTAAGTTACCGTCGGACCTCGAATTAATTTACGAAAAACCTCTTTTATTATTTAGTGGGTTGAATCCGTGACAGCATGACGTCAAAGCTAGCTTAAAAAATTAATACCCTTGTGGCTCAGTTATTACGGAAGATTTCTGTTAGTAAATTTTGTATGGTTTCGATCCCTTTGTACTTTTAGACATAAAAAGACGCACTTTACTCTTTGCAGAAGCAACTATGCAAATCAGTTTGATGCTATGCTCCGTTGCTTCAAAGAAGGGCGAAGCCATATTTCTTTGTTATTATTAAGTAACGCTGTAAATCGATTTATGGGACTCTTGAGTACAGCAGTACACGAAGTAATTTAGAAATATCCCCAAAAATCAACAATAGACTCCCAGATTACATAAATACTACACCTCAGTTTAGTCCTGAAGAGATATCTCATACTTCTCCTTTGTGATTGTACTAAGTACCACGTCCATGGCATAAAGCTCGTCCCCTTTTACACATATGACTTAATTCTTCCACTAATAGGTAGCTACATTGCTCCTTAGTGACAAGTTCGTAATTTAACTTGGGGAAACCTACCACATATCCCCTCTCCCAACTCCGGTCCTGTCGCATAGGCACGTGTCTGCAAACGCGACCATCCATTCGGTCGATCCCTGTTACCGTCCAGCCAACCGTGCAATGCCGGCTAAACGCACGGTTATTAGATCTCCGGCCAGTCCGGCGTGCAGCCGAAATTGAATTTTAGCGCGATATTGACGGGGTTCGAATGACGCTGTTCGGGTTAGACGAAAGCAAGCCGTGATAGCATACCTAATCGTAATTCGTAAATTTCTTAGGATATTGTATGTATATGAGCCCATATATGTACGTCCCATTGCTGGGCACGGGCTTCCTCTACAACCGAGAGGATTTTAGGCCTTTAAGTCCACCACGCCTAGTGCGGGTTGGCGGACTACACACCTATGAAATTCCTAAGAACTTTTAGTTGTGCAGGTTTCCTCGTGATGTTTTCCTACACCGTTAAAGTACGTGATAATTCATTATGAATACACACATAACTTCGAAAATTCAGAGGTGTGTGCCTGAGGTTTGAACCCGCGACCGCCGAGATTCGGGTATAGTAGCTACATAAAAAATTAAATATTAGCATAACAAAATTACCTAGATATACTGTCACGTCAGTACCACGGAAGAAAAATATTTGCTGTATCTTCAACTAATTTACGTTTCGCTAGCTATATTAAAACATACGTAAGACGTAAAAGACGAGGGTGAGAATTCTCTAACACTATGCCTCACTCAGGTTCGAACCCACTGCTTTCTGAACGCACGCGTGAATTTACATTACAGATCCAGGGAGGCAACGACAGCAAGACAAAAATCTCGAAAGTTGCTAGGTCCTCTATCAATCTGTGATGCACTCATACACATCAAAGATATTTAGCGCAGGAAATGCGTAAACTCGAGGTCCATATAGGCCCACTAGGCGTGATTGGAGCACAGCTAAATGCACCCCACATTGCATTACTGACCACGGCGACCGGTCTATTACCGGACGGGTCGAAATTGAGTCAAAGCACTGAGGGGACCCAAAAAAGGGTTGCTGGGTATTATGCGCCAAACATGAAGGGTTAATAAAACTGAGATTTTAGAACTCAGTTCATACGCAGTTGTTATTAATTTATATTGTACATAGCCCGCGAGATTGCTTACATGTTTTTATCGGATTTTCTCATAAGAAGCCCAGACTCTAGATATTCGCACGATACTGATTAATAAATACTTTATTTACTCTTATTGTTAGGTATATATACATATCAATGGCTTACGATATACTATTTAATTACATGTAACTTTGACTGTAAATTAATAAAAACTTATTACTTTTCAGCAAATAGATGCATACTCCACAAGAATACCAGAATTTTCTACTAGACCATAAAATTGGACCCATCGCTTCATTACGGTTGCGCAGTAACCAGGAATGCATAAAACTAAACGGATCACTTTATCTATTGGATTTTTATAGGCGTGTAATTCTAAATTACGACTCCCATCTACTGTTTCTAAATATTTCGAATATTTGAAGCGATATTCAATTTTTTATGAGGTTAAGAGAAAAAAATGAGAATGCATCTCGATGGAATCTCAAGAATTTTGTAACACTTAAACAAATAGGTTTAATTTTACTCATATGATAAGTTAGTAGTGAGATTCGATTCTGATTGCAGATGTCGTGCTTTGAATTTCTATAGTATAGGATTGTTTTAGGTATTTGTGGAAGCAGTGATGGCCTCGAGGTTTAGGCGCGCGGTCGAGAATTTCGGCGGTCGCAGGTTCAAACCCCAGGCACACACCTCTGACTTTTCGAAGTTATGTGTGTATTCACAATGAATTATCACTTGCTTTAACGGTGAAGGAAAACATCGTGATAAAACCTGCACACCTAAAAGTTCTTGGGAATTTCTTAGGTGTGTAGTCCGCCAACCCGCACTAGGCCAGCGTGGTGGACTAAGGTCTAAACCCTCTCAGCTGTAGAGGAGGCCCGTGCCCAGCATTGGGACGTATTTGGGCTGATGATGATGATGATGATGGGGTATTTGTATGTGTGTTAAATTTTAAACTAATAGAATATTTATATAATTCGCATGAACAAACGATTCAAGCGCCTAAAAAAATATACGAGTCATACTTATAATCTGACCACACAATAAAGTTCAAATGTCTTATTTCATTCATTCATCATCAGCCCAAATACGTCCCAATGCTGGGCACGGGCCTCCTCTACAAATGTCTTATATCGTATAAAAAAGTAATATTATTTTAATAATTATATTGAGGCTTGAACAATGCTACAAAGTATGATTTTAGTTTAAAAAAACATTATACATCTCTATTTGTTACAAAGCCTCCGAATATTTTTTTATGAATCTTGGTTATATCAATGCAATTATCAGTCATATTCTCATACAATGCTTCTACCAGTAAAGCTAGATGGTGCTGGGGTGTGGACTGGGCACCGCGATGTCCATAATGATCGTGTCCTTACATGGCTCCTTTTTCAGGCGCCACCTAGTAACCACTACCTGCCAATTAGCTTACACATCCTGCTAATATTATAAATGTGAATCTTTAGATAGACATTTGTTAATCAATCACGCCTAAACAGTTCAACAGATTTTGATCAAATTTGTCATCTACACATATTAAATTGTGGAATAGCTATAAATAAAATATAAAATGTATTCCAAAAAATCGAAAGTAAAACAACGTAACTTAATTTTATTTTAATGAATAGCAAAAACCACCCCTGAGAGTTGTAACCACCCTTAGTATTCCTGTATTTCATGTTAGCACGCAGACAGTTTGATTCGAGCAATATCAAACAGATGTCGTTTATTCCCCTTACAAGAGGGAATAGTTTAGTTGTTTCCCCGTATTGCTGATAGATGGCGCTAAAATAAATAATATTCGATGTGAACGAAATTGAATGCTATTACTGTTGAGATAAGCTTCAATGTTTATTGTGCAGCAAATCGATGAGTTAGCCTGATTAATTAAATATAAATAATTGGATAGACTAAACAAATGAGTATAAACTTATTGGGTATTGATTATGAATTTCATAAATATCAAGATAAGAGAAATACACGGAGTGTTCGGTCTTGTCTGTTTAAACATAAACATTACTAACTAAAGAAAAGAAAGCAATATTTATAATCGGTAAGAACCAAGTTATTTAATGACGGAATTATTTGTCAGCAGGAAATAAATGCAAATCAAAAACTTCTAAAAACCTGATGTCCTGAACCTATAGTTTATTAAATATTATTAATTAAGAAGAATTAAAACTTTCATAATATAAAGGAATAAATATTTATGAATCGTAAAGAACCGAATTCTAAGCACCTACGTGTATTTATTAAGGTAGGCAGAGGTACATTTCTGCAGCCACATTTCGCCAATTGTGATTTCGTCCCACGTAATTAGCCTATTGCCTTTTTTCCGGTATAATTCTAGACTCAGTGCTGCTACTGAGAATATCCTAAAGGAAAACCTAATATTATTTAAGACTTAAAATCTGGTGACTAAATGTGCGTATCAACATACGTCTCTACCTTTCTTTTCGTGAAAACAATCATTTGTATTATACGTATGTGCAAACAAAAAATTTTTTGCACACACCAAAGCCGTCATGTAAAACTCCACCTTTTTCCAACAATTTCCAACTATAAAACAATTACCACGGTCCCAGTACAACTAACGATAACTTCGTGCACGTTTTCCGTGCAGTTAAGTGTTAACTAGTTCGTTCCAATGATATATGAGTGACGTAACCATTCTAAGGGGATTGCACGTTGTTAAACTGTTTACTGCAATACATAGTTGGGTATAGGATACCCCCTTGGCACAGTAGGAATGAAGCCAAGAAGTTATTGGAGGGTTAAGCTGTAATGTTGTATTTTTTTAGAAGTGATATTGTGACGTTCAAGTTAGGTAACACTGCGATTCAAATGAGCCTTTTCGACAGAGGTTGTTCTAGTGCCGCTGCAGAATTGACGTTAAATAATACCTACCTATTTAGTCCCGCAATTCAGTCATGTGATGGTTCGATTTTCGGATATGTAACCGAATCTTAAAGTGTGTCTGATTAACAGACACACTATCTATAGGCTCAGTATTATAAAATGTTAGAAAGATTAGGTATACCGCTCCCGAAGTCTTCAAACTCACACCCTTAAAAGTTAAGATTCAACTATGAAGTTTCTAAACGACAGATTTAACTATATTTATTAATCCGCACATTTTACGATTTTTTTATAAATGTGGACTTTATGCCTAAGGCATTCTCCACCAGTCGAACCTAGGGTGAAATTAAGCCTATTTTTCTACTATATTGACAACCCACGCGCCCGTAATGTGGGATACACATGAGGACACCCGACACGGTTTTCCAATCACACGTCGGAACTGCTTGCCGTTTGCGAGCTGGACGACATCGCGCTATTTTGACATGTATACATGCATGAGGCAATTGGCGGCGTCATGAAAATTCATGATGGGATGCAGTGAGTTCCAGTAATAGAGATGGATATAGCAGTGGCGGTACTTCCATAGAAGCCCAAAAGCCCAGTTTGCCTCACAAAATTCCGAATAATAATCTTTAAGTTTTAAATCTTTATTTAACTTAAGCAATGTGACATATAAATGAGAATATCCTGATCCCACAATAAACAATTATAAACTAGACATATACGTCCCACTGCTGGGCACGGGCCTCCTCTATAACTGACAGGGTTTAGGCCTTAGTCCACCACGCTGGCCTAGTGCGGGTTGGCGGATGCCAAACTACACATTACACAAGTAACTTGTAACGCTTTTGGGCTTCTATGGAAGTACCGCCACTTGGATATAGTAGGTCATTAATTCAATGACTAACCAATTTATATACGATAAATAGGTATATCCAGGCATCTGTGACTCGCGAAGAAAAAATTTATATTTTATAGGATCATTGGTATTTGTTTGTTAAGACTATGCAGTAACAGTCTTAAGCTAGCAAATTTACACGTCAGATTGTAACGATCGATCCCGCACGGAGAATACAATTAATCTCAAAGTCGAAATACCTTTGGATCGTGAGTCAAAAATAAACTACTAACTACCCTTTCCCCTATAAAATATGAGAACACGAATAAAAAGACAATGTAGTAATTTGCTGTCCGTTTCTATTGTGAGTTTTCAAAAGACTTAACTTTTCAAGAGGCTTTAGTGTTTCTTTTCTAAACTGCACATGCAAGTAGTATTGCTCTGTGCGTTATCTCTTTATGTCGCTTTAACAAAATAAAATAAATAATCCATTGCTTGTTCATACATCGCATATGTAAAACATTGCATAATTCATTGAGCATGTCGGCGACATTCTATTACCGATTCATGCAATTATTGCTAGTGACTATTGACCCCGAATGCGGGAACATATCGGAGACGTAGGCACAAAATGAATCAGCTTCATAAATTAAATTATTAATGAAATTACACTAATAACAATGGACACGACTAGTAAGCTTCCTTAGTGTGCAAAAATAACGAATAGTTACTTATAATAATTGAGCGATACATCAGTTTTATACGGACTGCTGCCGAAAGAGATGGCGGGAGTCAAATCGCTTGTTGGTCGTGCTGTAAAAGAGTGTGTCGTGCGATCTCGAATTTTCTTGAGTGTGAGTTCGTTTTCTGAATCGGGCAAAGTATAATTGTGTTTTCCATTAGGAAATTCTCAGTAACAGATGGGAGTCTGGAAACGTGTGAGATAAGCAGCAATGAGATAGCAACTTGTTATGGGTGATTTCAAAACATCTTGCGAAGCAGGTGCAGAAATGTACTTCTGCTTAGACCTTCTAGAATACAACCATGTGTGTGTGTGTGTTTTTTTTTTTTTTTTTTTTTTAGAGGTGTGGAAAATACTTTTTACGTATCATCAGGACAAGATGTTACGCCTGGTATGTCGGACTCGTTTCCCCTACCGACTAAAAACCTACTCCTCTCTCTTCGACCTCTGTTTCCCCCGCGGGACTGCCGTTAGGTATTACTTCGCGGGGGGAGGATCTAGTAATCATACTCTTCCTTCAGATTCTTGAAGTACACAGCTTCTTTTTCTTCAACTGCCTGCTTTAGTGGCTGCTCGATCCCTTTCTAAACAGCGGAGTTTTTTGAGAACCTCTGTCGCGAAAGAACTTGTCTCTTCCCAGGCTGTCTCCGATGAGAGCATGGTGCTCACCAAGGTCTCTGGACGAAGCTTCTGCTTTAACACAGTTTCCCAAGTACTGCGGGATGACTCAAAACGAGGGCACGCAAAAAATACATGTTCGGCATCTTCGTTTACACCGACGCAAGATGGGCACTCGGGAGACGTGTCGTGCTTAAAACGATACAGGTATTCCCGGAAGCACCCATGCCCTGATATCATCTGTGTCAAGTAATAATTGACTTCTCCATGCTCACGGTTCACCCAGGTGTCTATTTGTGGAATAAGACGGTACGTCCATCGGCCATTTTCCGAGGAATTCCACAGTTTTTGCCATCGTTGTAGACTGCTTTTCCGTTCTTCATTCGTGAGTTCTGTGTGGGTCAATTCGGTAGAACCTTTTCGACGGTAGAGGGCACTTCTCTCTTCAGCAAGTAAGCATATAGGCAGCATTCCGGCTATAACGCACACTGCATCTTGAGACACCGTGCGGAAAGCGCTTGCCACTCTCAAGGCACTCTGTCGATATACTGACATTACCTTCCTCCGTGATTCTTGTGTTTTTAATGCATCAGCCCATATCGGAATTCCATAAGTGAGTACCGAGGTCACAACAGATGATAGTAGTTTCCTCTTTTTCGGCTTTGGACCTCCTATGTTGGGCATTAGTCGTGCTAAGACTGTTCTGACCATAGCCGCTTTCTCACTCACGTGCTGAGCCTGCTGCTTGAAGTTAAGCCGGGCGTCGATCATTACACCTAGGTAGCGAATGTAAGGCTTGGATATTATTTCATGCGCCCCGACTTGCAGTGTGATCGTTTCCAGCTGCTTTCTACTAGTGATAGGGGTGACGTCACGGACGTTAAGTCGGCCTTAAGCGCTCTATGTGTTCAATTGATTTAAAAATAGTAGTCGTAAAGTAAATTATCTTAACACATTGTTAAATTGTGTAATATAGTGCAGTGATAAAGTGCAGTTATTATCCAACTATTTGAGTACGTTATAATCGTAAAAACATTAAAGCAATCGTGCAGTGTTTCGAACCAACGATTTATCTACCCCAAATATTAAAAATATTAGGGTGAACTGTTTAAGTGAAGCGACACTGACAAAGTTATATACACAAAAGTCCATAGGAACGTTTATTTGAAAGTAGTGTGGTGACTAATGGTGCTTATACACCATAGTTTGTAACTTTAAATCCCATACGTCAAATTTTCAACGATCAACGCCATCTATTGTTCAGTAGCCGAAGTAAATCAATACTCAATATGCCCGGTATAAGATTGGCAGTTGCAGTAGGTTTATGACGCCGATAGATGGCGCTAAATGCGGAAAGTGCAACATCTCATTCCACCGACTGTGTGGCCCTGCCCCAAACTGGCAATATTGGAGCCAATTGGCGTTGCGTCGATTGCAAGGCAAAAGGCAATAAGGGCTCTGCACCAACCATGGCGATTTCGCCGGAGGCTGCATCTCCTGTTGTTACGGACGCACTGAATGAATTCGAATCGGAGTTGCGAACAGTCAGAGAGGAGCTGCGCACTGTGCGTAATGAAATTCGAGCTTTCTGTGAGGAGATGACGGAGATTAGAGCTCTTAAATGCCGCGTAGATGGTATTGAAAAAAGACTAGACGCCTTGGAGCAGACTTCTAATCGGAATGGGACGAGCCCAATAGTTGAGGAAATGGTAGCGAAACTTAACCAAAAACTAAACGACCGAGATCAAGAACTCCTGGCCAACGACGCAGAGATTAACAACATACCGGAGAGTATTAACGAGAGCCTAACACATACTGTTAAGCTTGTCGCCGCTAAACTAGGTGTCACTTTGGAGGATGGTGATATCGTTAGTGTGGACCGAGCGGGAAATCGTCGTATTAATGCAACTGACTCGTCGGGTCCTTCGGAGTCTCGTCCTCGACCTATAGTAGTTCGACTTTTGCGTCGTGAACTCCGGGACGCCTTGGTGAAAAGCGCACGTGTTCGCCGAGGTGCTAACTCAGCGGATTTAGGAATATCTGGACCACCACAGCGCTTTTATATTAATGAGCGTCTCACAAAACAAAACAGGCTGCTTTTTCGTCAAGCCAGAGATGCCGGACAACAAATGGGATGGAAATACGTTTGGACGAGTAGAGGTCGGATCCTTGCTAGAAAAAGCGCCGGTGATGTTGTTCACCGAATCAGCAGCGAGACGGACATACACCGCTTCTTTAAAACTACAGAGAAAAATGCTCAGTCGCCGAGACAGAATTAAAAGTATTTATTTTTATGTTGATTTTAATAACTTTGCCAGCTGTAATAAGTATATAAGATTACATATGAAACCTAACAATTTTGTACATAAACTAACAATCCTATCGATAGTATTTATAGCTATGTTAACACATACTAAGCTCCACAATAATAACATGTACCACTTACTTTCAAAAAATACTCAACGCGTGATTCTAGTGATAAAAATGTTTGTTATAACGAATATTATATATTTTTTTGTTTTTGTTTTTTTATATCTCAATTATTTCACAAGTTATTCAATTTTTTACTTAATATTTTACTCTTGTTGGTAATTCAAATTAATTCATTTCTTTTTATAATTTACATATGTCACATGTTGTATTGCTTTATAAAATATAATTATGGTCATTAATAAATATTTAAAGTTCGGCCTGTTTAACGCAGGCTCTCTTGCAACTGGACAGGACGAATTTTTGATTGCCATGTGCAACCATTCGGTTGACATTATGGCAATCAATGAGACGTGGCTGCGATTGGGTGAGGAGGGACGGGCACCGGTCGTCCCAGGTTACCGCCTTAAGCATATTCCGCGGCCGAGGACTGTTAGGGGTGGTCGCGGTGGGGGTGTGTAATGGAGTTCGTTAATTATAGCGGGTTCACACAAATAGTAACTACACCAACGCATTTCGTTAATGACAGCTGTTCTCTTATAGATATTATTTGTACTGATGCACGGTATAGGGATGTTTTTGTCCACCATATTAATGAGTTGGGTAATCACTCTTTCGTCACGTGCCGTTTGTTGTTCAAAAAGGATAAGCCTGCTAGGAGGTTGGTGGTGTATCGTCCGTTTCAAAATATAATAATTGATCAATTCGAACGGGATCTCGAGTCAGTACCATGGGATTATATATGCAGCTTACAAGATGTCAATACCATGGTAACGTTATTTAATTCACATGTAATCCAATTATTTGATGTTCATGCCCCAATTAATCGCAAGATTTTTAGAACATTACCAACGCCCTGGATAACACAAACTATAAAATTAATGTGTAGATTACGCGATAAAGCCCATGAACGCTATCGTTTTACTAAAAAAGAAACCCACAAAAACTATTATCTACAATTAAAACGCTTAGTTGTCAAATCATGCACAATGAGAAGCGGGCTTACTTTACAAAGCATATTAACCAAAACCTAAATAATGCTAAGTCTCTTTGGAAAAATTAAAATCTCAAGTATACCCGTCTAACAAAAGTGAGCGAACTTCCTGATGAACTGAACGACCCAGATATGATAAATAGTGCTTTTTTAAATGTTCCCGGAAACTCGGAAGTGCCAATGTCCCAATTGACCTTCTTCGAGTTTAATAGATATGGTACGGCGACATTTTCTCTCATGGAAGTTGATGAGGACAGTGTTCTCTCCATCATTAAAACATCTCAACGAATGCTCAGGGAATTGACGGCATAACCAAGGACATGATTACACTTACTCTCCCGCAGACTTTAACAACTATAACAGCTATAATTAACAGTTCCATAAAATCAAATACATTCCCTAGTCTGTGGCGATACGCTCTTATCCGGCCAATACCAAAAAATAACCACCCTCAAACAGTTAAGGAACTGCGTCCTATAAGCATCCTTCCTTGTTTATCAAAAGTTTTAGAACGTGTTGTCTATTTACAGCTTATAAAATATCTTGAAACGAACAATATTTACCCGATCTTCAGTCAGGTTTCAGACATGGCCGTGGCACTACTACAGCACTGTTGGATGTAGTAGATAATATTCTTGAGGCGCAAGATAGGGGGGACGTAACCATCTTAACGTTACTTGATTTCTCACGTGCTTTTGATACGATAAATATAAGCCTTCTTTTGTGTAAGTTACGTTACTACGGATTTGAGTTAAACACAATTAAATGGTTTCACAGTTATCTGACCGGTCGAATACAATCTGTCCAAGTACAGGGAAGGAATGGATCCTGCATGATTTCCTCTCCCCGTATTGTGGATCGGGGAGTTCCGCAGGGATCCATTCTTGGCCCACTTTTATATATATTATACAGCGCAGACATCACCCATTGCCTGACGGACTGTAAATTCCACATGTATGCGGATGACATTCAGGTTTACATTTCGTTTAAGCCTGAGAATCTGGAATCTTCTCTCCATAAAATCAATAGTGTAATTAGTAGTGTTGTATCTTGGTGCAATCGTAACACCCTGGCGTTGAACCCCGAAAAAACAAAGTTCATGATATTAGGGAGCAGAACCCAGATTAGCAAAATACCATTTAATCCGCAATTACAAATAATGGGAAGAAATATAGAAAGGGTGGAAACGGCACGTAACCTGGGACTCATCATCGATTCAGAACTCCGATTTGGAAACACACATTAACGACGTTTGTAAAGAACTGTTTTTATCGACTCAAGCTGCTGTACCGCTTCAGACAATTTCTAAATATAGAATTAAGAAAAAGGCTTGTAGACACTTTAATCCTATCACGTCTTAATTATTGTGACATGTATATGGACCTTGTTTATTGTCTAGAACGGAGAAGCTAATACAGCGGGTACAGAACGCTTGCGCTAGGTTCTGTTTCGATATTCCCAGTCGGAGCCACGTCACTCCTTTTCTAGATGATGCCAATATTCTAAAAATGGTAGCTCGGCGAAAATTACATTTGGCAACTTTACTTTTTGGTATAATAAAAGCGCAAACACCAAAGTACCTTTACAACAAACTATCTTGGAGGTGCGACCATGTGACGCATGGCGCTCGTACCATCACGAATCCTTTATCGGTTCCACGACACTGTACCGCCGCTTTCAGGGGATCATTTAGGTATGCCGCCACTCATTGTTGGAACAACATTCCACCGCCATGTCGTTGTAAAAAAAGTGTATTTTTTTTTTTCTGTTTATTTGATCACTACATTCTGTCACCTACTGGGACATTTAATAGTTGGCTTGTCGGGTTCTGTAATAACATGCTCGGTATGCGACCTATGTCACATCCTACTTTACTTTACTGTGATTTAAGTATGTCCTGGGGTACTCTCCGTTTTAATCTACGAGTTGCGTGGGTTTCCTCCATCAAGACTTTCGCTAAGCGAATTTGGATGGTTTGTGATCCTTTCTTTGTAGGTTTTTGTATATCGTAGAATTTCTTGTTTGACAGTATGTACTTGAAGGTCGTGATGCAACTGTTCATTTGTCACATACCAGGGAGCGTTGGTTACCATTCGCAGCATTTTGTTCTGGAATCTCTGCACTATTTCAATATTGGAATGAGAGCTGTCCCCCACAATTGGATACCATAGGTCCAGATTGGTTTTAGTATAGCTTTGTACAAAAGAAGTTTATTGCTCATCGATAGTTGTGACCGGCGACCCTATTAACCAGTAGTATTTCCGTATCTGCAATCCCAGCTGTTTGCGTTTTTGTAAAGATATGTTTTTGCCAGGTCAATCGTTTGTCAGGTGCAAACCTAGGTATCTCACATGGTCTGCTCGGGGAATCTCGAGGTTGTTGAGCTTTACTGGTGGACATGTACCTTTTTTCAAAGTGAAGGTAACATTACTGACTTTGTTTCATTTGCCTTGATTCGCACTTCTTGAGCCAGGTTGAAATATTGTTTATTCCATTCTGGAGGATTTTTGAGGCCTCTATGGGGTCTTCATGAGAGGACAAGATTGCTGTGTCATCGGCAAAGGTTCCAGTTGTTATACAGTCTGATGTTGGTAGGTCTGAAGTGTAGATCAGGTAGAGTAACGGTCCCAGGACGCTACCTTGAGGGACTCCCGCGTTGATATTACAAAGGCCTGAGTAAGCCTCACCATGGTTAACTAGGAAATATCTATCTTTTAAGAAAGATTTCAGGATGTTATAGGCATAGTTGGGAAACAAAGATTTTATTTTAAATAATAATCCTTCATGCCATACTCTGTCGAAGGCTTGAGATATATCAAGAAAGACACTCGCGCAGTACCTTTTAGCTTCAAAAGATTTGTCTATTTCGTTTATTAACCTATGGACTTGGTCTATGGTAGCGTGCTTTTGACGAAAACCAAATTGATGGTCAGGTATCAGTCTTTGTTGTTCTACAAATGGCATAATTTGTAGTAGTATGAGCGTTTCGAGTATCTTCGACGGTATGGGTAACAAACTTATTGGCCGATATGACTTGGGATCCTCAGATTTTTTATCTGGTTTTAGTAACATGATTATTTGTGCAATTTTCCACTGTGTGGAATGAATTGAAGTCTAGCTATGGCGTTATAAATTGCTGTAATCATGTTATCCCAGAATCAGGTAGTTCTTGCAGGATTTTGTTGGTAATGAGGTCGTATCCTGGAGATTTCTTTGAGTTGGCTTTTTGTATTACACTTCTGACCTCTTTTGTTGTAAATCTTATTGGCGGGATTTCATCTATTTCTGAGGTTTTCAGATATTCTTTTACCGTATTCTCATGCTCTGATGGGCCTTCATAGGGATGAGGTTGGAAAACATTTGATAAATGCTCAGCGAACGTATTAGCTTTCTCTTGGTCACTACGTGCCCAGCAATTATCTGCCTTTCTCAGAGGTGGGGATGTTGTTGTAGGCCGCTTGATGTTTCTTGTTGCTTTCCAGAGAGAGTAGTCAGTAGCTGAGGTGGCATCAAGATCCTCAAGATATGCTTGGAATCCAGCGTTTCGATCTTGGTCAAGGATGTGCTTAAGTTCTTTTGTTTTGTAGTTTAATTGTTTTTTTTGTATCAGGGCATCTGTTTTGTTGCCATCGTTTGCGGAGATCTCTTTTTTCACGAATTTTGTCGAGAATATTTGGGGGTACGTATTGATCAGATGGTTTATGTTGGATGTTTGGAGTCGAATTCCAAGCCGCATTCTGGATACTGGTGGTAAAGAACTCAATAGCATTTGTAATATCATTTTCCGTCTGAAGTGCAATTGGTGCGCCGAAAGCCTCATCTATCAGAAAACGAAACAGGGCCCAATTAGTCCTTTTATTGTGTAATGTACATTTTTTGGTTGTTTCTTTAACTTTCGCTCCAATTTCCACAAAAATAGGAGAGTGGTCCGATGATAGATCCCAGCAACTACAGCAAGATATATTGTTTTTTGCTACGCCTTTAGTGATGCAAAAATCAATGATGTCTGGTATTTTTCCTTTGTCAGAGGGCCAGTATGTAGGTTGTCCTGTTGAGATTACGTTCATAGTTCCTGCCTGTACGCTCTTCAAAAGTTCACGGCCTCTTGGTAGGGTTAACCTAGACCCCCAAAATGTGTGTTTGGCATTATAGTCGCCCCCCGCTATGAAACGGTTGCCAAGAGTTTTGAAGTAATCATTAAACTGTTCTTCCTTTACAGTGTGTCTTGGTGGACAGTAAAGAGACGATATTATAATGTTGCTTATCCAGTCGTACACAACTACACTCGTGGCTTGAAGATAGTCCTTTTGATACGATTGAGATTGATGATGTTTTATGTTGGATCTGATAAGAATGGCTGATCCACCGTGTGCTTTACCATCTGGATGCAACGTATGGTATAATGTGTAGTTGGGGATTTTGAAGAAACTCTTAGTTGTAAAATGAGTTTCAGAAATTAGCATGATGTCAACTTTATTTGTTTTTAAGAATTTTTTTAACTCGTTTGAGTGGTTTGACAGGCCATTGGCATTCCACACGCATAGTTTAATGGATGAGAATGTGTTGATAACTTCGACATGAGTTCTGCTAGCATCTGAGTCATTGTTAGCATTTGGTTCATAAGTGTCTGTATTGAGCTATTGAAGGTTCGAAGAATATCCGCTATGTGTTGGTCGGTAGTGTTGTCTTTGTTTGGTTCTGGTTTTTGGTCATTTTTTTCAGCTGCAGCAGCAGCATATGACTTTCCTTTATCCACAGCGTTTCTTTGGCTTACTTGTATTACATTTTCTAGGTTTTTAGGCTTTCGGGTATTGGATTGTGTGGTGGGATATTTTATTTTTTGTAGCTCTTTGTAGACAATGCAGCCCTTATAATTGGCGGGATGGTTGCCTTCACAGAGTATGCATTTCACTTTGTCGGAACGTTCTTTTCTAGGGCAGTTTATTGTGTGATGGGGTCCAGCACATTTCACACAACTAGGTTGTCTGTGGCAGTACTTTTGCGTATGACCATATTGTTGGCTGTTGGTACATTGAGGAATTGCGCGTTTAGGTCTTGGTGGTTCAATTTCTATACGACAGTTAAGGAGTGATCTGATGCTATAGATATCCTTGTTGTTAGGACTTGGTTGCAAGTCTAAGAAAAACATAGGGAGAGGTTTTTTTGTTCTGCTGTTTTTGACATTCCAGATATTGTTAACTTTATGGTGTAGGTCCTCTAAGACTTGTTTTATTTCTTCAGTGTCAGTTGAAGGATGCATGCGTTTTAGCACTACTCTGACGTTTTTCTCGCGTTTAGGTTGGTATGTAAAGAATCAGTTTTTCTATTTTTGAGTTCTTTATAAATAGTCGAATATGAATCCGGGGATTTAGCCTGAATTTTGACTCTTTCACCTTGTAAGATTTTGATTTCATACTCTTCGTGAGCCACATCTTCTAACATTTTTGTTAGGGGCTGGATATTACTGACCTTATCAACGAAGAAGGGTGGGGGTTTTACTACTTGGCGTGTTGCTTGGTCTGCAGCTTTTGGTTCTTCAGTAGTTTCTAGTTCCGCAAACATATTCGATGTTGGCACTGGTGCCGCCAGCCAATAGTTCAGTCTGGTTTGTTTCTGACTTCGTGACATTGTTTCAGGGCTGCTTCTCAGTCTCTTGCGGCTATTCTCTTCTTGCCAGTTGTGTGTGTCGTTTTCATCGGTTTTATGAGCATGTTCCATGTAGGGAGCCTCTAAAGTTTGTGTGTTAGTTGCAGGTGCCTCCGATGGTATGCCACTGTAAGAGTTGGATCTAGGTCTGTTTATGAATAGTCCCTTATGGAAGATCTGTTGCGTGAGAATAGGTTTCGGGTTATTAGTTTTTAATTTTATATTCTTAGAGCGAAATTTGCCCCCCCCAGAATCCGAGGGGCTGCCTGAACTCTGCTCAAGGGAACAATGTTCAGGGAGGGATTCTCCACAATCTGTGGTACCCTCCTGGGGTAGATATGTTTTAGATTCCGCCATTTCATAGATTTTCGTTTTTTTTCTTTTCTGTCGGGGTGAGATCCCTTAGGCCGAGTCTTACAAGACTAAAGGCACGCCCATGCCTACTGGTTTTGGTTCGCAAAAAGTGTATTTAGCTTTAAGAAATCATTCAAAAATTATTTGTTAAATATTCAAAAACAATAAAATAGAATATTTTACTTTTATGCTATCACTAAATGACTGTCTAGGTAACTAAGGATGACTAAAACTTTCGCAACATAATGTCATGTAGAGGAAACGTATAAAGTGCAATTGTGTTTATGATATCGATTACTATTGTTATTTTGTTTTAGTTTTCTTTTAATTATTGCTTTTATTTTTTATTGTTTTTTATCATTAGTTTTTTAGTTTATTGTTTCAATTATTGTTACTCCGACTAAACGTCCGTACGTAGCTTGGGCCTCCCATTGAAAATCAGCGTTGCAGTATCGTTCACGCGTTACTGCAGCACGTAGCTGAATGGGAGGTACCATTGCTGGTGCAATTATAATTAATTTTTTTTTTCTTTGTTTTCTGTTATATTTTACATGTAAATTGTGCTAGTAATAAATAATTCTTTCTTTCTTTCTTTCTTTCTTTCTGATAAGCACTGCCTCAGTCTTGTGTTCAGCTAATTTCAAGCCAACCGTGTCCATCCATTGGCTGATCTTCTCGAAGGTAATTGCAAATGCTAAGTTAATCTCCTCCAGATGTTTTCCTACAATTACCACGGCAACATCGTCGGCGTACGCCACAAGTTTGACACCCGTCGGCATTTCCAACTTTAGTAGTCCGTCATACATGACATTCCACAGTAGCGGACCTAGAACGGAGCCTTGGGGTAGCCCTCCAGTGATCCTGTACTCTTTTGTACCGGTCTCGGTGTCGTATTTCAGGATCCTACCAGAGAAGTAGCTTGCTACTATATTTAGCAGGTATCTTGGTACGTTCATGTCGCTGAGGGCTCTCAAGATACAATCCCACTTAGCGGAATTGAAGGCGTTCTTGATATCGAGGGTTGCTACCAAGCTGTACTTCTTAGTCCCTCCCTTCCATCTACTCCCTGCAATGGCGTCCTTAGCTATGTTGACGACGTATTTAATAGCATCCAGAGTAGAGCGGTTTTTACGGAAGCCATATTGGTTATGAGAGAGCAGCGGTTCGATAACTCTTTCAACCCAGCCGTGGATAATTCGTTCTAGTATTTTTCCCGCGGTATCTAGCATGCAAAGCGGACGGTAGGATGATGGTTCGTCAGGAGGTTTTTTCCCCTTAGGCAAAAGTACCAGTCTCTGTTGTTTCCACTTCATAGGAAAAACTCCCTCCTTGAGACACTCATCGTAAACCTCTAAGAATACTGAAGGGTCTAATTTGATGGCTTCTTTTAGGGCAATGTTTGGGATTCCATCTAGTCCTGGAGCTTTTTTGTTTCCCACTCTGGAACATGCTTCCATTAACTCTTGCCTTGTGATAGGTGGAATTTCTTCAATGTTGCACTCTTCTGCTATGTATTGGAGTTCTCTTTGCTGCGGAAACAGGGCTGTTACGATCCTTTCAAGGAGTTTGGGACACGTGGGCGATGGCATTGGATGGGATTTCAGGTGTGTCATAACCACTTTGTACGGCCTGCCCCACGGGTCATCCTCTACTTCATCGATCAGTTCCCTCCAGCATTGTCTCTTACTGATCTTAATAGCCTTGTTCAGTTTTTGGCGTGCATTCTTATACTCCACCACAAGATCCTGGGAGTTTGGTTTGTTCCGACCTCGCAGTGATGCCCTTCTCTTGCTGAAGCACTCTATGCGGAGAGCAGCAATCTGGTCATTCCACCAGTGAACCGGTGGAAGCTGATTGAGTCCACGTTTTCGGGGCATACTAGCATCACAAGCTCGTGTGATTTTCCTCATTATATCTTCGGCTTTCTTTTCGGCTTTTCCAGAACTGATAGGGTGCGTGGCTAGTGCTATCTTAAATGTCTCACGGTCAAAGGTATTCGCTTTCCATCCAACTGCATTTGTTTTTTTGTGCTCTTTTCTAGGTTTCCCACCAGTTGATATTTCCCATAAGATCGCACAGTGATCACTGGCAGTGTAAATGTCCATTACCTCCCACGAGCTATTTCTGACTAGGTTGCTGCTAACAAAAGTGAGATCTACGATAGAAGTGGCCTCTCCTTTAATAAATGTAGGCTTATTGCCCGTATTAAGTAGAACCATTTCCAGAGTTGACATAGCTTCCAATAGTGCTATTCCTCGAGCATTTGTTTCTCTACTGCCCCAGTCGGTTGCCCACAAGTTGAAGTCTCCTGCTATTGCCACTAATGAGTGCTGTTCCGCATCTTTGGTCAGTCGATCTAAGAATACCACAAATTCGTCTAGTGAGAGGCTGGGAGGGGCATAGCAGCTATAGAAGTTTATTCCGCCCAGCTTCGCCACAACAAAACCAGCTTCAGTACTATTGACATGGTCTTGGAACGGGTACTTGCCACATGACCAAATGACAGCCTTAGTGGTATTGTCCGTTTCCCAAGGTGTACTAGCAAGGTGTCTATAAGGCTCTGAGATCAATGCAAGATCTGGCTTTAGTTCACGCACGGTTTGCAAGAGCAAATCATGCGCCGCTTCACAGTGATTGAGGTTTATCTGCAATATCTTCATACTCGTTTTTTCCTTACCTTCTGGAGTGCTTCTTTTAGGACAGGACACCTGCTACTTCCGGCGATGTGACCCTAAGTCAAAGTCAAAGTCAAAGTCAAAGTCAAATTATCTTTATTCAAATAGACTTTTACAAGTTCTTTTGAATCGTCAATTTTACACTTTTTAATATTTTTTTAAACTATTAAACTATTGCCTGATTCTTCGTGTTGCCTTTTTCGATGCAGACAGAGCATCGGGCGTTATTCTTGCAGGCAATTACTTTGTGACCAATTTCTCCGCACTTCATACAGCGATTGGATCGGTCCACTTCGCTTTTGCATTTGGTGGCAAGATGGCCGTAGTGCCAACACCTGAAACACTTCGTTAATCTTTCCAGTCTTCTAATCCGGCAATTAACCCAGCCAATTCTGATTTTGTTATGCTCTTTTAGTATCTTCTCCGCAATGGGTGCAGCTAACGTAACTAATGCTGTCTGAGTACCACCGTAAGCTTTACGAAGTGACTTTATGGCACCCGTCATGATTTCTTCTTCTTCTTCGGCTGCATTCTGCAGGGCTGCAACGATTTCTTCTTTAGTCGTCATCTCATCAAGGTCGCGAATTTCGATATCTTCCTGCGGCCCCTTTCCAATCACTTCCGCATCATCTCCTAGCATACTAATAATGGTCTTTTGCAAGCCATGGCCTCTGTCTGCATTTTCTTTTGTAAGAATTATTAGTAAGTCTCTAGTGGCTGTCCTGCGAATTTTATCGACCGAGGCCCGGACTTGATCATGGGGAACATCTTTCTTTACCCGACTAACTATTTCCGAGTATTTTTCTTTTTCCTTCGGACGAACGATAAGTGCATTTGGCCTAGTCATTGATCTCGGTGGCTTCTTGCGGTGCAGTTTCTTATCTTTCTTAGATTTTACTATCTGCCAGTCCGTTTCTTTCTTTTCGGGGGACTTTATTAATACGTTGGTGAGTGGAGTTGGCCTTGTCTCCTTCATCTTCTTTTTTTCATTAGTCCCTGTTTCTGGTTACGTTCGTTGCCTACGCTTTGCTCTGCGTATTTCACGGTTGTCCCCAATTATTGATTCACAGTCAGCGTCTAACTCAGTGTCCACTGTAGTTGTGGTCTCCGTGAGAGTTCGTCTACGTGGAGTTGTTGGCGCTGCCACAACGTTTACCGCCAAACTAATAGGGCGCGCGTCTTCCAGCGCCTTAAGCTTTTTGAAAGCACTACCAATACTGGCCACTTTGGTTTTGATAGCCTTGTGGACGTTTAACTTTGGCTGAACAAATTCTTGAAGCTCATTGATGAGCGTTTTCAGGTGTTTCAGCGCTTGTGTCCTCTTCGTTTCAGCACTTGGGTCTGATGCTGCTTGTTGGACAGGATGTCCACTGTTCACCTCCTTTCCTACATCGTTTTGTTTTGTTTTTGATTCAGTTTCTACCATTCTGTTCCCACGAGAACCTAGGGAAATATCGGTCGACTCCAGCAGAGCCCCGGTTGCTGGAGCAAGGCCACTTAAATACTCCTGGGGTGGGACCTGGTGCCCCAGGGTAGCTACTAGCGACGTCTTTCTGCCCCGACGCCTTTCAGTCCTCGGCGCGCTAAACCACTGACATGAGGGGTGTTTTGTCCGCGGGAGCTATTTTAAAGGAAATACTACAATGTGCATATCTAGCATCACAGTTGTAGTGGAGGCCCGTGCTCAGCAATGGGACGTATGTATATGGGCTGATAATGATGAATAATAATACGAGAATCCTACCTTGGCTGACACCGCCTCCAAGAATAACAATAATTAAAACTACATTATATTATCGTAATAATTTGATTGACTTTTAAGTAGTCTAATATTTTTCATTTAATTTTACATAGGAGAACATTAAAAAATATTTTAATCATTGTTTGTTATTCAGTGGATAGATATAGAAGAACCTACCTAGCTTCTTGCGTCGTAAACACATAGATCGTACCTATATATTGATGTAGAGAAAAAGTAAGTTGATTATAATTAAGTAATAGAAGATACGTAATCATACTCGTAATACTCGTCGAATCGTACTCGTAATGTTCTCGAGATTTGCGCTTAGCAACACGTTCATCAATTCATTTTTATATTATAGATTTTTATTGTATTCAAATTAAAATTTTGCTGCCATTATATTTTCCACCATATCCTAAATGGATGTAAGACGATATTATAAAAGACAAAAAACAACTCTATAATACAGGTAGGTTTTTAAAGAAATCCGACATCAAATATTTTCGTACAAGCCTTAATTTTGTTGTTGACCATGTAACAAAGTAAAATAAATAATGGCATAAGTGCTGTTAAAAATCCTCTAAATGTTCTTTATCTGTTAACCACATTTTTTCCCATAAATTTTTGATGGTATTAGACGTCGGCTTTTACTTCAGTGATTAAATTTGTAAATTGTTTGTGATTTTATTTTTAGTAAAATCAATTTTTTACAAGCACAAGAAAGAAAAAATACTGTGTACCAACACCACAACACACACCATAAAACACAGACGACGATCACGATAAATGTTTAAAATACTACGCCAAACGACGATCAAATATAACACTTTTCAAAAACAGGATATGGGAAAGCGAAAACAAATTAATTTATGTTTAATTGATTGGCAAATGCCACACACGCGAGAGAACTTTTCACTCGACACTTTATTGTTAATATTACAGTATCACTTCAAGCATATTTTTATAGTAAAAAAATATTAACCGTGGATTATTTTTATTTGATTAGTGGCCACTGGAAGACAGTGATACACCCACATAAGTCAACAACCGTTTGACAGGTTTCCGACGGCCACCGAGAGGTTTTAGTCGGTATGCTGGCATAGGATTTTGGTTAGGGACCCAACTCAGGTAAACGGACAATTGTTCCGCGCACCGAGTTGGAAGGCCAGAGACCCCGACATACCCCTTCCGGCCTGCCCCGAGGTACCGAAAGGGGAGCTTAAGGCGCTTTCCTCTCGTTAAAAAAAAGAGGTCCTGGGTTCGATTCCCGGGTCGGGCAAAGCGTTATAGGGTTTTTCCATTGGGGAATTCTCAATAGCAGCAAGGAATCTGGACATGTGCCCGAAAAACGGCAAAAGATTGTCTTTCACCAATCGTTACTATAAGCCTTTAAAATACTGCCCATTATAATTCAAAGAAACCTGTTTATTAAATTAAACAAACCGTGTGTGTTTCAATTAGTGACACACTTATAAACCTTCCGTGAATTTCTACTTTTTACCTTGAATTTTATGAATAAATGTAACGGATCATGTGAAGTGTAAACAAACTTTTCGCACGAGTATCAGCTCGCGCACCTTATCTGAGAGCAAATGAGTTTCGACCAAATTTTTTCTTGATTATATGAAGTAGTTGAAGTTCGGTTACAAATTTGTTCTAAAACTAACCTTTAGTGTCGACTTCGAATTCGATAACTGCTTATATCACTGTAAGTAATATAACACGAAAAGCAACCGACGAAGCTATTCTCTTGACATGTCCTTACGTCAGGCCTTTAGAAGTGGCGCCCTCACAAATAATTGGAGTAAAAATGTCTGTCTACGCTTACTATATTTTGGAAATTGCTTTCGCTGTAATACTAAGCGAATTGTTATAAATTTTCGTAACAACAGGGTAATGTTTCGCTTACTCTGGCATAAAACGACACTATTGCGAAGTTAACAGAGACTACTGCATTTTTTACGAGACATTTTGATGACCTTCCTGGCACATTTGGTTCGTAGCTGGCTTGTTAAATAGGCTTGTAACTCGGAAGACAAATGTTTGCGTGATCCTCAGATATTTGTTCCCTATTTGGGTCTTTGTAACCAAGAAATAAATGAATATGATAGATTAGGTATTTTGATTATATTATTTTGTAATTATTTATATTTGTATATATTAATTTAAGTTTAATAAAGATCACGACATGGGAAGGACCAACAGGAAAAAGGAAAAGAGGGCGTCCGAGAAAAAGATGGATAGAAGATATAAAAGCGATTGCAGGAAAGGAATGGATAAAGAAAGCCAAGGACAGAGGAGTCTGGAATAAGCTGGAGGAGGCCTTTACCCAATTTGGGGTTCCAATCACTGATGATGAAGACTGCAACAGCGACACTTAATTCATATTATTTATATATTATTATAAAAAATTAGAAAAACACGTTTTTATATTGTATATACATAAACACATAATATATACATAAACACAACATATGTATAGATGTAAGGAATTTTTGTATTTTGTAATTATTATTTTTTTGATTGGAAATAAACGGGCTTTATTATTATTATCATTATTATATTTATTTAAGGCTTTATATTCATTTAAATGACAAATAATAAGATTCTCCCGATAATATTTTGTACCTATATGTAACATGTTATTACATTAATTTTCTTTATTGATCCATCTAAACAATGGTGTTTCTCTAGTATCGCGGTTGAGTAACAAACATAAAATGTTAGAAAATTATAACATAAATAATGTCAAATTTATAATTATAAGAATTTTGACGTTTTTAATGAACCAACGGCAGTTTTGCCATGTTAAAATACAGTTTCCTTGCGATTTAAAGACTTCCTGAAAGGTTTATCACCAGACAGATATCCGCTTGAAACATTGTAAGCGAAAAGTGCGTCTTCCGTAAAAACAGAAACCAAACATAAGGAGACAAATCTATATGTAGTATCAGTATAAATTAAAAACTTGTATGGGGTTTTAAGACGAAATTAGATGACATTTGTCAAATAAACAGGAAGTTTTTATACATCAAGTAGTACTATAATATTTTATTTATTTATTTATTCTTTATTGTACACCATATAATAAGAAAACAACATATGTATAAGCAACTCTAAATAAGGTAGTGTTACACATGGCGGCCTTATCGCTGTCGGCGATTTCTTCCAGGCAACCGTTAGATGGACTGGAGAGATTGGAAGCATAGAGTGGGTGGTCACAACTTACGTAAATGCTTGAAATTAAAAAAATAATAATAATAATAATATGATGTACGCAAAATGTTTAAAGATATACAAAATAAAAATAATAAATACAAATATATGAATTAGTAAGTACTACATACTAATTCAGTAAATATAAACATACATACTATGAGATATACATATAATATAATATGATATGTGTATATAATATATTAATCAATAAGTAGGAAATAAGTAAATAAATATATGAACGGAAGAAAGAAGAATAATATACTTTATATAGTGAGTGATAAAAAATGTTTCTTGATGAGTTATAATATTTAGGTCTTAACCAAAAATACCAAATACACCAGGTCGAGAATCTCTACGGTCGCGGGTTCAAACCCCAGGCACACACCTCTGACTGCGAAGTTATGTGTGTATTCACAATGAATTATCACTTGCTTTAACGGTGAAGGAAAACATCGTGATGAAACCTGCACACCTAAAAAAGTCTTAGGAATTTCTTAGGTGTGTAGTCCGCCAACCCGCACTAGGCCAGCGTGGTGGACTAAGGCCTAAACCCTCTCAATGGTAGAGGAGGCCCGTGCCCAGCAGTGGGACGTATATGGGCTGATGATGATGATGATGATAACCAAAAATATGTGCAGTGATAGCTAAAGATAACTATCGATGGCTTAATTTTTTGAGGGAATTCTATTTTACTTCAATTTTTGGCAGAGGCAATAACCTATTATTAAATAAATCGTAATAACTAAACTATTTTGAAACTATTTTGAAGCTGGTACTGGCGGTGAACGAACTAAAGAAAACTAAATGAAAGAAGTCTTGATGGACTCGAGGTTTAGACACGCGGTCGAAAATTTCAACGGTCGCGGGTTCAAACCCCAGGCACATACCTTTGACTTTTCGAAGTTATGTATTCACAAAAAATTATCACGTACTTTAACGGTGAAGGAAATATACTATCTATTACTGCATAATAATATGTTACATTATCATATCAACTTATTTAAAGTCAAATTTTAATCGTAATCTTCCTTCGGTTCCAGAGCCGGCCCACTTCGAGTTCTCCTCTCGGAACATGACAGTGAAACGTACGGCCCAAGCGATACTCCAGTGTGACGCCCGAGGCGACCCTCCCATACAGCTTCAATGGACGCACAATATTAAAAGAGTAGACCTCACCACATACAGGTACATTAAGGACAAGTTAATTAGCTTGTAGTAATGTCGAATTAATGTTTAATAATATAAAAATAAAAATAAAATAACTTAGGTTTAATGATTCGACTTCAGGATCGGTCTAACGTTATTGCATTTTTCCGTTGAGAAATACTTAAAACAACTCAGGGTCTTTAAATATGTCAAATAAAGAGCGACAGTGACGCACTCTATTACAAATAAAATCTTGCGAAATATGTTTGTATCATATTAAAGAGAGTACATACATACATACATAAACTCACGCCTGTATTCCCCGAAGGGGTAGGCAGAGGTGCATTTATAGTTCTGATCTATAGTTATAAAGGTCAATTTCTTGAGATAATATTTTTTTCTGTTTTATAGAAAATAGCATTATACATTTTTTATTTATATGCCTGGGATTTTTTTTTCATACATAGTTCTGTCCCCACATTAAGATACCGAGTCTTGTGTCGTGGGTATCAGAAACTACGAGAGACTTTTCGGTCTCACAAACACCCAGACCCGAAACAAATATTTGTGGATCACACAAACATTTGTCTCGGTGCGGGGATCGAACCCGCGGCCTCTCGTTTCGCAAGCAGGTGTCTAGCCAACTGCGCCACGGGGCTGTCAATTATTAAGGCAGAAAAGTATTTTTTACACTACTCTACACGTATTACTGCGAGTATTTATAACACAGAGCTGCCAGAAGCACCAACAGGCGTCCGCGCCTGGGCCCGCGGAGGTCGCGGTGCCGTGGTGTGGTGGCGCCGCGGGTACGACGGCAACGCGCGCCTCCACGCCTACCGACTGCAGTTCCGAGTAGTGCCTGACGATACCCGGGCCTCGCCTGTCGACTGGACTGACGCGCCGGTCAGAGATGTTGTCACCTAGTTAAAAGACTGATTGTAAAAGCAGGTTCTTAGAATGAACTTACCCTTTAGGGGCCATCCATAAATTACGTCACACGAAATTCATCATTTTTTGACCCCTCCCCCGTTCTTGTCACAGCTGGTCATATTTGTAAGACTTCCCGTCTCCTTAGTGTGAAGTCACATATTTTAAAAGCTTAGCTCTTGTTTTTTTTTAACTTTAGTTACCCCAGCTAGATAATTGGTCGAAATGTCAAGACTCGAGGTCTTGTTTTTTTTTCAGTGACGTCACGATATTTGTCTCCTCTCACCCCCTTGTCACACAATGTCACACTCCGTCGACCCCCTCCCTGCCCCTTGATGGAATGGATGGCCCCTTAGGCATCGCTTTAAGTTTCACGTAAAACATTTTTTAAACATTTCCGTGTAAAGGCCAAATTGTCCCAATATCGTTACATGATTTATAGAGACATGAATATAAAAAACACAAACTTTGATTGTGTTTTGATTGAACAAAGTGATTAAACATTTGTAAATTGTCGCTATCAGACAGGATACGTCGCAGCCCGGCTCGGAGATAAACCTGGAGTACCGGGTCGGTAGCCTTAGACCGGCGACCACGTATGCCATGAGACTAGCCGCCAACAAACAACCTAACTTCACAAGAAGGTAATGTTGACTCGCCAGCTGTAGTTCTTTCGTAAAACTTCAGTAGTTCTCATAGATATAGTAGAAAAATTTCATGTCATTATGTTTCTAGCAGCTTCCGAACCTCCTCACAACGTCCAAGTCCAAGCCACAGGACCTGATGAGCTTCTGGTCAAATGGCAGGTAGTTTATTTCTGTTTATCTTTGAATATATTTTTAGTTCACTCATCATTCAAAATTCTTATCAGCAATAATTCTGATAAGGATTTTTTTAGTCAAAATATATTGCAATCGATTCGTGCGGTCGAGAATTTCGACGGTCTCAGGTTCAAACCCCAGGCACACACCTCTGACTTTTCGAAGTTATGTGTGTATTCACAATGAATTATCACTTGCTTTAACGGTGAAGGAAAACATCGTGATAAAACCTGCACACCTAAAAGTTCTTAGGAATTTCTTAGGTGTGTAGTCCACCAACCCGCACTAGGCCAGCGTGGTAGACTAAGGCCCACACCCTCTCAGTTGTAGAGGAGGCCCGTGCCCAGCAGTCGGACGTATTTGGGCTGATGACGACGATGACGATTGCAATCGATTAATCAAGTGAGTACAAAGTACTATGGTTACATGGGTCAATCCAGATAGCTACGAATCTCACCAACAGCGATGTAGTACTATTTAATAGGTCCTTATAACATGCCTCTGACTTATGCGGTGCCGATGTCCAGGCACCACCGCAGGACAGCTGGAACGGCGAACTCCTGGGCTATGCTGTAACCTGGAGAGAGGTGGGCAGTGCCGGCATCATAGCTACTGGTACCAATGGCACGCGGACGCTGGTCGCTGCTGGGTGGCGAGCAGGTGCCTCTTTGGGAGGTCTGAGGCCTCGTGCCCACTATGAGCTGAGGGTATGTGCGTATAACAAGCTGGGTGCAGGACCTCCTGCGCCGCCTGTTACTGCACACACCCTTGAAGGAGGTGAGATACGTTGAGTTATCATATGATAATTGGCTAGGTGTATAGCTGCAACTTGAATGTCAATCAGCTAGTTGGACTGATGACTTTTTGGTTCTGTTTAATGCAGATCGCTGAAAAACATTATATGTAGATTTCTTTACGTAAAATTTTGCTGCTGATGATAATCGCATACACACTGCTTGAGGTATTGGCATAGTCCAAATAATTAAAAAGTTAAATAGTACGGGATTATTTACGTGATGATTGCGTTGTCAGCTCCTGAAGGTGCGCCCGTGCAGGTGTCGTGCGGCGCAGTGTCGTCGCAAGCAATGCGCACGTGGTGGCAGCCACCGCCTCTACACCTACGCGGCGGCTTGCTACTAGGATACGAGCTACATTATGAGGTATTTGTATTATCATCTCTACAACTGAGAGGGTTTAGGCCTTAGTCCACCACGCTGGCCGAGTGCGGGTTGGCGGACTACACACCTAGGAAGAGAGAGTTGTAGAGGAAGCCCGTGCCCAGTAGTGGGACGTATATGGGCTGATGATAATGATGATGATGTATTACAATTAGCTATTAACTCAATCGTTTTTTTTAAAACCTCAACTAAACTTACAATCCACGATGAGAGACTATTTTACATGACATCAAAAAATTTACAGCCTGACAATGGAGTTAATTTAACACTATATTGTGTAACAATAGACCGCTTTTTGAATCCGCGCACTGAGGAAGATTAATTTGCGATACAGACATATATTTATATACTTCACGACAAAATGATTATCACGTGGTATATTTATAGCTTCTTTTTATTTCTCAGTCAATGGACGACATGTTGAGCCCCGGGGAGACTCACCGTTCAGGCGGACTCGAGACAGTGTTACAATCACTCCAGCGAGCTGCCAACTACTGCATATCAGTGCAGGCGAGGACTGCTGCTGGCGCAGGCCCTCTCTCCGAGCCCGCGTGTTGCTCCACACATGAAGACAGTTAGTTCTCTAATAAATTTCATTTAATATTGTTCTAACGTTTTGTACTTGTTTGAGTAATGAATTGATTTTGGATTTGTTTGAAATTAATCTGTTGTAGCGATCACATTAGAAGGTGGTATAGATTAAACTGTGGAATACACCGACTCTCGATGACATTTGTCGGGTTATTCAAGTATCAACCGGAGTTGATCCAACTATACTGCTTACAAATGTAACTGTTTCGTATCGTTTCCATTTAGCTAGCTAAGAAAATAATATATTGAAAATGACTTAACTGTATATTTAATTATGTCAAGAACTTTTTCTGGCCAAGAACTTACATACACCTTGCCATATGTTTGTTTCGATCACATATGACAATTTTTGTACCAAAAACGTAGCAAAAAGTGCATGTAAGCAACAATAGTGTCTATCCATGTACATCGTAATTAAATAATATGATTTGAATATAGAAAACGTTATGTTGTGGTACAGCCCCAGCAAAAATCACGTCATTCGGTCGTCGTCTAGAAGTGGTGGCAGGACAACGTGTTGTAGTGCGATGTGGTGCGGGCGGCACCCCCCTCCCGCACCGCACGTGGTCGCGACACCGCCCCGCGCCACCCTTGCATCAAGACCAAAGATACTTGCTGGATGGACAGCACCTAGTTATACTTAGTAAGTGTGGGATAACAATATAAGGATTGCTAATTACAAAATAAAAACAAAACAAATTACTGTCATGACATTACTACTGTCAATCCTAGCCTGCTCATAATCCGTTTTTGGGTATGAGCCTCTTTTTTTCTGTCTTTGTCAAGCTGAACCTGTTTTACTCGTTCTGACGTTTTATAACATCCACCAATAATTGAAGTAGCCTATCTCCTCTAATAGTCGTGATGGCCTCGAGGTATAGGCGCGCGGTCGAGAATCTCGGCGGTCGCGGGTTCAAACCCCAGGCACAAACCTCTGACTTTTCGAAGTTATGTGTGTATTCACAATGAATTATCACATGCTTTAACGGTGAAGGAAAACATCGTGATAAAACCCGCACATCTAAAAGTTCTTAGGAATTTCTTAGGTGTGTAGTCCGCCAACCCGCACTAGGCCAGCGTGGGGGACTAAGGCCTAAACCCTCTCAGATGTAGAAGAGGCCCGTGTCCAGCAGTGTGACGTATATCGGCTGATGATGATGTTGTTCTCCTCTAATATTAGCTCTGGTCTCCGCTGAACAACGCATACTATAATCTTAAACAAGTTTATTGTTTTTTTTTTTGTAATTAATCACTATGTTGTTAACGCAGGTGTTGATGAGGATACAGCAGACAACTATACCTGTGCAGTGCGTAACGCGTGGGGAGAGGAGCGCGCTACTTGGCACGTGTCAGTACGTCGTGCACCCCTGCCGCCCTCTCTGCGTGCTGCTGACGCCGCTCCCACCGCGATCAGTCTCGCTTGGGACTCGCCTCGGGACTACGGATCGCCAATACGAGGTAGAAATTTGAACAACAACAAATATTAACAGAAATCTAGACTTGTGACTTTTCGAAATTATGTGTGTATTCACAATGAATTACCACGTACTTTAACGGTTAAGGAAAACATCGTGATAAAACCTGCTCACCTAAAAGTTCTTAGGAACTTCCACCAACCCGCACTAGGCCAGCGTGGTGAACTAAGGCCTAACCCCTCTCGGTTGTAGAGGAGGCCCGAGTCACTACTCGGGCAGTCCCACTGGACTTATATGGGCTGATAATGATTAACAGAAAAAAGAAAAAGCTTTCTTATACAAGGCCGAAGCCGATTACCATTCTCACACATTAAACTAACATGTCCCAATATGTTCAGTGTTGTAAACCTCTACCCCTCCTTTTCCTTCTTTTTCATAATAAAATGTACGAAAGGATGCTGGAATTAAAAACAATTGCATAGATCAAAACGCCCTCACAAATTTCTTTCCAGGTTTTATCTTGCAATACAGCGAGCAATCAACAGAACGCTGGGAGCGAATCCGCTTAGCTGCAACGGACAGAGCGTTGCGCTTGGCACCGCTGCGCTGCGGAACCGCCTACACCGTGCGACTGCTGGCGCGCTCGGCTGTAGGACCGTCGTCGCCAGCTCGGGAACTGCTTGTCGCTACGAAAGGCGGATGTGAGTGCATATAATCGAACAAGTTTTAGTGACTTTTGGAATCGTGTCCAAACGATTCATTTTATAATATGGTCCGGATATAAAGTTTTGCCAATGTGGTTTCCGACTAATTAAATTCACCATCACTAATAGGTAGGGTACTTCTGAATACTTAGTTTTGTATTGGAATATATTAAATCCTGATGATTATTCTTCACAAATAGCTATAACAACTCGTTTAGTAGAATAGGATTAATATTATTTACATTTCATTGTTACTTCTTTTCCACTAGCATCCAAACCAGCTCCAGAAAAAGACCTGACAAACACCTCCTGTGTCCGGCTCAACCTCCTAACCTGGGACAGTAACGACTGTCCGCTCTCCCACTTCGGGATCCTGATAAAGGGTCTGGATGAGACGGCATGGCTGACGAGGTCTGTGGAGCCAGTCGAGCCGTTCGTGATGTGCAACCTGCCACCAGCCACGTGGTATCAGCTGAAGGTGGTCGCTTATGGTGAAGCTGGGACGACCACAGCAGAATACTACTTCTCCACTTTGACTGAGAATGGAGGTATAGAATCTAGTTTTGTCTACAGGCTCTTTAGAACTACTTTTGTTTAACATATATTTTTCCGATCAAATTTATATTTGATATATGAATTGATGATCAATTAATAGTCTCCGTGCATAGTTACCTTGACAAGGGGATGCTCGGTTATCAAGTCGAGACAAATTTATATTTATTTCGAATCTGGGTGTTTGTGAGACCGAAAAATCTTTCGTAGTTCTTGATACTACAACATGACCATTAGTATCATGGTGTGGGCTCAGAAGTATTTTTTTTTATACTGGCATGGCAAAGTGACTCCACTGTATCTGATGGTAAGCATAGTGGAGTCCATAAAAATAATACCGATCAGCGAGAAACGATATAGTCTCCCGCTGGTCGACACAATCATGCCGGCCTGCACAAATGCTTCTTCACGCTTCGCTTAAAGGACCCAGGATCATATGCATGTGACTTCGGTGTATAAATTACAGTAACTACATTGGTTACAGAACGCATACCAGCCTCGGCGCAGTTCCCGCCGGGCGGGGCGGCGGGCGCGGGTGAGAGGGCGGCCGCAGCGCTGGTGGCCGCTGTGGGAGATCTAGCACTGGGTTTGCTATTCCTCGCTGCTTTCGTCTACAAAAATAAGTAATGCATTTTTTTTTTCTTTTGTAATTGCTATGTAATTACTGGAATAGTGTGAGTTCAGGCTGTTATTCTAGGTACAGAGAAACATTCATTGGATCTCAAGGGACCAATTGTATAGTGCTGCATAATCCTCCGTTATCTAAGATCCGATTAAGATGTTCAGAAAATACGATACTATTGGGAACCTATCATATTATTATATAAAAAATATAAAAATGATGTATCTCTTCAATTGCTACAGTCCAACAGCAGCGTGCTTGCGTAAAGGCTATGAGCAGGGCGAGGTTTCGGAAGAAGATGACAAGTGCCCGGAGAAGCGTGACAACCACCGCAACTGCCAGCAAGTGTACACGTCCTCGCCGATCAAACGCAACATCATCGCCAAAGAGCAAGGTGAGGAATCACACCTGGCGAATTAGTAGTGGTAAAACATACATACACATATTATGGTATACAGTATTATACGAGCAATTGTTAAGAGCGATAAGTTTGTCTGAAATAAATATTTCTTATTATTATGATGTTAACGACTTTCGTTCCTCCCTTTATAGGGGTTTAAAAGCACGGGCCAGGGCCAAGTGCATAACAACTTTACTGTTTCTGCTATCACTATTTTTAAACTTTCGGGTTGTGATTAAGGATGATTATATTGATTAAGAAATATCACAATTTAAAAACTTCCGGGTTAGGCGACATGTATTAAGGATTACAGCTTTCTGTAGCAGCAGATAAGTTAGTGGATTGACTTTTAGGGTGGATAGGCTTGAGTGTAGTGTTTTTGGGATAACTCCTGTAGTTGATATGATGATGGGGATTGTACGAATCTGATTAACTTTCCACTGAGATTTAATTTCAATTGATAATTCTGTGTATTTAGCTATTTTCTCCGTGTGTGTTGATAAGAGGTTATGTGTGTTACAAACAGCAATATCTATTAAATATACCGACTTATTAAGTTTGTCATGAAGAACTATGTCAGGTCTATTGTTATAAACAGTCTTATCGGTTATGATGGTTCTATCCCAATATAATTTAAAATGTGAATTTTCTAATACTGACTCCGGTTTATATTTATAATATTGTACTTTATCTGTAAGGAGTTTTGTTTGGATGGCTAGACATTGGTGAATGATAGCGGCAACCTGGTCATGACGATGTTTATAATCGGTTTGGGCTATGGATTTACAGGCTCCAGTTATGTGTTGTATTGTTTTTATTATTATTATTATTATGTATACATACATAGCCTCTTGCCTGCATTCCCCGAAGGAGTAGGCTAAGTCTGTTACATGCAAAATTATGCAAAATAAATCGAAGATGTGAAGGTTGTGGAACGGCAACTTTCAGGGGTTCTACAACATATTTCTCCTAGAAGCGATCTAACAGAGCGCTAAGTCTTTGGGGGAGGCCTATGCCCAGCAGTGGACTTCTTTCGGCTAATGATTACTATGATGATGATGATGAGCTATGGAATTCTCAGGGGGAGGCCTATGTCTAGCAGTGGACCTCTTTCGGCTGATGATGGTGATGATTTCTCCTACTCAGGAGGCGAGTGTGCGGAGCTGTACGAGATCAGTCCGTACGCGACGTTCAGCATGTCTGGCGGCGCGGTGGGCGCGGTGGGTGTGGGGGGCGCGGGGGGCGCGGGGGGCGCGGCGGCGGGCACGCTCCGCACCTTCGGCCGCGCCGAGCCCGCGCCGCCAAGACGGCCGCCCATAGACGCCGGTATGTTTCAAATCTCTCAAACACAGTACACATTTCTGAAATTCTTTGGTTTCTGTACATGGTGTTAGAAAACCAGTGAACCTAGCATAATTTTCCCAACCGGCGAGAAGCAGAGGCATAATTAGCTTTAACTAGGTCATTGTATTTTTTTGTGTTAGTTAAACAGACTTGAAAGACTTGAAAGTCTTGCCTGTTGATGACTTATGATGGTAGATAACATGAATCAACGCTTTTTTGCTATAACTTATAACAGATTTATAAGGTAACCAAACGTAATATATTCAGTAAAACACCTTTTAGTGCCTCAATATATGGCAAAAATTACCTCGTCAAAATTATGTGTGTTTGAAACGAATACTGCCCAAAGTAAGTGACAATATGCGACTTATATCTGTATGTTATCAGAAGAGTACACACTGTCCCGCGCCATGACGCTGATGGTGCGTCGCTCGGAGTCGGACTCCGAGTCGAGCGGCTCGCCGTGCGCAGAGTGCAACTCCAGCGTCTCCTACAGGATGCCCGTCACGCCAGCTAAAGGTATATTAAATCTTCTTAGAACACTTTTTGCTTTGGATTTAGTCCTTTAGCTTCATCTAATGGATCAAAATCACCAGCCCATACATGTACGTCCCACTGCTGGGCACGGGACTCCTCTACAACTGAGGGGTTTTTATCTAATGGATAGTCGTTTTGAATATCACAATATCCTGGAATACGCAGATCACATCACATATACTCGTATTTGCCCAATAAGCCTTTGACAATGAAACAGAGAAGCATTATTCTCTGTATAAAATTATTTCAATGTTTGTGACTTTAATTACTCTTCTAGACCCAAGTCTAGTGAAACAGTCATACAGCTATAAAATTATTTATTTGGTCCCCGCAGTAGACGAGGGCAGTCGCGGCGCGATGTCTGTGTCGTCGGGCGCGAGCGCGGCGGGCACGGCGGTGAGCGAGGAGTGCGCTCGCAGCGCTAGACACGACAAGCGCCGCCGCACGCGCAGGCACGGACCGACACACACCAGGTCACTTCACATACATACACGAACAGCTTATTACCAAAAAGGGAGGGACAGGGAAAAAACTTTTTTTGGCCACCTCGTTACAGGAGGCGACCTCATGAAGGTCACGGGAAACCGCTGAAAGGTCGACGTTCGTAAGACGACGCTCCGAATATCTGGGGGCGGCCTATGTTGATTATAGTAGCGGATAAGGAGCGTTTTTGGAGCACTTTTCTAAGCAGTGTTGTTATTAAGGATTTATTATATTAATAAAAAAATCCATTACCCTAGCCGACTGTGACTTCTTGATTGTACGTAGTAAAATTAACGAGACAGTGCCTAATACTAAATTTCTTTTTATGTGCTGTAAATCCCAGTACCTATACGATCGATAGCGAGTTCACATCTTATTTCTGAATAACTATAAAATTTAATGAAAGTACGGGGAACTAAAATTATCCCGCGAATAAAATGTACAAATAGCACCACAACGCCACCTGATGAAACAATACAATACTAAGTTAAGAGCGAACTACCTTTGCTCATAGTTCGGTCTTTATTAACTAGATGACGCTACTACGCTATATATTAGTTCTTGTATTTGTGTCTAGATGGCAGTGTTAAAAATGTGTTCAATGTTTCAGGCACCAACAACGCCACGAACAAGAAAGAAGAGATTTTACTATACACGTTTAAGACAAAACGAAGACAATAAAGACTGCTGCGAGCGAAATAATTAAATATTATTAAAAATTGTTATTTAGATAATTTAGCTTTTCATGCAGTTCACATTGAACTCCATTTTCTAGTGCCAAATATTCATATTCTATATTTTATTTATGTTTATTTTTGTAAGAAACTATTTGTTTGACAATAGCTGGCTTTTCAAGTCTTGACAAAAAAATTGTGTTATTATTTTTTGCAGATTCTAATTTAAGCAAATCTATCCAATAAGCCATCATAAATATTAAAACGACTAAATAATGAATGTAACCTTTCGTTATGATTCATAACAGTATGACCTCTCTGAACCGCACTTACCACTAGGTGCCGAATAATTCGAAAGGCTGCAAAATAAGTACTAATGATTATGTTTATTTATGTATAATAATAATAATATTAAATAAAATATGCCACTGATTTTGTAAATAATTATATCTTTAAAATGATTTGGCATCAATGTGAACTGAATGAAAAATAAGAAATTAAAAGCTATAAATCTGTAAATATTTTAGATGACTTTTGTACCGATTAGATTCGATATCGTCACGGCCTATTCGGAGAGATATGCAAAATTATAACGAAAATTTACACAAAATTACATAGCAATAGTTTCTTTTATAACAATTTATATTTTATTCAAAGTTTTTCAAACAAATCCAATAGCTTACCTACAGTAGTAATAAATAAACCCTTGAACCATATCTTACGCTAAATGTAAAAAGTACCTTTTAAAATTTAAGTGTTAATAAATAATAAAAGTACAAGGAGATAACCTTAGGAAAATGAAGAAATAATTTTCCTGAACTTAATGTTTCTATTCAGAGATGGCGCTGTACATAATAAAAGCACTACCTGTAAGTTACTGGCTACAGCGATCAGCACAGTGAATACTTTTCTCCGACACACATTTGTTTTGCCTGCATGTACTACTGTGTCCAAAAAATAAGGTGACATTGTATTTATTTCGAAAATTCTTTATTTATTCTTCCAAATCAATTTCATCCCTTTCAAAGTAATCCCCTCCCGATGCAATGCACTTATGCCAACGGATTTTCCAATCTTCGAAACACTGATTGTAGTCACTTTCCGGGATGGCCTTCAGTTCCGTCTTCGCTGCGGCTTGAATCTCCTCTATCGTATCAAAACGGTGTCCCCGGAGCGATCTTTTGAGCTTGCTGAACAGCCAGAAGTCACACGGCGCCAGATCAGGTGAATACGGTGGTTGCGGAACGATATGGGTTGAATTTTTGGCGAAATGATCACGAATTACGAGTGCAGTTTTCGGTACCAGTCGAGATTTGACGCGCTTGAGGCCCAAAACACCCTTTAAAATAGTATTGACCGAGCCTTTCGATATGCCAACCTCATCAGCAAGGTCTCTAATCGTTAATCGACGGTTTTTCAACACCAAATCTTTGATTTGTTGGACGTGAGCTTCGTCGGTTGAGGTTGATGGTCGCCCAGGACGCTCTTCGTCTTCGACACGTTCACGGCCGGCTTGGAACTCAATATACCACTTGTAAACATTTTTTTTAAACATAGCCTCATCACCAAAGGCTTTCTGCACCATCCTCAACGTATCCGCAGCAGAAAATTGATTCTGCAAACAAAATTTAATGCAAATCCTTTGCTCAACAAATTTCGACATCGCGAAAAACGAAAAACTCACTTTTAGCAGCTCACAAAATGACGCGTATCTCAAACACTAATGAATATTTTGACATGTAAATTTTACATAGATGTCACGGACATTACTACCAACCTAAAAAAAAAAAAAAAATCTCCAAGTCCTTCGACGCGCGCAGTTTAAATTCAAATGTCACCTTATTTTTTGGACACAGTAGTACATATGAATTTTCGTTATAAGTTAAGTAAGGTACGATTGTATCTTAACCTATATATTTTACGCAATATATTTTAAGCGTGCAGCTTTTTTACAATAGAAGGGGTAAGTACTTTTCTATCATTCTAACCTCATTTAGGTTGGTAATCCTTAAAATATTTCAGCCATATAAAATATAGTCACGATATTTCAAGTCAACGTTAATGTGAGCGATTAACTTTACCCACCTTCCAAAGGGGTTAGGGGTCAATCGAATCTTTGACCAAGGTAAAAGTAATTAGTCAATTTCCGATTAAACTAAATTGAACAATTAATTAAGATATCCGACTATTTCAAACAATATGCAATGTGAGTTACTATTAACTTTTGCCAGAACACGTCAATAGAATGCAAATATCAATTCTGTATACTGATCCTTGTGTATTTTTTTGTATGCAAGTATTAATTTTGTAATTTTGTTGTAACGCGCCATAACTAACAGACACTGCCGGTGTACCTCCGCATTTTCTATGTAAATATACTGTTGACGAGCGACAAAATAATAAAAATTAATTCTCCAACCTTTGTTTTATTTCAATCACAGATGATGGTCCTAAAAGATACATAGTAACTATTCTATGATTTCTATAAGTGGGAGAGTTATATTTTTTTGAAGGCGGCACGAACGTAAGCGTTGTTGTACGACTGTCACACAGAAGAATGATTGCCAGAATCTCAATAACGTATACCCTGTACTTACGTAAAGTGTGAAATCTACCAACAGACCAATAAAAAAAAATCCTAAAAATAAAAATGGGTACTCGTTTAAAAAGTACTTGAAAAAAACCTTCTTCAATATATTTTTTGTATTGGTCTGTGGACCTTCCATAATAATTCACACTAAAGTGTTCCGTTCTGGAATCAGATTGTGTACATTTGTCTCATATATTAACATATAAGAGGATATATCGAACATCATAACTATAAAAATGTCAAAGATCAAAAATATTAGCAAAATGTTTCAATTTCCAAAATAAATTTTATTATAATAAAAGCTCTTACTTAAAACTCAAAAAAGCAGTGATGGCCTCGAGGTTTAGGCATGCGGTCGAGAATCTCGGCGGTCGCGGGTTCAAACCCCAGGCACACTCGTCTGACTTTTCGAAGTTATGTGTGTATTCGCAGTGAATTATCGCTTGCTTTAACGGTGAAGGGAAACATCGTGATAAAACCTGCACACCTAAAAGTTCTTAGGAATTTCTTAGGTGTGTAGTCCGCCAACACGCACTAGGCCAGCGTGGTGGACTAAGGCCTAAACCCTCTCAGTTGTAGAAGAGGTCCGTACATATCTATGTGGGCTGATGACGAATGATATTTAATTCGCGACAGTTACACAAACAAACCCTTTACTTGTGTGACATATGTATGTTTCTAAAATAAGCATTGTTTGGAGCGTAGCTCTTCAAGCATCGAATAAAGGGGCACGACAAAGCCGGTTTCCCGTGTGTCTCGAGTGCACACGAAGATAATGCTTCCTATGTCTGATAGGATGTTTGTTAACCTCTTTCTCTTTTATTGTGATGTAGCCCAAGTTACAGAGAATTAAAATTGATACACGAATATAAAACTTCTCGCCTGTTTTCCGTTCAGGTAGGCAGAGAACACCAAAAGCTACTGTCAAAACACACTTTTTTGCGTCCTCAATTAACATTATCCACTTAATGCATGCATGGTTTCGAGGACTTCTTATATTACCTTTATTGATATATAACTAGTTCGGTTAATTAAAAATATTTCATCTGAGTGAACATCTCGCAGCATAAATTTGGGTGTGCGATCGGGACGCCCCAGTTTAGATTCATTTAGTGTCATAAATATGCACACGGCAAAAGGCTAGCGATCCAAACGTGCAACTTACAACAAAGCTTACAAAACTAGGATGTAGAAATATTCCTCAGCCTGCTCGGAACACAGACGAACGTAATATTATTATTTTTATCAAAGGCTTGTTAAGCCCTCGTTCGGTAGCTCGGGGGAATCCGAAAGGTGTCCGAACAGGTTCTCCGGCCTTCCAGTTCACCGCGCAACTGTCCGCTTGGCTAAGTTGGGTCCCTAACCAAATCCTACCTAATGCTATAGTATTTTAGTTAACCTGTTGTGACTGCCTCGTGGTCTCGCGGTACAAGTATGTGCCGTGCGATCTAGAGGTCCTGGGTTCGATTCCCGGGTCAGGCGAAGTGTTATTAGCCGGATCCACACCGGACGATCCAAAGCGCTCCGATCGCGCGCGGCATGTAATGGAGCGCGCTCCATGGAGCGTGAAGTGTAGACGTGCCGCGCGCGATCCATGTGCGCGGCGGAGAGCGCGCGCTCCTCGCCGCGTGCGATCCATTTGTTGTCGGTTTTTTGGTCACGCACAAAGGGGCCTCAGTCGCTTGGCGCGCGCGGTCTGGACGGTTGTGTAGAATCGCGTAATCCGCCGTTATGGATAATTCGCAATGTATCCGTTTAATTTCCCTATATAGGGAGAATAAATGTTTATGGGATCCTAATGATACCAATTACACAAATAGAGGTGTAAGAGAAGATGCCTGGCGGAAAATTAGTCGGCAAATGAACAATATTCCATGATATTGACTGTTTGGACACTCTGAAAAGATACTGTAGACTGACGTAAGAATCTCCACTTGCTAAAAATCTGAATGTTATTTGTAGTCTTTCCTTAACAGTTATGGCATCACGATAGTTTGTATCATTCTTTCTTTTTTTGTTCTCCAATAGTGAACACAATAAGTCAAATTGATTTGCAGTCATTCATGCAAAATTAGCTTCAGCTCCATCATCAATTAACTCTTTGTAAAGTCGAGTCCCATATTCTAACCGGTTTTTAAAAATTGTTTTAACCCAATACCTACTGTCTTTTTCGTTTTCGTATTTTTTGCCGTAAATATACAAGTAAAATGTAGCTTGCTGCTGCTACGGCTATTCGTCGCCGTCGTTACACGTGTGACTCCATAGCCAGGCAAAATTCAACTGATTCAGTATGGATCGGCAGGAGCGCGTTGGAGCAGGCCATCAGGATCGCAAAAGATTGCTGTTGGATCGACCTAGAACGATCCACGCTCCACGCATCACGATCTTGGATCGCGGATCGCAGGATCGCCGATCCATTTTGGATCGTCTGGTGTGGATCCGGCTATTGGATTTATCCATTAGGAAATTCTCAGTAGCAGCACGGAGTCTGGAAATGTGCCAGAAAAATGGCAATTAGCTCCCTATTACGTGGGACTGATACATACCTGGCGAAATGTGGGTGTGGGAATGCACTTCTGCCTGCCCCATCAGGGAATACAGGCGTGAGGTAATGTTTGTCTTATGACTATAACTATATGTGTATAGAAGTTATAGTGTTATATGGGTTTATCATTACGGCGCGCCCTGGGGGTGGCAACAGTAATTTATCACGCCGTCGCCGCCACAGCCGCGCGTTGCGGTCGCCCAATTAACGCGCTATGCACATACTATCATTTAACCGTGCTGTAATAATGTATTAGTTATGTATTTGGCTGTTGAATTAATTGAGTCGGGAAAGTTTAGCTCTCCTTTTACAAGAACCTAAATTCAATTTTCATTATCGGAATAAATCTACATTAATTTTAGAAAAATATGAATGCGATTGATGGCTAAATTGTGTGGCATGTGATCAAGATGAATCGGATTCTCGAGACCATAGATAGTGTTATGGGATGTCATGCTTTGGACGCATTTTTCAGAAATAATAAAAAACATATAACCGTTTTCATGGTCCCATAGCTCAGGTATACAAATTCATCTTAACTACCAAAATAGAATATTTGTAGAAATAGGTATTCCTCCATACACGTGCTGTCCCTAAATCAATCAATGTCGATCAATTTACGATTATTCATCGTAAAAGTAAGAGTTTTATGGTTTCACATACATACCCTTTGCCTATGTATGTGCGTAGTTCATCGTCAGCCCATATACTCGTACATACTACGTCCCACTGCTGGGCACGGGCTTCCTCTACAACTGAGATGGTTTAGGCCTTAATCCACCGCACTGGCCTAGTGCAGATTGGCGGACTAAACACCTAAGAAATTCCTACTTTAAGGTGTGCAGGTTTCCTCACGATGTTTTCCTTCACTGTTAAAGAACGTGATAAATTATTGTTAATAGACACAAAAATGATAGGTGTGTGCCTGAGGTTTGAACCCGCGATCGCCGAGATTCTCGACCGGACGCCTAAAGCTTGAGGCCATTACTACATGTTATTACTTGCGGGTTCGATCTCCACGCCGAGACAAATGATATGTGTAATCCACCAATATTTGTTTCGCGCATAGGTGTTTGTGAGACCGAAAAGTATCTCGTAGTTTCTGATGCCCACGACACAGGACTTTTATCTTAGTGTGGGGTTCAGAACTATGTACCTATGTGACTGGTGGGTGTATTTATATACTTACAGTTTAATGCATGATTTCCAAACCGAGCATCTACGCCTAAAGTTATCGTTAAGTGTTTTAACTAAAAACTTTAAAAAAAGTAATTTCCAGGAAAAAAACTTACAATGGGTAATATTTGCCGCATTTATTTGAATGACTCCAAATTGGTAGTTCCCAAGAGAAGCGCGCTTTGAATGCTGAACAGATAGTACCTACTGGCGTTATTGTTAAATTATTGTAAATCGCTTGTCATTCCCTCGGGACGCGCTAGCCGCATCCAGGCGCCTGTACTATACATACAGACATCCGTCCATCTGCTGATCTCACTTAGATTATTCGACGAAATACCCTCTTTCACTCTATACATACCAATACTTGGGCTCCCCACAATATCCAATTATTAGCCAGCTCTACGTGGAAATTGTTATACAGTTTAAAGTCAAAGTGAGAATTATTTTTATTCAAATTATTTTATCTTTATTATAATTATCTTATTTTTCATAAGTCCTTTTGAATCGTCAATTGTTTATTTCTGTAAATATTGTCTTAACCCATACTTATAAATGTTAAAGTAAGTTCGTGTGTCTGTAACACTTTCACGCCTAAACTACTAGAATAAGTTGAATGATTTTTGGTATGGAGATGCATAGATAGATAGTGCCCTGCGATAGGACATATGCCACTTAATTTTATAAAATTGTGCTTGGGCCCCACGACATTGCAAATTGGATGTGTGTATTTTTCGGTTCTAGGGGGCGATACGTAATCAAGATCATCATCATTAGAAGTTTATATTACTTCCGCCAGCAACCCAATTAATTTATTTACAATTATTACAATAATTGTAAAGTTGGACTTAATGCTTATGGCATTCTCTGTCAGTCGAACCATGGGTGATGCAGAGATGATACACAGCAGGTGTGCAAATAAAATAATTTATTAACATACACATACATACACAAATATATATACAGGGTGTATTCAGACCGTGATCGGAAACTAAGGCAGGTAATAGCTACGGTAATTACAAACCCATAAGCGTTAAAAAAATCCCGACAAAAAATAAAAATTTTGACGTTTTCCTAACAATCATAGATATTAAATGGGTGTGGTTGTAAGTAAAATGTATTTTATTTTTGTCACAGTGTTTGTAATCACCGCAGCTATTATCTGCCTTAGTTTCCGATCACGGTCTCAATATACCCTGTATAATTAACTAGTTACCATGAGTATGAGCAAATAAATCAAGCATGAGAAAATGTCGGTAAAAAAATGTAACATTTACGTTATTTGAAGTTGTATACACAACTTCCGCAGAATTCCGCGTGACTCGCGACCTGCGTTCTCTCATCTCTCATCATCAAATGCAGTGATGGCCTCGAGGTTTAGGCGCGCGGTCGAGAATTTCGGCGGTCGCAGGTTCAAACCCCAGGCACACACCTCTGACTTTTCGAAGTTATGTGTGTATTCACAATGAATTATCACTTGCTATAACGGTGAAGGAAAACATCGTGATAAAACCTGCAAACCTAAAAGTTCTTAGGAATTTCCAAAGTGTGTAGTTCGCCAACCCGCACTAGGCCAGCGTGATGGACTAAGGCCTAAACCCTCTCAGTTGTAGAGGAGGCCCGTGCCCAGCAGTGGGACATTTTTGGGCTGATGATGATCATCATCATCATCAGCCCATAAACGTCCCACTGCTAGGCACGGGCCTCCTCTACAACTGACAACTCTACCCTATATTCTACCCTCTTAATTTTTCCTCTTGTATTATCCATCCTAAGGTTGTATGGAAGAAATTACCTAGAGCGATAAGCCCGCCTGTTGTTTTTATTTATAGTTTAGTTTCTCTATATAACTTTATATATACAAGAAAGTGTAAATAAATAAATAAAGGTGCAAATACTCTACTAATGGATTTATAATTAAATTAAAAGATTTGATTTTCAACTCAACTATGCACCCAAACTTTGCGGCCAACTTGCAGCGGCCACAATGCCATTCGGAATGAAATTCCTTCATATTTGTAGCTTTAAAATATAATTATGTTTGGACGCAAAAAAAAATTAAATATATACATTCCCTTTTTAAAATTATATTAGTTTAGTTAGTTAAGTACCATCATGCAATTCCCATAGCATACTATTGTAAATCGTTTGATCACGATTCTTCCCAAAGGTCAGCGCAATAATCCTTAATATCCTTAATTCTGAATCCCAGCAGTATAAACTGACCTCCAATCCTCCGTGAATCAATAATAAATTACTGCCATATATCAATTGGAATACGTATATAGTGTATACTCGCATAAATTCAAACTCCTTATATTCACAGTTAACGGTGTTGAACAGCCGCGCGGTCAAGTTAACAAACCTCACACAAATTAAATAATAATCTTAAAATTATTTCATGTAAACCATAATGCGGCTGTGGCATTGAAATTTCTACGACTTACGCCAACATGGGTCAAACTAATTCGTATTAAGTACTTTATTACTGCGATAACACGCAAGTGCGAACTTGGTAGCTTTGTACTGGCTCGGTAGAGTTACTGGCACCAGGTGGTAAAACCAGTACGATCGCGTCGACACTCCCAGTCGACACTGGACAGAGAAGATCGCGATTATAAATTACCAGTCGACACTGTACGGTTCACTCGTACAATTAATATATTTTTACCTTAAATAAGCAATTTTGTACCGCGTGCGTAATTTACAGTAGTTCGCGTTCGGTCTCCGCCGCGTGTACTCATTATCATAATATCATAGCATTTTGATATTATCTTAAAATCATTACATAATAAGTGATCACTTCTATCAATAAATATCATTATTATAAACTCTATCATCTATTATTATCATTTATAGTTGTCCCGTACAACTTTATGGTCCTTCGAGCCACCGTATTGGCGGGACTTACCACGTGTTTTACAAAGTGCGTGTGAACTTTCCGCCGAATCAGTGAGTGGATATACCTATCACTATCAGAAGCAGACACCAATTAACAAAGCAGCAGTTACCGGTGAGTGAGCCTTTATTATCAACGCAATAGCGAAGCGGCTGGTCTTACTACGAGTGGATTCGCCGCAAGGACAGCAGCACGTGCCACGCGGTTGTTGCATCACACAGCCACATCAGCACACGGCAGCATCAGCATTTATAATAGACGACTCTCAGCTATCATCAAGCTATTTATGAAAAGGGTGTCTATTTTCAAGCAAGCCCTGCATAAAACCAATTTATCATTTTATCAACATTAGGTACCTTTATAATTTTCCAAGCTTAGTCGACAAAGCAAGGAATACACAATCGAGTAGGATTTATAAAAATATCATACCACATTTTTCTATCACTTTATCAAGCTTTTTATCACTGAAGCTACACTAGCAACTCCGAATGGAGGACCTACTCGAAAATCAGAATCAGATTATGCAAGGCATAGAGCAAGTTCTGCGTAATTTTAAAAAGGATGGAGCAGAACGGAAAACCTCTGCTTACGTCAAAAGGCGTTTAGAACTTTTAGATCAATATTGGGAAGTGTTCCAGACCAATCACATTAAGTTAACACAATCTGAAGAACGTGGCTACAGCTATTTTTCAGAAAATTATTATCAGAAAACGCGGAAATTGTACACCGAGGCACGTGCATTTATTAATCAATACAAGGTCACTATGATCGATCCCAAGCCTGTTGAAACACCGACTACTCCGCAGCCGCCCTCACAAGCTCCTGAAGTGGAGAAGAAGCAAGAACACGGAAGCGGATCAACAGATCAAAACGCAGGAGACAATCAGCAGCCATCAACCAGCAAGGTCAAAACGAAGTCTCCGGCTTTTTACACTTCGCAAGGTAACAGCAGTAAGCTGGAAGAGATGCTGCGTAAACAGAAAAGCAATTTTAAGGCATTCTCGCGTACCATTTCTATCATAGATTTAGATAAAATATCAGAGAAATGGGAGTTTGAAGATATCTTGCAGAGCGTTCAATCAAGGTGGTCAACAATAGATTCGTTACATTGGGAGATTGATAGTGAGTTGTTTGAATCAAATGAAGAGTACGAAGAATCGTTCAGCAAATATGAGCAACTTTATCTTGACATCAAAAAATCTATCAACAGTAAGATGTGGTCTGTCTCTCATCGTGAAAAGAGTACCCCAACGATGGACATTCCAACCTTTAATGGGAACTACCACCAATGGATAGCATTTAAGGACTTATTCACGGAATTGATACACACCAATCGTTCAATTTCCTATGCACAAAAAATGCAATTTTTGAAAGCTAAGCTCAGGGGAGAACCGGAGAGACTTATCCAACACTTACATATTAGCACCGAGAACTACAAGGTCTGTTGGGACATATTAAACCACAGATACAATAACACTAAGCTAATATTCAGTTCTCATATCAATATTCTTTTATCATTACCAACTATGCAACAACAGTCAGCTTCACAAATCAAGAAACTATATGACACCACCAACGAGTGTCTCAATGCAGTCAAAAACCTTGGAGTTGACATATCAACTTGGGACCCGTTTATAGTTCATGTGTTAGCATTGAAACTGGATCAGCAGACCCACTCTGACTATACGGATTCCTTGAAAAAACCTCGAGATTTGCCAATATTGAGCGAATTTTTGGGATTTCTAGAGAACAAGTTTACATCATTAGAAGCATCACGGCGCAAGCAAGATGGGCAAAAATCAGATAATAACCCTAAACAAGAGCCCAACAGCAAGAAACATTTTTATAAATACAGTCGATCATTTTCTAATAATTCTGCGACTAAAAAACAATGGAAATGTCCTGTTTGCGGCGAAAATCATCGTTTATTCAATTGCCAAACTTTTTTGGAATCAACACCGGATTCTTAACGCAAGACAGTCAATAAATTGAATTTATGCAGAAACTGTCTTTATGATCACAATGGTAAAGCATGTATTTCCGACAAAAGATGCCGTGAATGTCAAGGCGATCATAATACCTTGTTACATATTACCTACTCGGGTTTCAGTAATTCGAAGTCAGACGCTACCGCTTTGACTTTAAAGGAACGCAAAAATGTCACACACGTGTCGAACCCAGAAATATCTGAAACCTTGTTGGCAACAGCTCAAATCAAGGTTATGGGGGTTAATGGGGTGTATTACCCTATGCGTGCCTTAATAGATCAGGGATCCCAAGTATCATTAATCAAAGAAGATGCTGCACAGAGATTGGGACTTCCTCGACGAGCATGCAAAGGAGTTGTAATGGGAGTTGGTGCCAAAGAAAGTAGCTGCAAGGGTGTTATACAAATTGAAGCATCAGCAGTATACACAGGCTTTACTTTTTCTACTGAGGTGCTTGTCATAAAAACTCTACTTTACAATTTACCCAATCGCTCCTTCCAAAAGCCATCATGGGCTCGCCTAGAACATGTGAAATTAGCGGATCCTGAATTTAACCAAAGTCGCCCAGTCGGCATTTTACTTGGAGCGGATGTGTACTCATCGATAATCATGAGTGGCCTCATCAAAGCGGGCGACTCACAAGTAGTGGCGCAGCAAACACGCCTTGGCTGGATTATAAGTGGGAACGTAATAACATACCAATGTAGTGTTGCCCTAAATAACATAGAGGATATTCAGAGATTCTGGGCAATCGAAGATGTTGCGGATGATAATCAAAACAAGTTATCAGAAGAAGATTATCAATGCGTACAGCGTTACAAAGCAGATACATCAAGAAGAGAAGATGGTCGTTACGTCGTCAGATTACCTCTGAAGGAAAAAATTGACGAAAAATTTGGAGAGTCCAAACACAAGGCCATTGGACAATTTTATCAACTTGAGAAGAAGTTGTCAAAAGACATCAATATTCACACATCCTATAAATCATTCATACACGAATACATCGAATTAGGTCACATGCAGGAAAGTACATATCACAAAAATCAAATTAATTGTTATTTACCACATCATTGCGTAATGAAATCTGATTTCACGACGACTGCATTACGGGTCGTATTTAATGCGTCTGCGAAAACATCGTCAGGCTTGAGTTTGAACGACTTAATGTATAGTGGCCCTAATTTACAAAAGGATTTGTTTTCATTGATTTTAAAATGGAGGCAATACGAATTTGCTTATACTGGTGACCTTGAAAAAATGTTTCGGCAGATTTTCTGTCACAAGGACAATTTGAAGTATCAAAAAATTGTATGGCGTGACTCTCCAGATCAAGTTCTTCGTGAATACGAACTCATGACCGTCACATACGGTACTAAAGCGGCGCCATTTTTAGCAATAATGACGCTTAAGCAATTAGCACATGATGAACGCCACAAGTACCCAGCAGCAGCAAAGGTCTTAGAAGAAGATTTCTACGTAGATGATCTTCTTAGTGGCCATCATACCCTACAAGAAGCAAAGCAGTTGCAGAAAGACTTAATAGATCTTTTGAAATCAGGAGGTTTTAACCTCCGAAAATGGTCGTCGAATAAGGCAGAGTTACTCGAAGACGTTAGCAAAACGGATGAAGCATTTGATTTCCGTCATCAAGAGTCGACAAAGACTCTCGGGTTGCGCTGGCTCCCCACTGAAGATCAGTTCACATTCCAATGTAAGATCAACGTGTCATCATCAAAAACAGTGACGAAAAGGTCTCTCTTATCAGACATATCGAAAATCTTCGATCCCTTAGGGTGGCTGTCTCCAATTACCACCAAACTCAAGTTACTATTCCAAACAGTATGGCAGTTACAACTACAATGGGATGATCAAGTTCCTGAAGAGATTCTTAAACAATGGTCACTAATGACAGAGGATTTGCAACATATCAATCAATTCAAGCTGCCGAGATGGCTGCAGTGTCACAGGAACGGAACTATTGAACTGTATGAATTCTGTGACGCATCTACAAAAGCATTCGCTTGTGTTATTTATTGCATATACTATAATGAAGATGTCAACCAAACCTCATCTGTATAACTAGTAACTGGAAAGGCGCGGCTTGTTCCTACAAACAAAAGTATCACATTACCTCGATTGGAATTAAGTGCGGCCGTACTACTATCAAAATTAATGCACACAGTTACACAATGTCTGGTTGGACACAATATCAAAATCTTCGCATGGTCGGACTCAACAGCCGTGCTGGGCTGGCTTCAAGGTGACCCGAGTCGCTGGAAGCGTTTCGTTGCCAATAGAGTCAAACAAGTCACCGATATCATACCATCAAACAGCTGGCGTTATGTCAAGTCAACAGACAACCCAGCTGATTGCGCCAGCAGAGGGCTATCTGTAGAACAACTAAAACAACATACTTTATGGTGGCATGGCCCCTCATGGTTATCTTCATTCTATGAAAATCAGCCAAAGGAAAACCCGATCTACAACACATGCGAAGAAATGAGAGAGATAGCACAACAAGTCAACTCATCGCAAAAACAATCATATGACGTCATTGACACTATACTTTTTTTTTTTTTTTTTTTTTTTTTTTGTTACACGAGGAAATCCCTTTGCGGATCGTCCCCGAGCATGAGGCTCGGAGGTATGTCGGACTCACCGTTCCAGTATTTGAAAATTAGATTTGCTAATTGTCAAATACTGGGACGTCCTACCGACTAAAACCCCGTGATATTCCTCTTGCTTCTTTATGCAGGGGGGCACGGTATACGCGTGTGCATTGGACCGCACCCACCTAGAAGTTGGCCCTAAGGGGCCCTCCGCGGTCCGAACATAGTCAACCGATCCACAGAATACCACAGTACTACCACGCAATTTTAAGTCGTCCCCTTAACGAGAAAGCTACCCAAACTTATGGAGGTCGTGAGTCGTCTCGCTGACGACGGGTTCGCCTAGTCCCGGTGGGGAGTCTGCTATTACGCTCCCTTTCTCTCTCCGCGGTTTCTTTCGCCAGCATCACATGCTCACAAAATGTAGTTACGGCAGTCCATTCCCTATCACTCGCCAGCATTGCACAAACCACATTAGACAGTGATAGGTTGTTTCCAATGGCTTCAATAAGGTCACGTCGCTTTGAATCCCAAGCTATGCAGTGCTCTAACGTATGCTGGGCTGAATCCTCTTCGTATCCACAATGAAAACAAATCGGCGTGGGTTCGCGTCTTATTCGGTACAGGTACTTTCCGAAACAACCATGACCCGAGAGTACCTGCGTCACCCTAAATGTCAAAGCGCCATGCCCCCTACTGAGCCATTGTGCCAAGACTTGCCTCAATTGTGGATGTGCCTGAGATCGGTTGCTCAAGTCGTCTATACCATTCCGCCAATGTAGTCATATGCAGTCGTTCTCTTTGTGCCTCAATTTCTTGAGGAGCGACACGTAAGCCCTGTCGACTAGACTCTTCCCGCCAGATATATAGCGAGGCGAGAGCTTTGGCTTCTAGATCCCAGGGTGGAAATCCAGCCAGAAGGCAAGCCGCCTCATACGATATAGTACGATAGCCTCTGATAGCTCTAATGGCCATTGCTCTCTGTGGTCTACGTATAATCGTGACATTCTGCATCGTCAATCGATTTGCCCACACAGGAGCACCATAAAGGGCGATTGACCTTACAATTCCTGCATATAGTTTCCTACAAGCAGAGTTAGGTCCCCGAAGATTTGGCAGAAGTCGTGCTAGTGCCGCAGATACCCCCATGAGTTTCGGAACCAGTCGTCGAAAATGTTCCGTAAAATTTAATCGACTGTCCAGAACAATCCCAAGATATTTTAAATTCGCCTGAACCACTATCCGAACGCCTTCCACAATTATGTGGGAACCTTGAGGCGGTGGGTTGCGAGGCGAATGAAAACACATGGCCTCAGTTTTGTTAATAGCCACCTCAAGTCCTAAACGCCGAATTCGAGCAATAATCTGCGACACTCCCTCCGTTATTAGTGTTTTCGCATCCCGATGCGTTTCTTGCCCGCGCTGTTACTAAAGTGTCGTCTGCGTAACAAATAATTCTAATGCCATGAGCAAGTTCGCAGCGTAGCACCCAGTTATATCCGATATTCCACAGGAGAGGCCCAAGGACCCGACCCCTGTGGAACACCGCATATCACGTCTCGCCGCTTCCATTCATCACATCCGGGGAACGTAACAACTCTGTCGTGGAGGGTAAGAGCCGATAATGGATCGAAGGTAGGCGGGCACTCTGTGATATCGGAGGGCTTCTCTAATACAACTCCATGGCAGTGTATTAAACGCGTTGGCGATGTCCAGCGACACCGCCACACAACGTCGCCCTGTGCAATAGCATCCTCTGCCAAAGTTTTAACCCCGGTTATTGCCTGTATCGTGGAACGACCTTGTCTGAAGCCAAATTGGTTCTCTTCTAAGTTCGGACCAACCTCTGTCAGATGTAGCACGAGACGATTGGAAATTAATCGCTCAATAACTTGCTTATCACGTCCAATAATACAATTGGACGGTATGCAGATGGTGAGTCCATTGGCCGCCCTTCCTTGGCAATTAGTACCAGTTGGCCAGTTTTCCAGCTCTGAGGGAATTGGCTCCGTCTGAGACATGCACTGAATATGTCCCTTCAAGCGAGGGCCGAGTTCCTCTTGGGCTAGGAGCCATGCACGGCCTGGTATACCATCTAAACCTGGGGCAGTATTTTTACCCCGAAGCCGTCGCATTGCCAATCGAAGCTCGCCCCTCAGTTATGTCCGGTACTTCGCTGACATTAGCATCCTCGTCAGGAATATCGGTGACTGAAAGCCATCATTGGAGGCAAATGTCCAGTCCTAACGGGAACAAACTGTCCAACACATCTTCCAGCAATTGTGGCTGAAGGCGTTGTGTTAGTGGAGGAGCCCATGTTCGAAGCTTACCTCGGACCATAAGGTATGGACGGCCCCAGGGATCCCGACAGAGCGTTTCTAACAGTTCCTCCTTCGCCAGAGATTTTGCAGCGGCTATAGCTAATTGAAGGGTCTTTTTAGCGGTCTTGTAACGCTCGTAAAGCTCTGTCTCTAAGTCACCTGCATTACTCACACGACGTCGCCTTCGTCTATGTCTGGAATATTGACGCCGGGCAACTATACAGTCATGACGAAGTTTAGCTATTTCCGCATTCCACCAATAAGCTTGTCGTTTTTTCGGCGCGTTAGTTATTCGAGGCATTGCCACGTCACAAATATGCGTCATAGTTAATCTAAGCTGTTCTGTTTCTTCATCGATATCTTCAATTGTATTAGATAAATTTTGATTAGCCCAAGCGTAGATAGTTGCAGCTTCGAGAAAACTTCTTGTCAAGGCGTTTTAGCGCCCAACGTGGATGAACCCTCTCAGGAGATGGCAAGAATGTAGGCAATGATTCGGTAAAAACATCAAACCTAATGTATCGGTGATCTGATAGTGTTTCTATATGTCTAATACTTTCCAAATCTGTACAACGACGTGCTATAAAAGGACTAGCGAACGTTAGATCGACAATTGATCCGCCCCGTTGACGCACACATGTGTTGACCGAGCCCCTATTAAGGATAAGCAAACCAGTTTGCAGAGCCCATTCTTCAAGTTTTCGACCTCGTGCATTGGTAAATGGAGAGCCCCATGTTGTAGATTTTGCATTAAAATCGCCCAGAACCAGCATAGAATGAGGGTGACTGCCACCAGCAATTGTACCCAATTGTATGAGATGTGCTTCAAAATCCGCGAGACATATATTTGGAGATATATAGACACCTACTACCATTATATCTCCAATCAGTGCAGCCAAATACCCCGTCCCTTCATTACTCTGCCGATTACTGGGGCACCGGCAGCAGGTTGAACTATAATTGCAACTGAGCCATCAAGATCAGTCACCCAGTCATCTCGAGAAGGAACAAAGTAAGGCTCAGCCACTACCGCTATGTGTATCGACCACTGAGACATACTCTGAATCAATAGATCCTGAGCTCTGGCACAGTGGTTTATATTACATTGCAGAAAACGCAGGGCCATGTTAATGATAATCCATTTCATGCACCTCAGCTACCGGCACATTAGCTGTGGCCGGTGAATGGAGTGGGTTTAGAGAAACAGCTTATTCCTTTCCGCACCATTCTTTCTCTTTTCTCTGTTGGAACGAGCGCTACACATTCCACTTCCCACCCGGTGATCTGCCGGTTTGTCCGCTGTCGCACACACTACACAGTGCGGTGCAGCTGAGCACTCATCGACTCTGTGGCCAGATTGTCCGCATCGGAAGCATGAACCGCTGTAATTCACACTTTCCGCGCACTGTGCGGCAACGTGACCGCATTGCAAACATCGAAGCACCTTAAAGGTCTAGGCTGGCAGGATCCTAGCCTGCGCCGAAATCCAGCCAACAAGTATTCTGCGGCCACTTCCAATCTTTTGAGCAGCCGCCACTGGACACCTTACGACCGATGTCATAGTCCCATTGAAGGCAGGGCGGACACCGTAGCACTTAACTTGATCAATCGGACAGTCCCCGGTCTGAGCGACAGCAACTGCTACTTCAGCCGTAGTAGCTGATTCATCCAAACCGGAAATCCGTATGTCAGCACGCCTTACCGGTCTTTGTATTTGAACATCCTCGTTGTTCAATGTCGCTCTTAATTTGTCAGCTAGACATTAGCTTTAGATTCACTGTCGGGCCGGCTCCAGATATCTCTAGAACTCCTGCTCCGGTCGCTGCTTTTCTATAGCGAAGCCCATCTATCCCCAAATCTGCCAAACGCCCAATTTTATTTGTAGCCTCTTTAATTACATCCCTATACGTGACACCCCGGCTTAATGCTTCGGGCTGCAACTTTATAACAACTGCAGTTGTTCGCGGTGTACGAAGCCTAGGTACCTTGTCATTTTTGTTCACATTTCTGCCCTTTTTCTTGCTCGTCACGACCTCCCATTTACCTGGAGAGGGTTTCGAAGGATGTGATTGACTGTGGGCAACAATTTTTTTCCCCTCTGATTGCATTTCCACGGCCTTCTGCCTCTTGTGCTTCTTTTTCCCTCCAGTAGAGGTTGAAACCGTTTGTCCCCCGATCATTATATTATGATCTAAAGGAGGATGTCTCTGTTGCAATGGTAGTATGGCCTTTTCTATGGCCAAGAGGCGGCGTACCAATGCTGCCATGTTCTCAGGTGGTACTACAGAACGTGACTGCGTCTAATCCCGCTACAGACGCAGTCACTTTAGCATAAGTATACTCAGTGGAAAGAGGTTGAGTCTGGTGACTGCAACTTCTTTTTCGGCCTTCAGTTCCGCAAACTCTTTCCGGAGATTCTCTATTTCAGCCTTGAGCTTTTGCGTTTTCATTTACGAAGCTCCGCTATGATCTCGTCATTAGCACTATTTGATTGTGGTGTGCTTTCCGAAACAACCATGACCCGAGAGTACCTGCGTCACCCTAAATGTCAAAGCGCCATGCCCCCTACTGAGCCATTGTGCCAAGACTTGCCTCAATTGTGGATGTGCCTGAGATCGGTTGCTCAAGTCGTCTATACCATTCCGCCAATGTAGTCATATGCAGTCGTTCTCTTTGTGCCTCAATTTCTTGAGGAGCGACACGTAAGCCCTGTCGACTAGACTCTTCCCGCCAGATATATAGCGAGGCGAGAGCTTTGGCTTCTAGATCCCAGGGTGGAAATCCAGCCAGAAGGCAAGCGCCTCATACGATATAGTACGATAGCCTCTGATAGGCTCTAATGGCCATTGCTCTCTGTGGTCTACGTATAATCGTGACATTCTGCATCGTCAATCGATTTGCCCACACAGGAGCACCATAAGGGCGATTGACCTTCAATTCCCTGCATATAGTTTCCTACAAGCAGAGTTAGGTCCCCGAAGATTTGGCAGAAGTCGTGCTAGTGCCGCAGATACCCCCATGAGTTTTCGGAACCAGTCGTCGAAAATGTTCCGTAAAATTTAAATCGACTGTCCAGAACAATCCCAAGATATTTTAAATTCGCCTGAACCACTATCCGAACGCCTTCCACAATTATGTGGGAACCTTGAGGCGGTGGGTTGCGAGGCGAATGAAAACACATGGCCTCAGTTTTGTTAATAGCCACCTCAAGTCCTAAACGCCGAATTCGAGCAATAATCTGCGACACTCCCTCCGTTATTAGTGTTTTCGCATCCCGATGCGTTCTTGCCCGCGCTGTTACTAAAGTGTCGTCTGCGTAACAAATAATTCTAATGCCATGAGCAAGTTCGCAGCGTAGCACCCAGTTATATCCGATATTCCACAGGAGAGGCCCAAGGACCGACCCCTGTGGAACACCGCATATCACGTCTCGCCGCTTCCATTCATCACATCCGGGGAACGTAACAACTCTGTCGTGGAGGTAAGAGCCGATAATGGATCGAAGGTAGGCGGGCACTCTGTGATATCGGAGGGCTTCTCTAATACAACTCCATGGCAGTGTATTAAACGCGTTGGCGATGTCCAGCGACACCGCCAACACAACGTCGCCCTGTGCAATAGCATCCTCTGCCAAAGTTTTAACCCCGGTTATTGCCTGTATCGTGGAACGACCTTGTCTGAAGCCAAATTGGTTCTCTTCTAAGTTCGGACCAACCTCTGTCAGATGTAGCACGAGACGATTGGAAATTAATCGCTCAAATAACTTGCTTATCACGTCCAATAATACAATTGGACGGTATGCAGATGGTGAGTCCATTGGCCGCCCTTCCTTGGCAATTAGTACCAGTTGGCCAGTTTTCCAGCTCTGAGGGAATTGGCTCCGTCTGAGACATGCACTGAATATGTCCCTCAAGCGAGGGCCGAGTTCCTCTTGGGCTAGGAGCCATGCACGGCCTGGTATACCATCTAAACCTGGGGCAGTATTTTTACCCCGAAGCCGTCGCATTGCCAATCGAAGCTCGCCCTCAGTTATGTCCGGTACTTCGCTGACATTAGCATCCTCGTCAGGAATATCGGTGACTGAAGCCATCATTGGAGGCAAATGTCCAGTCCTTAACGGGAACAAACTGTCCAACACATCTTCCAGCAATTGTGGCTGAAGGCGTTGTGTTAGTGGAGGAGCCCATGTTCGAAGCTTACCTCGGACCATAAGGTATGGACGGCCCCAGGGATCCCGACAGAGCGTTTCTAACAGTTCCTCCTTCGCCAGAGATTTTGCAGCGGCTATAGCTAATTGAGGGTCTTTTTAGCGGTCTTGTAACGCTCGTACAGCTCTGTCTCTAAGTCACCTGCATTACTCACACGACGTCGCCTTCGTCTATGTCTGGAATATTGACGCCGGGCAACTATACAGTCATGACGAAGTTTAGCTATTTCCGCATTCCACCATAAGCTTGTCGTTTTTTCGGCGCGTTAGTTATTCGAGGCATTGCCACGTCACAAATATGCGTCATAGTTAATCTAAGCTGTTTCTGTTTCTTCTTCATCGATATCTTCAATTGTATTAGATAAATTTTGATTAGCCCAAGCGTAGACAGTTGCAGCTTCGAGAAAAACTTCTTTGTCAAGGCGTTTTAGCGCCCAACGTGGATGAACCCTCTCAGGAGATGGCAAGAATGTAGGCAATGATTCGGTAAAAACATCAAACCTAATGTATCGGTGATCTGATAGTGTTTCTATATGTTCTAATACTTTCCAACTCTGTACACGACGTGCTATAAAAGGACTAGCGAACGTTAGATCGACAATTGATCCGCCCCGTTGACGCACACATGTGTTGACCGAGCCCCTATTAAGGATAAGCAAACCAGTTTGCAGAGCCCATTCTTCAAGTTTTCGACCTCGTGCATTGGTAAATGGAGAGCCCCATGTGTAGATTTTTGCATTAAAATCGCCCAGAACCAGCATAGATGAGGGTGACGGCCACCCAGCAATTGTACCCAATTGTATGAGATGTGCTTCAAAATCCGCGAGACATATATTTGGAGATATATAGACACCTACTACCATTATTCTCCAATCAGTGCAGCCAATACCCCCGTCCCTTCATTACTCTGCCGATTACTGGGGCACCGGCAGCAGGTTGAACTATAATTGCAACTGAGCCATCAAGATCAGTCACCCAGTCATCTCGAGAAGGAACAAAGTAAGGCTCAGCCACTACCCGCTATGGTATCGACCACTGAGACATACTCTGAATCAATAGATCCTGAGCTCTGCACAGTGGGTTTATATTACATTGCAGAAAACGCAGGGCCATGGTAATGATAATCCATTTCACGCACCTCAGCTACCGGCACATTAGCTGTGGCCGGTGAATGAGTGGTTTAGAGAACAGCTTATTCCTTTCCGCACCATTCTTTCTCTTTTCTCTGTTGGGAACGAGCGCTACACATTCCACTTCCACCCGGTGATCTGCCGGTTTGTCCGCTGTCGCACACACTACACAGTGCGGTGCAGCTGAGCACTCTCGACTCTGTGGCCAGATTGTCCGCAATCGGAAGCATGAACCGCTGTAATTCACACCTTTTTCCCCCGCGCACTGTGCGGCAACGTGACCGCAATTGCAAACAATCGGAAGCACCTTAAAGGTCTAGGCTGCAGGATCCTAGCCTGCGCCGAAATCCAGCCAACAAGTATTCTGCGCCACTTCCAATCTTTTGAGCAGCCGCCACTGGACACCTTACGACCGATGTCATAGTCCCATTGAAGGCAGGGCGGACACCGTAGCACTTAACTTGATCATCGGACAGTCCCCGGTCTGAGCGGACAGCAACTGACTACTTCAGCCGTAGTAGCTGATTCATCCAAACCGGAAATCCGTATGTCAGCACGCCTTACCGGTCTTTGTATTTGAACATCCTCGTTGTTCAATGTCGCTCTTAATTTGTCAGCTAGGACATTAGCTTTAGATTCACTGTCGGGGCCGGCTCCAGATATCTCTAGAACTCCTGCTCCGGTCGCTGCTTTTCTATAGCGAAGCCCATCTATCCCCAAATCTGCCAAACGCCCAATTTTATTTGTAGCCTCTTTAATTACATCCCTATACGTGACACCCCGGCTTAATGCTTCGGGCTGCAACTTTATAACAACTGCAGTTGTTCGCGGTGTACGAAGCCTAGGTACCTTGTCATTTTTGTTCACATTTCTGCCCTTTTTCTTGCTCGTCACGACCTCCCATTTACCTGGAGAGGGTTTCGAAGGATGTGATTGACTGTGGGCAACAATTTTTTTCCCCTCTGATTGCATTTCCACGGCCTTCTGCCTCTTGTGCTTCTTTTTCCCTCCAGTAGAGGTTGAAAACCGTTTGTCCCCCGATCATTAATATTATGATCTAAAGGAGGATGTCTCTGTTGCAATGGTAGTATGGCCTTTTCTATGGCCAAGAGGCGGCGTACCAATGCTGCCATGTTCTCAGGTGGTACTACAGAACGTGACGCGTCTAATCCCGCTACAGACGCAGTCACTTTAGCATAAGTATTACTCAGTGAAAGAGGTTGAGTCTGGTGACTGCAACTTCTTTTTTCGGCCTTCAGTTCCGCAAACTCTTTCCGGAGATTCTCTATTTCAGCCTTGAGCTTTGCGTTTTCATTACGAAGCTCCGCTATGATCTCGTCATTAGCACTATTTGATTGTGGTGTGCTTTCAGGTTCGTTGGTTTTAGTCTGGACGGTCGATTGACCTCTGCCTCGGCCTCTGCCTCGCTTAGTTGTACTAATCTTTTTAGATGCCGAAAACTCATCTTCGCTAGAAGCAACTCCTGATCCCCCTGCGTCTATTCTTGGCCGAAGACGTTTGCGCCAAGGTAGAGTTCCAGATGCGCTCTGCATGCTCACAATACTTGATGCAGAATCGTACTCCAATCTTTCTTCTCGATCTTTATTCTCTATTTGCTTTGTAGGCAAGTTAAAATTATTGTTTTTTTCGTTATTCATTTTTGTCCCACGAGTATGGGGGAGATAAAAGGTCCGCCTAGGCAGAGCCCCCTGTACCTAGGTAAGCCTAGCGTAACCCGCCAAAGGTGTCGGCCGGTACCCTGGCGGGGGTCGCACTAGAGACTGAGCCTCCCGTCAGCCATGCATCCTCTCGTGGTGCGCCGCCACTTAGGATTCGGGGTATTTTTTTATAGAGGTTTCCGTCCTCGCGGTCCGGCCAATTAAGGCAAGACCCTCGATCCCAATTAAGGCCGCGAGACATGACCACAGCACCTCAATTTGGGATTGCGAGAACAACGGTGGCATGGGAATACAATGCCTGCCCAAGCCCGCCTGGCAACATAAAAGATGTGCTCAGAGACCGTCGCTAATTCTTCCACTGTGTCCTCTGCTGATCAGAGGAACACGTGGAAAAATTCCCATTCCTGGTTTTGGTCCACGCCGTATCCGGAACCCCCCCATAAAGGGGGGGCTTTCCCCTATCCGCCACCCAGGGGACGCGCCCGATGGGAGACCAGAAACTCCACACGGGTAACACTATACTGAGCAAGTATAGCAGCTTTGCGAAATCAACTCGTATACTTGCGTGGATGTTTGCGCTCTATATCATTAAAATCTGCAACCAAAAGCCAACTTTTCTTACTATTACCGAGCTAAGAAGGGCGAAGTATATTTTAATCAAACATGTACAGCAACAAGAGTTTACGGAAGAGATCAAAGGTCTTCAAAAGCATAGCAATGTAGACTCTAAAAGCAAACTTCTTAATCTGAATCCTTATCTAGATGAAAACGGGTTACTAAGAGTTGGTGGCAGAATAAGCAATGCAAGGATAAGCAAAAACATGCAACATCCTATTATCATTCCTCACAACGGATTACTTACCGATCGATTGATTGATCAAGGCCATCTGATGACCTTCCACGGTGGAACTCGCCTAACACTGGCATGGATAAGACAAGAGTTCTGGATCATTGGCGGTAATCGCGCTGTCAAAAAACGCATACATAACTGCGTTACCTGCAGAAGGCATAATCCTATAAAAAATACACAAATAATGGGAGACTTACCTGAGTCACGAAGTAATCCGTCGCGGCCCATCAACCATACGGGGGTCGACATTACTGGCTATGTGGATGTCAAAGCAAATAAAGGTCGTGGCATCAAGACGACGAAAGGCTATATAGCGGTATTGTGTGCATGGCGACCAAGGCCGTGCACCTCGAACTCGTTTCCGACTGAGCTCAGCTGCCTTTCTAGCAGCATTAAGGAGAATGGCAGCCCGCAGAGGATCTCCAACCCATATCTACAGTGATAATGGGACAAATTTTGTCGGAGCCAACAAGGCATTACGAGAAGAATACTTCAACTTACGAAACACTCTTGATGACATGCAAATACAATGGCATTTCAACGCGCCTTCCTGGCCGAGTGCTGGGGGGCTCTGGGAGGCGGCTGTCAAAAGTCTCAAACACCATATCAAGAGAGTTTGTGGGAGAGCAGAAATTAACTTATGAGGAGTAGTCCACATTACTAGCACAGCTAGAAGCCTGCCCTTAATACGAGGCCTCTTTGCACTATCAGCGAAGATCCAGAGGACATGGATTACCTTACTCCGTCACACTTCTTATCAAGTGGTCCCACACTTACTATAATTGAGACTGAAAGAGACGCCAGAACGCGATGGCAGCTTACTCAGAAGATTTTTGACGACATCTGGAAACGGTGGAAAACTGAATACCTGTGTCAGTTATCAGCACGTAGCAAGTGGCGGCAACAACGAGCGCACCTTAAGATCGACGACATAGTTATCATTCAAGGTGCTAACTTACCACCAGGGAAGTGGGCCATCGGCATAATCATAGAGCTGCACCCCGGCAAGGACGGCTATGTTCGTGTGGTATCAATAAAAACCAAAAATGGGGTAATCAAGAGGCCGATCACAAAACTCTCCTTGTTGCCAGTTCACAAATATCAACAACCTGAAAACAATGCAGAGCAAAATAATATCACAACAAAGACGCCTAATCCACTTCTTAGAGGCAATGAAAATAAGCCACCGAAAGATAAAACAAAACGTCGGAGGGGAAAAATTGGCAATTTTATCTACATAGCTCTCATGTTTTTTATGCTAATCATTACACCATCTAGTTGTGATTACAAAACAGCACCTTTAAATAACAATCAAAGCATTTATTTCGACAAGATCTTCAACATGCGACTCGAACGAGACGAGGGGAAGCTGATCGTCTATTATGATATGAAGCCCTATTGGCAAGTATTTGATCTGCTTAAGAAATACGTTGATCATCTGGGCGTCATATGTTCTAATACAACAAAGATATCACAGTGTGACGCAATCCTGATGCAATTACGTCACGGTAGCAATGACTTGACCATTACATAGCATGTTGCTTGGTCAGCAGTTCACGGAGAACGTGCGACATAAGCGCGGTCTTATCAATCCTATAGGAAGCATAGCACGAGGTTTGTTTGGTGTCTTAGATGACGAGTTTGCTCAGCAATATGCAAGAGATATCGAACAAATCAGACGTAATTAAAAAACGTTTGGCTTCTTTATGGCAAAACACACATCTATTGTTGAAGCAGAGAACAACATCATTAAAAGAGTCGAAAATGCGATGAACAGACATCACAAGGTATTAATCAGCACCTGATCAGTTTAGAAAGGGGATTCAACACAATCAAGGTTCTTGACTCCATGTTCAAGAATCACTAATGGCTAACAGTTTTAGTGTGTCATCAATTATTGCTAACAGTGTCCTGATGAACTTAAAAAACCATTCAAGAAACTATCGTGGATACAATTATGAACCTACGCCACACAGGGTTCAACATTCACCTTTTAACACATAAACAACTGATGGATCAACTTAATGTTATTATAGGACAGTAAGCAAAAGAATTGACGCTTCCGATAGATAATATTCAATCGGACTTATCGAAATTGTACCACTTACTGAAGACTAAAGCTAGAGTCATGCAGCAATTTACTATCTTCGAAGTTAAAATACCATTAGTGAGCAGAGACAGCAGTGTCAGAGTGCTAGTGTGATCAGTGTAAATGAGCAATCGGGACCTAGTGAAATACAGCTCAATACATTTCGGGTGAAATCAGTGCGCGTAAACAAACAAGGCTACGTCGCCTGTGTTTCCGCGAATCAATATTTAGTGAAAATGAATAAGACTTTGTATAGACTATAGTGTTTGCGCGTATCTACTTAACTGTGGCTTTCAACTTATTATTGCTTCTTCTTAGTACATACTTGTATCATTATCTATGTTTAATGTTAACTGTTACATTTATACTTTTTTATTTTTATCTTAGTTTCTCGTGCCTGGGAGCATGTACGGTTCACTCGTACAATTAATATATTTTTACCTTAAATAAGCAATTTTGTACCGCGTGCGTAATTTACAGTAGTTCGTGTTCGGTCTCCGCCGCGTGTACTCATTATCATAATATCATAGCATTTGATATTATCTAAAATCATTACTAATAAGTGATCACTTCTATCAATAAATATCATTATTATAAACTCTATCATCTATTATTATCATTTATAGTTGTCCCGTACAGACACAATCATGCATCTTTGTTTATTGTTGATTTAAACGTGAATGGTAGAACTTCATGATACCTTATAAATAAGAAATGAAATTGGTTTATGTGGAAAGTAAACATCATAGAGGTAAAAAAAAACCCATTAAAATTTGTTATAGGCGGTCATAAAAAAGCAATTGAACTACACGGTATTATGTTACTTCAACGAAAAAAATTTAATATTTAAAAGAAGGAATGGAAAAAAATTCTTCAGACAGGTCGTCCACGGGACTCAATAGCTTGTTTTCCTTAAAGCGATATTTTATTAATAATATAGACTCTTATCATGGAGAATATATCGTAAAAGCGGTGTCCAAAATATTAGAGAGAAATGAAATGTCTATTCAGTCGACGTCACAAACAATGATGGGTGAAGATGCTAAATTAGCAGCTATGCCTGCACAACCTCAACAAACCTATGAAATTATAGGTAAATAAATATTAACATTTATCTTTAACTAAAGTATAATAAGTCGTGATGGCCTCGAGGTTTAGATAGGCAGTCGAGAATATCGGCGGTCGCGGGTTCAAACCCCAGGTACAAACATCCGACTTTTCGAAGTTATGTGTGTATTCACAATGAATTATCACGTACTATAACGGTGAAGGAAAACATCGTGAGGAAACCTGCACACTTAAAAGTTCCTAGGAATTTCTTTGGGGTGTAGTCCGCCAAGTCCAAGTCGTGATGCCTCAAGGTTAAGGCAAGCGGTTCGAGAATCTTGACGGTCGCGGGTTCAAACCCCAGGCACACACCTCTGACTTATCGAAGTTATGTGTATATTCACAATGAATTATCACGTACTTTACTAATTTTGGCGGTCGCAGGTTCAAATCCCAGGCACACACCTCTAACTTTTCGAAGTTATGTGTGTATTCTCAATGAATTATCACTTGCTTTAACGGTGAAGGAAAACATCGTGATAGAACCTGCACACCTAAAAGTTCTTAGGAATTTCTTAGGTGTGTAGTCCGCCAACCCGCACTAGGCCAGCGTGGTGGACTAAGGCCTAAACCCTCTCAGTTGTAGAGAGGGCCCGTGACCAGCAGTGGGACGTATTGGGCTGATGATTATGATGATGAGTGGGTATAAGTAACTTGCCGCCTACGCATACAGTTACGAGACACTATGATCTTTCTCTATAAGTATTTCAGAGCAGTTAAGATTTACTCCACCAAGCTAGCCGTAAGAGTAACATAATGAAGAGAACTCTTGGAATCAATTACGAAAACACATTATTAAAAGAGGGATTTAAGTTCTTGGCATTTTAGTCTTTCCCTCTATGGTTTAAACCAAGTGATCTATCGCACACTACGATATTTTCCTAAAAAAATGCTCAAAGTAAAGCAGTGATCAAAAATAGAGCGGTAGTTTAGTTAATATAATGTATATGTCGCCCCGCGAATATTATTAATCTAATGTTTAAGTTAACTTTGGAAATATTTAGTTACCATTCATTGGTTAATTTAAATATCACCATAAATCTGTTTATTCAATATAGTAATTTAGAGATGTCTCATTAACGTAATTAAATAATCTTTGATTTTATTAGTCTTTATGTTGACACTTGTTTGTTGAAATAAATCTGAAATAATTCTAATCAATATTTCATAACTTTAGGACACTGCAATGTAAAAAAATAAGGTTTAAAATATTAAAAATTAATTATCATGAATTTGTGACATTATCAATTTGTTGTTAAAATACTTTGCTGATGACGTTCGCCAATGGAGGGGCGACCGAATCTTTATAAAGGCGAGTGTTGCGCGTGGAGCGCTCTCTCGCCGCTGGTATTGCGAAGGAAACATTGTGAGTAGAACCACTGTTGGTTTTATTAATAATTATTTGTTGTTTGTGGTTGTGTTTGCTTATTTGGCTTTGATTATATTTCCCATAGTTTCCAATAAATCTAGTTACATAGCAATCATGGTTACAAGCTAAATATTGGCGCATAATAAGTATTAGGCGTAATGTAGTAAAGCAGAGCCGATGACCAAACAAAGGTCAACGGTTCTGCGTTTTTTTAACCCTTATGTGAGTGACAAATAAAACACCTTTACCAGAGTGACGAGGTACCCGGGTACCTTCATACAGTTTATACGTAATGTAGACAATCAAGATCTGTTTTTACGTTGTATTTACATGATTGGAATATTATTATTTTAGTTAAGATAAAAGTTAATAATCTGTAGCGATCAAAGCGGAGGAAGGGTGGACAACACAACAAGGGTGGACAACGGTACATGGTTATCGGCACGCAAGAAACACTTTCAATGCATCGTGCTTGACATGGATACTTGACTGTATACGTTTGTTTGCAGTGTACGTGGTTATTTACCTATATTTTGTGAATTTATTATTATTTCATAATGAAATTGGAGTGAGTACTTCTAAGGAATGACCACGTGTTCGAAGATATACTTAATTCAACAGAATTATTAGCGATATTAGCAGAATCTTCTAATGGCGAAGGTGAGATTGTTGCTTCTGATATAATGAACCATGATTATATTCCTTGGTTGAAGAGGATAGATTGGAAATTTCGGATGTTGAGCCAAAAGCTGGAATGGAAATTGACATTGACTCTTACGATTCCAATGCGTTGTTGAAGGGGTATCGTTTGAAAATATTGTTATTGCAAAAGATGGAACGCGGTGGCAGTCTGATCCACTTCCAAGGACACAAACTAGTAGTCATTATTATTCGTCAACGGGGCGGGCTGCATCTTTCAGTAAACTTTACAATCAAATAGAAATATTCTAAAATATATTGTCCAATGAACATTTCATTGGACATTGTGACATAATCTTGAGGGAAACTAATCGGAAAGGGACTAATAATAATATTACTGTAGCATACAATAATAAACTGATGGAAAATTACCCTGATATCAGCAAGCGACCGAAACACCATGATGATTCAAATGCTGTTACGCTTCAGAAGGTTTGATAATGATGGAACGCGACCTGAATGTTTGTTAGCTCATAAAGCAGCTCTGCTTTATGAGATATTTGGACTATGTTCATTTCAAATTTGAATAAAATCTACAGGCCTCGTGAATGTATTACTGTTGACGAACAGAATGTGGATATCGTGGCGGAAGTGCTTTACTCAATACATGCCATCGAAATCTGAAAAGTATGACATAAAAATATTCTGGGCTTGTGATGCAAATAATTCCTATCCCCTAAATGGACAAACATATACAGGAAAGTCAAGTGATGGCAATCGTCAAATAAATGTTGGAGAATGCACTGTATTAGGCTTAATATAAAAATTCAGGGACTCAATACATCTAGTATGTGCCGTCCTGGGGTCTTGGGTTTGATTCCCGGGTCGGGCAAAGTGTTATTGGGTTTTTTCCATTAGGAAATTCTCAGTAGTCAGCACGGAGTCTGGAATTATGCTCGAAAAAAACGGCAATAGGCTCGCCCCCTAGTACGTGGGACTGATACATACCTGGCGAAATGTGGGTGCAGAAATGCACCTCTGCCTACCCCTTCGGGGAATACAGGCGTGAGGTTATGTTTGTATGTGTGTTAATTAATTTTTGTACGAAAATAATAAAATAACTTTTTTCATAGTCTTACAAACACAAGGAGGTACCCGGGTACCTTGTCACTCTATTGTGAGTTTAAAATGAGTTTTGGTGTCCACAAAACATTGTAAATAATTGACTGGATCAAAACATTAAAAAATATAAAATTTATAAATAGTTAAGAGCTCTCAGGAAATCACAGCTACCTACAGGGCGTAAAACATACTTTTATTTAAATTTGAAAATGCTAAAGGTACCCAGGTACCTCGTCACTCACATAAGGGTTAAAATAACCGCCCTGGCCGATATTTGACATACCTGTTATGATAATGTCACTAATAAAATATTATTGTGTCATGCTGAGGGAGTTTCTTGCCGCTTCTTCTTCACAGCAAAGACACATTGCGAAGCGGCGCTAAATTTAGTTAAATATATTGAGTTACATATTTAAGACTTGTATTATTTCCTACAATGTTCTCCATTTCCATAATGATTCTTCTTTTGACCCTGTATTTTACATGGAGTAGATAACTCACTCCGATATATATTATAGTTTACTTTAGTTTTTGTTCGTTAGCATGTTCTGTTAATAATCCGCTCTCACGTCAGATGCAACGGGATCTATTTCTTGGACCTCAATAATGTTAGATCGTAAATTTCTCACATGTGCTATAGAATAGTACTTTGGGGATGAAGGAATGAGTGGTGTATCATCACTTCTACTCTACAACTGATAGGGGATAGGCCTTAGTCGACTACCGTGCCTTTGTGTGGGTTTTAGATTGCAGGTTTCCTTTTCCATCATGTTTTCATTCACCGTCAAATTATGTGAAAATTAATTATGAATACAAAATGGTATGGATGTATGTATGAAACTATTATTTTTTTCTTTAAATATTTGTGCCAGAGGGCCTCGCTCTTCCATACCTAAACCAACAGCTTAGTTCTTTAGAACATGTTACAAATAAAATTAAACAATTATATTAAAAAATAAATTGACACCCAAATTTTTAAAAACTAAAAAAAAAGGTTTGTTAGTTTAATGAAGTCGGATTTATTCTGTTGACCATCACTACATCCACATATCACGCAAAAGGATTGCTGTACAGAATGACTAGCATTCCGTGAATATTTTACTACACAGTAAATCATATGTACTGCTTCAGCATTTACTGTACGATAAATCTCCAACCGTCTCTGTGTTTACTCTGTGGTTTCAAATGTTAATCTAAGCTGGCAACACGAAGCGCAGGCCTCATTGTCCGGCGCTAGTGAAAGGATACAAATGAACGGGCGATAACATTTTGATCTTGTTTAATGCCGTGTCTATGCTAAATACGTGAACTAAATACAAGTTAAAAGCAATAATGTTTAATATTGATATTTAAATTTCACAACCTAATTCAATAAATGTGAGAACCGCATTTGTAACTTGATTTTGATGTTATAATATGTAGGTAATATTCTCAAAATCTTCTACGTTTTTAGTTAAGTATCAAAGGCTTTCACTAATTTCCAGACTCCGTGCTGTTACTGAGAATTTCCTAATGGAAAAACCCAATAACACTTTGCCCGACCCGGGAATCGAACCCAGGACCTCTAGATCTCACGGCACCTACTTGTACCGCGAGACCACGAGGCAGTCAATCGTATTACATCGATAAGACTGCTATTTGTTGCACTCTATTTTTTAAAATCATATTTTTGTTAATTTTTACGTGGTGTACGATAACATAGGCACCCCCTGCCGTCGAATGGCGAACCCCACTTTGAGAAACCTTGAGCTAGATCATGACACAACTCTAGAAGCTTCTACTCAAACAAACCTTATCTTTCTTCCAGGCGGCTGAAGGCACAGGGCTATTTTATTTTGTGCACGCAATGTACCCACTGCAGAGCGAGGCGCGAACGTAGAAAGTAGATGCCCTTATAAGATAAATAAATAAATATTTACTTTTATATTGAACTGAAGTGTAGCCAACTATTCGCTGTTTAACGCTTGAGATCGAACCTGATAGTGCTGCAGGGATAATAAATAAAACAATTGGCAACTGCGACCTTTCTTGCGAAATGAATTGTATTTAGAATTTTATATCTTGGAAATATTGCATTGAATATAGCTATAAGAATGTATTTATGTATAAAAATAAATGGAATGACAGATGCAAATTACAGTTGACCTCAACAATATAGTGAAAATTTAACAATTCGTAAATTTAAAATAATTCCATTAATTTATTCTTTACATTCATTGTGAATACACACATAACTTCGAAAGTAAGTCAGAGGTGTGTGGCTGGGGTTTAAACCTGCGACCGCCGGGGTAGCATGGGCTGATGATGATTCTCTGCATTATATTTGACCATAGCCTTTTTTCATAATTGATTTAATTCTGTAATTAATCGCAATAACCAGCATATTAAATATGAATTAAGAACGAAATCTGGAAATATAATTATGATGTCTTTAGTAACTCTATCTTCACATTTACCCACTTTTTCCCTGTGGATATTTATACCCCGACAATACCTCTATTAACATCAAAACCAACATCAAAAACCCTTTACCGTAAAAGTACGTGATAATTAATTTTGAATACACACATAACTTTGAAAAGTCAGAGGTGTTTGACTGGGGTTTGAACCCGCGACAGCGCGAGATTCTCGAGGCCATCACTACAATTACGTCGACTTTATAATATATTTTATTCAATATCAAAGTATTAACTGCTTCGTTAGTTCCGCGATATACATACATATATGTGCGAAGTTAAATCTTGAGGTCTTAAGTTTGATTCCTGTGTTGGGCAATAAGTTACTAAATTATTTTGTAACGAAATTCTTTAAGGAAATTACCAGCAAGGGGTTAGCTAACACTATTATTATGCTACCAATATCAAGAAACAAGATCTGACACAAAATAATAATAGTTTTTAAGAAATTAATTGCTACTATAATAATAATCAGGAATTAGTAACCCACACCAATTTGGTATAAAAGCACATCTGAGGGTGGTCCATAAAGTGAAACTGACAATATCACTGGAAAACTTAAACCAATAATACCTACTGGTGTTTTTAAAACATTTTAAAAAGCAAACACAGAAGAGCAACGCATCAAAAGACATTGTTTTGCTGGCACTTCCAGTAGAACATTGAGTCATATCTGGTCCAATTAACGTCTGTTTGTTTTGCATTTCCAGTGCGTCTCGGAAGCAGTAAGGACGTAATAAAACGGGAACATGTTAGTTTGTGCAAGCCATGATGATTTGTTTGAAATATGTTGACATTATGATGAAATAATAAATAATAATAATAAACAATAAATACACCCAACAGTCACATACATAGTTCTGATCCCACACTAAGATACAAGTCTTGTCGTCGGATTTAGTCCATCGAGTAGTAAATACTTCTTGGATATGTCGATCGTGATTCTTGGATAATAATTAAATTGAATTGGTCAAAGTGTTTTAGTGAGGTCTATTCGAGTCAACCACTATTACGATTCATCGTCATCAGCCCATATACGTCCCACTGCTGGGCACGGGCCTCCTCTACAACTGGGAGGGTTTAAAACTATTACGTTTGATGATTTAATATTTAGAATCCTTGTTTTGTCATACAATAATAAGAAGACTGTCTATAACAAACTTCCGAAGGCTATTAGGGAGCTTCCCTTGAATAAGTTTAAAGAATTAATAAAAGAAAAACTTTACCAAAAAGCATACCATAAAATTTCAGATTTTATTGAAGATAGCATGCCCTGGGAGTAAGTAAATTGATCGGAGTTTTATTGTGTTGCTACAGTTTGTATCGTTATGAAATGTATCATTATGACATGTATCGTTATGACATTTAACGTTATGACATTTATCATGTAAAATTGAAACAGTTTATTAAAAAAAATATGCAATTTTCTATTTAAAAAAAAAATTTCATTTCGTGTTGCTGAGGGAGTTTCTTGCCGTTTCTTCTCCACAGCTATAACACGTTTCGAAGCGGCAATAGTTTAATAGTTTAAAAAAATATTAAAAAGTGTAAAATTGACGATTCAAAAGAACTTGTAAAAGTCTATTTGAATAAAGATAATTTGACTTTGACTTTGAAGAATATTCTTTGAAAACTCTAATACCCACTGGATTATGTTCAATATTAGTAAAATCTAGTGTGATTCATTCAGCCAATGTAGTTAGTAATAGCAAACATTTCCTTTTATGGAAGTGAAGTAGCCCGGCGCCCAGAGGCCACACGGGGCCGCCGTCCCTACCTTGGCGGCCCCCCAGGTGTAAATAATATATTTTTGGTGTGCTTGGCACCGCGCAGAGGCGGTCCCGGTGCAATTCATAGCACTGGCTTCAGGGTATTCCGGGGCCGCCTCGTTGAATGCGCTGATGGTGGCCGTCGCGCGGTTTTTAGTCGGTATGACGGCGCATTGATTTTGGTAGGGACCCGGCCGAGCGGCCGCCCGAGCACATTCACGGGCGGTAACATCCATGCTGGGTTGGAAGGCGCCGGTGAGTCCGACACACCCTCGCCCCTCCGGGGCGGGATGGTCCGTAAATGGATTTTCCCCGCGTGAAAAAAAAAAAGAAAAAAAAAAAGTTGATTGAAAGGATTTACCCAAAGAGTCGCGAGTTAAAGGCATGAAGAAGAATCTATCTTCTATATACATAACTATCCAAGAAACCCATCTACAATACCATTCAGCCATTAATGATTCAGATGAGAAAGTAAATTCATTTAAAATAATGACTTTGGTATAAAATAGAAACTAACACCAACTGTCAAGTAAATGCGTAGCATACGAAAAACATTTTGCCACAGATTACAAACAAACATCGATTGTATCATTTCAAATATCCGAATGGGCATAGATATTTTTAGATAGACGAAGGTAAATATAATTTGCCTGTATTTTCCAGACTACAAAGATCTAAATTTTTTAGCTTTATAATCTACAAATTTTAATTTTACTTGATGGGTATTATAAAGATATTAAGTAATTTTTTATTGTAATGGCTGAATATTTAAAACATAAACAGGTTTAAAACCTAGATTTTAAAATGATTTGATAACTTATTTGTTCTATGATATAATTTATAACACCAGGTGTCTCAACAATTTTTTTCAGTAACTTTTTAGGAATTATGAAATATCTAGTACAATTTGAAGTATTCAGTTAAATGTGGTCTCTGCTATGTGAAGCCACGCATCAGTAGTCTCACTATCGAATGGGCACGCTAAAGTGATAAAATCAAACTGAAACAGGAGAACGGTGCCCGGTAAAATAACTTTGATTGTATTTACGAACTAGCTGTGCCCGCGACTTCGTCCGCGCGGATTTTTTTTTAATTATTTAAAAAAAAAATATATATAACTAAAAGTAGCCTAAGTTACTCCTTATTATATCAGCTATCAGCGAGTGAAGTCCCGTTTAAATTGGTTCAGAGATTAGCCGGAACAAACAGACAGACAGACAGACAAAATTGTAAAAAAACGTTATTTTGGTATATATGTACCGTGTATACATCCTTATGCATTTATTAAAAAGTTGTTATTTCAATATTACAAACAGACACTCCAATTTTATTTATTTGTATGTATAGATAGATAATGTAAAGATGCTAAGTTCTGTGTAAAAAACCTAAAGTGTATTATATTAGCAAGAATATGCATAATTCCAAATTCCAACTTTTAGTCTTAATTAATACTTTGAGTAATTGTACGGGCTAGCACGTACATTTTTCATATTCAGCATTTTACGCGACACCGATGCGTTTTGAGCAGTGCGTCACACGAACATAAAGCGGTCGGTCGCGCGTACTCATCCTATCAAATTGTAATCTATCATTCTATCATTAATCTATCATTTCTATCAAATAAAATCATATTTAAAAGTCTATCATTTCTATCAACCAAAGCTTGTACGGGTTTCCGTCTTAGCCCGTACATCTTTGTGGTCCTTCGAGCATTTTAGTGTCCTCACGTGTGATCTGTGACTGTAAATGTGCTTCGCGAGTGAGGACTGAACCAGAAAAAGAAGCGAGCTATCAGTAGACATTGATTGTTAAATCATTATCATCGGAAGGCAGTGGGCAGATTTGTTGCAGTCAGTAAGCATAGACCAGCAGATCTAAACAAGTAAGATCTTTCCATTTTTTCATACCTCATCATGTCAAAGCCTCAGGTTCCTCTAACTCAGTGCCAGGGAACGAGTAGCAAAACAGAGGAAATGCTACGTAAGCAACAGAGTAATTTTAAGGCATTCGAGCATACTGTAATTAATATCAATTTAGAATCAGTAAATGAAAAATGGGAATTCGATCATTTGCTACGTGCTTTGCAATCGCGTTGGTCTATCATCGACACTATGCATTGGGACTTAGATAGTGAGCTGGGGGGTAGGAACCCAGATTATGAAACAACTTTTTTTAATTACGAAAGAAAGTACAATGATATAATCAAGGCGATCAATCGCAAAATGTGGGCTGTATCTCACCGAGAACAGTCGACACCTCATGTAGAAATACCGACGTTCGGCGGTAACTATCATCAATGGAGTTCTTTTAAAGATTTGTTCACTGAAACTATACATGGAAATCCTTCATTGTCTAATGCCCAGAAAATGCAGTTCCTCAAAACTAAAGTTAAGGGTGAAGCAGAGAGGCTAATTCAACATTTACCCATAACATCGGATAATTATACAACATGTTGGGACATTCTCAACAATAGATATAATAACAAACGTCTGATTTTCCGCTCGCACATCGATATATTATTAAACATCCCATTGGTGCAGCATACTTCCATAAACCACATAAAGCGGATTCATGACACAACATTAGAAACACTGAACGCAATCAAAAATTTAGGCGTCGACATTGAGTCCTGGGATCCACTACTTGTTCATATTCTAACCCAAAAATTGGACACAGAGACGCTTAATGACTACGTCGCCTCAGTAAAGCAACCCCGAGAATTACCTGTCCTACAAGAATTTTTATCATTTCTAGAAAGCAAGTTTACAAGTTTAGAGTCTTCTAGAAAGAAATCTGATAATTCTATCAAAATCCAGCATAATCATAACCAATATTCGCCACAACAATTCAACAAATATAATCGAAACTTGATTAAGCAATCATTTCCAACGCATAATAAAAATTTTCCACAGCAACAAACTAAAAATAATAATTCATGGAAGTTTTATAAATGTGGAATTTGCAAAACCAATGAACATTGTCTATATTATTGTCGGCAGTTTTTAAATATGACACCACACCTTAAGCGGCAAACGGTATTGAAATTGAGTGTTTGCGAGAATTGCCTTTATTCGCATAACGGTAAGAAGTGTATTTCAGAAAAAAGGTGTATTGAATGCAATGGAAGGCACAATACCATTTTGCATGAAGCATTTATAGATCACAATATCAATAATCGTATCACGGCAAAGGTAGCAACCGACGGAAATACCTCGAAATCGGAGCCTTCGCCGCAACTAAGGAGCACCTCGCACGTGTCACTGCAACGTGACATCCCTGAAGTACTGCTGGCGACAGCAATACTCAAGGTTCAAACCTGTGATGGGACTTTCGTTAACATGCGAGCTTATTAAAGCTCAGGGGTCTAAAACATCACTCATAACCGAACATGCTGCCCAACTGTTGGGTATGCCCCGAGTTCGATGTCGTGGAGTGATATCAGGAGTAGGAGCCAAAGAAAGCAATTGCAAGGGAGCTCTTTCTATCAAGTGTGTAGCCACAATCAGCAATTTTGAATTTGAGACAGAGGTGTATATCATGAAAAAACCTTATCAAGAGGCTACCTAATTATAGTTTTTCTAAACCAGATTGGACTTATTTAGATAACATTACGTTAGCAGATCCTGAGTTTAATATAAGTCGCCCTGTTGATCTACTGTTGGGGGCCGATATTTACTCTTTGATACTACTAGAAGGAATCTGCAGAGCCGGCGATAACGTACCCATAGCTCAGAACACTCGTTTGGGCTGGATATTAACTGGGAATGTAAAAACATTGCAATGCAATGTTATTATTAATGATTTAGAGGAAATCCGGATCCGAATCCGGATGATGGGCGATATGAAGTACGTTTACCAATGAAACCAAAATTTATGGAAAATTTAGGAGAGTCAAAATACCGGGCTATAGCGCAATTTAAAGCGTTAGAAAACAAATTTAAAAAACACCAAACTATGGAAAAACAATATAAATTATTCATCGATGAATACCGCGTGCTCGGACATATGATACCAGCAGTAAGCAACATGAATCCGGAACGTGCACAATGTGTATTAACACACCATTGTGTGCAATTTAATGATATTAATAATAAGTTTAGAGTTGTATTTAATGCATCTTGCAAAACATCTTCGGGGAAAAGTCTAAACGATTTGATGGAATGTGGCCCAAATCTTCAACAAGATTTGCAGTCATTGATAATCAAATGGAGGCAATTTCAGTTTGCATTCACGGCGGACATTGAAAAATGTTCAGGCAGATTTGGATACATCCGGATGATCAGCAGCTTTTGAAAATAGTCTGGCGTGACTCGCCATCCGAAACTATCAAGGAATATCAACTCACAACGGTCACATATGGGACAAAGGCAGCTCCCTTTTTATCTATGATGACCCTTAAACAACTTGCACATGATGAGAAAAATAACTATCAAGATAGCAATGCCATAGACGTATTGAAGGATTCGTTTTACATGGATGACCTGGTCCATGGGTGTCACAACATAGAGGAGGCAAAGAAATTACAGCGTGAACTTATTCGCTTGTTAAAGTCTGGAGGTTTTCATTTGCGGAAGTGGAAATCGAACGCAAAAGATTTGTTGCAAGATGAAAATGTAGAATCACCGCAAATTAGCGAGGACACCTTTAACTTTAAACAGTCAGAAAATACGAAAATCCTTGGGTTAGGTTGGAACCCACAGGAAGATGCCTTCACGTTTCAATCAACTTTGGAACCGACCGGTGAGGTGCAGAAGATTACAAAAAGAACTTTATTATCAGATATATGTAAGTTATTTGACCCACTCGGTTGGCTATCACCAATATCTACCAAATTAAAATCATCTTTCAACAAGTATGGGCCGCAGATATCAACTGGGATGACCCACTACCGAATAAGATCCATCAAGAGTGGCTAAAAATTAGAGAGGATATTAATAACATACAACACATTAAATTACCTAGATGGATAAATGCCTCTGAAGGGGATAGTATATAATTACACGGATTTAGTGATTCATCATTGAAAGCCTACGCATGTGTAATTTATTGTCGCGTTAATAAGGGTGAAAAGTCATCCGTAGTTCTGTTAATCGGCAAAACAAGGCTCGTGCCAACAAGCAAAATAGTCACACTACCTAGACTAGAACTAAGTGGAGCACTACTTTTGTCAAAATTGATGGAAAAAGTTAAAAAATGCCTCGGAAATCCGAATATCAAAATCTATGGTTGGGTAGACTCCATGGTAGTTCTAGGTTGGCTAAACGGGGACCCAGCTAGGTGGAAAACATTCGTAGCGAACAGGGTGCGCAAAATCACGGAATATATGCCGTCCAAGTGTTGGCGGTATGTTAAATCAGAGGAAAATCCTGCTGACAGTGCAAGTCGCGGTATGTTTGCATCACAATTAAAGGAACATACTTTATGGTGGCATGGCCCCTCATGGTTACCTTCATTCTATGAAAATCAGCCAAAAGAAAACCTGATCTACAACACATGCGAATAAATGAGAGAGATAGCACAACAAGTCAACTTATCGCAAAAACAATCATATGACGTCATTGACACACTACTGAGCAAGTATAGCAGCTTTGCGAAATCAATTCGTATACTTGCGTGGGTGTGGCGCTCCATATCATTAAAATCGCAACCAAAGCCAACTTTTCTTACTATTACCGAGCTAAGAAGGGCGAAGTATATTTTAATCAAACATGTACAGCAACAAGAGTTTACGGAAGAGATCAAAGGTCTTCAGAAGCATAGCAATGTAGACTCTAAAAGCAAACTGCTTAATCTGAATCCTTATCTAGATGAAAACGGGTTACTAAGAGTTGGTGGCAGAATAAGCAATACAAAGATAAGCAAAAACATGCAACATCCTATTATCATTCCTCACAACGGATTACTTACCGATCGATTGATTGATCAAGGCCATCTGATGACCTTCCACGGTGGAACTCGCCTAACACTGGCATGGATAAGACAAGAGTTCTGGATCATTGGCGGCAATCGCGCTGTCAAAAAACGCATACATAACTGCGTTACATGCAGAAGGCATAATCCTATAAAAAATACACAAATAATGGGAGACTTACCTGAGTCACGAAGTAATCCGTCACGGCCCTTCAACCATACGGGGGTCGACTTTACCGGCTATGTGGACGTCAAAGCAAATAAAGGTCGTGGCATCAATACGACGAAAGGCTATATAGCGGTATTTGTGTGCATGGCGACCAAGGCCGTGCACCTCGAACTCGTTTCCGACCTGAGCTCAGCTGCCTTTTTAGCAGCATTAAGGAGAATGGCAGCCCGCAGAGGATCTCCAACCCATATCTATAGTGATAATGGGACAAATTTTGTCGGAGCCAACAAGGCATTACGAGAAGAATACATCAACTTACGAAACACTCTTGACGACAATTTCTACCGAACAATCACAGATATGCAAATACAATGGCATTTCAACGCGCCTTCCTGGCCGAGTGCTGGGGGGCTGTGGGAGGCGGCTGTCAAAAGTCTCAAACACCATATCAAGAGAGTTGTGGGAGAGCAGAAATTAACTTATGAGGAGTATTCCACATTACTAGCACAGCTAGAAGCCTGCCTTAATACGAGGCCTCTTTGCACTATCAGCGAAGATCCAGAGGACATGGATTACCTTACTCCGTCACACTTCTTATCAAGTGGCCCCACACTTACTATAATTGAGACTGAAAGAGACGCCAGAACGCGATGGCAGCTTACTCAGAAGATTTTTGACGACATCTGGAAACGATGGAAAACCGAATACCTGTGTCAGTTCTCAGCACGTAGCAAGTGGCGGCAACAACGAGCGAACCTTAAGATCGACGACATAGTTATCATTCAAGACGCTAACTTACCACCTGGGAAGTGGGCCCTCGGCAGAATCATAGAGCTTCACCCCGGCAAGGACGGCTATGTTCGTGTGGTATCAGTTAAAACCAAAAATGGGGTAATCAAGAGGCCGATCACAAAACTTTCCTTGTTGCCAGTTCACGAATATCAACAACCTGAAAACAATGCAGAGCAAAATAATATCACAACAGAGACGCCTAATCAACCTTTTAGAGGCAAAGGAAATAAGCCATCGAAAGAAAAAACACAACGTCGGAGGGGAAAAATTGGCAATTTTATCTACATAGCTCTCATGTTTTTTATGTTAATCATTACACCATCTAGTTGTGATTACAAAACAGCACCTTTAAATAACAATCAAAGCATTTATTTCGACAAGATCTCCAACATGCGACTCGAACAGGACGAGTGGAAGCTGATCGTCTATTATGATATGAAGCCCTATTGGCAAGGATTTTATCTGCTTAAGAAATACGTTGATCATCTGGGCATCATATGTTCTAATACAACAAAGATACCACAGTGTGACGCAATCCTGATGCAATTACGTCACGGTAGCAATGAACTTGACCATTACAATAGCATGTTGCTTGATCAGCAGTTCACGGAGAACGTGCGACATAAGCGCGGTCTTATCAATCCTATAGGAAGCATAGCACGAGGCTTGTTTGGTGTCTTAGATAACGAGTTTGCTCTGCAATATGCAAGAGATATCGAACAAATCAGGCGTAATCAAAAACGTTTGGCTTCCTTATGGCAAAACAACACATCTATTGTTGAAGCAGAGAACAACATCATTAAAAGAGTCGAAAATGCGATGAACAGACATCACAAGGTATTTAATCAGCACCTGATCAGTTTAGAAAGGGGATTCAACACAATCAAGGATGGAGTTCAAGAATCACTAATGGCTAGCAGTTTTAGTGTGTCATCAATTATTGCAAACAGTGTACTGATGAACTTAAAAACCATTCAAGAAACTATCGTGGATACAATTATGAACCTACACCACACAGGGTTCAACATTCACCTTTTAACACCTAAACAACTGATGGATCAACTTAATGTTATTATAGGACAGTTAGCAAAAGAATTGACGCTTCCGATAGATAATATTCAATCGGACTTATCGAAATTGTATCACTTACTGAAGACTAAAGCTAGAGTCATGCAGCAATTTATTATCTTCGAAGTCAAAATACCATTAGTGAGCAGAGACAGCTACGACATCTACAAAATCGTACCAGTGCCACAGCAGGTCGGTAGCAATATGATCAGCATAATTCCCATCGCAGATCTTCTCGCAATCAATTTACAAAAGGACGCTTATATCCCAATGACGGAAAATGATATTCAAGGTTGTATATTTTACGACACAGAAACATATATTTGTCCTTTGAAGGGCCCGATTCATCAAATGAGATCCGATGAAAACCTCTGCATCAGAGATCAACAGTCCAATGGTTGCAAAACAGCATCTACTATCTGCACAAATCGTTGGATAGAACTCAACGAATTAAATACATATAGTAAGAAATCACTTTAAAGATTTATTCGACCAGGGGCCATTACAAAAATTAACAAAGTTGAATTGACTAAATGTTAATATTCACGAGGATAAATTATTAACAAGCACGCTTAGACGTTCGGGCAGAGCTTCCGCACTGTATGACGGCCGGTGAGTAAGAGAGCGAGTGACGTGCAGAACGCTGTTATATAGGCAGCCGACGTGGTGGTACTACCCGCCACCAATTTGTTATCTAACTCGGCCTCTCCTGACGCCGAGTCGTCCTCGACGTTTCGTTGTTCGACTCCACTCGGGTGCGCAGCTATTGCGGGTTTGTTGCTGCTGGTCTGGCCCGTGTTGTCACCCTCATCTAAAAGATTATGATAACACAATGATTAGGTTTAAGATGGCCTCGATAGCATCAATAAAACACAGCAAATGCAAATGCAGGATGATCAGACGATGATGACTGTCTATACCTTACCAGTATACCTTTCCACAATTGTTAAGCGGACTAACCGCGGTGGACTAACCACAAGTTGGGCGGACTGACCGCAGTGGACTTACCACAGGTTGGGCGGCCTAGCCGAAGTGGCCTTACCACATGTTGGGCGGACTAACCGCAGTGGACTAACCACACGTTGAGCGGACTGACCGCAGTGGACTTACCACACGTTGGGCGGACTAACCGCAGTGGACTAACCACACGTTGGCGGACTAACCGCATTGGACTAACCACACGTTGGCGGACTAACCGCAGTGGACTAACCACACGTTGGCGGACTAACCGCAGTGGACTAACCACACGTTGGGCGGACTAACCGCTTTTCAGTTGGTCACCTCAGTGGGCACCTCGCTTTGTAAGACGGGCACACCATCTGTAACTGAAGATGTTTGTAAATACACGAGTTTACTCACTTCCAAATGACAAGAGGTGCATGTCTTAGGGCACCATTCTACCTTTCACAGTAGGTATCATGTTTGAGCCAACAGTATGCACTTCAGTAAGTAGGTAACGTGGGATTAAAAATATCGAGAACAAGTTTACTAGTCAAACGGGTACTAACTCCAAAAATTGTCTTGCTAGCGAGGCTTAGGGGCCTTTGTTAATGCGTCAAATTTATACGCGCTTGGCCTAACCTGACCATTGCTGATAGCCCTCCCTATCACTCCGCTGATTAGCAATACGAACTTGGTCGACATCATCGCACCAAACATTAATATCATTTAAAGTCGGATCAAAAGTTAAAATATAAATGTTGTTAGACCTTACCAGGTTCAAAGCACTTATCGCTTAAACTTATCCGCCAGCAATGTAGTCGCTCGGAGCTTGTGACACCGCTGCAGGCGTTAACGGGGATAGTTCGTAGTCAGGATTCATGCAGGTGTAGGGGCCACCCACACTGTACCAGAACACCACATCGACGGTCGTCCGCCAACGACATTCGCTGCGCTTGACCTAGAACTATCTTACAACACACTCAGACAGGTTATTGAAGTTGCTGATGTAGGCCAGGACTCGGAGAACGCTCAAGTCTTTTATTACTACTAGTTTGCTTACTTGACAGTGACATATTCATGAGCTCATGAAACTAATTTATGTAACTTCAACATGCAGTATTCTTTATATCAACATGAGAGTAAACTCAGGACACACACAAAGCTATAAAAACTTTAAGTGTATCCCTCTACATATGTACCGACGAAAATGTCCCGCGAGCCTCATAAATTGGAGCACTTCTCTAAGATTCGTGGGTCTATGGGACTTGACAAGTGCCTATCTATCTAGGGCTCGGTCTAACCTGACCATGGCCAATTAAGCGTCCTAAATATTATAGTTCAGTATCTAAGAACGTGCCTTTCTTTAAATTAATTTAAAACCTTGATTCCGTAAGTACACGTAAAACTTCACGGAGAGTTTCAATGCCATCGTCTACTTAGACAGAACAAAAACGTCGTCTATGTAATTTAGAAACCTACCCGTGTCTATCAGAGCCTTAAGTGTCTTTTAATTCGTCCGACAAGCCCTTGACAATATTCAAAAGTAAAAGACTTACGAGGATATTCTGCACAAGTGATGTACTTACTACACTTAGTATCTACACATCACTTTATATAAAACGGTAGCCGTATCACTATCATCGCACAGAGTGTGACGTATCCCCGGTTATACCCACTAGCTGTCACAACTAAAGGCATCGGCTGAATATTACTTTCGCTACGCGGCCGCGACAACAACCGGTTTCAACGTCTTGACGCCTTACGCGACACGTGGCTTAATCACGGGAACGATGCTTATGGGAACCATTTCGTGACCCACGCGAGGTATCACTGTGTTTAGACGGCCTACGCTAGCGCTCAACCGAACTATCACTGGAAATATTAAGATCACAAGACTTTCCACCGCTATTGTAACGTTTCGAAGGGCTCGACATGTTACGCGATTTAGAAACCACTCGAACAAAACAACATAAAACAACGCGAAACGCACTATTCTCGTTACGCACGATTTTATTTTATGGAAACCGAGTTTTTACACGCAAATTCTATTCCTCAAAATCAGAGTAGGCGTAGGATACACACAAAGCTATAGAAACTCTGTGTGCATCCCACTTCTGAAGTAAGAAATCACTTTAAAGATTTATTCGACCAGGGGCCATTACAAAAATTAACAAAGTTGAATTGACTAAATGTTAATATTCACGAGGATAAATTATTAACAAGCACGCTTAGACGTTCGGGCAGAGCTTCCGCACTGTATGACGGCCGGTGAGTAAGAGAGCGAGTGACGTGCAGAACGCTGTTATATAGGCAGCCGACGTGGTGGTACTACCCGCCACCAATTTGTTATCTAACTATATTTATATTTTTGTTGCGGACCGTGCTCCATACGTATCATATGTGAGGCTCAAGTTACGGCCGGACAATTAAACAAGGCCGGCGTTATCAAGCTCGGCGATGGATGCGTCATCAAAGGCGATACTTACACAGTTTATTCACATAAAAGGCTGTCCAGTACTCTGAAGATTTCAGCAGACGTTCTAAGAATCGATATCCCACCCATCAACAACATAATCAACTTATCAATACCTATTGGTGCAATCGATGAACAGTCTGAACATATTCACAAGGAGACTCAAGGTCTGGTGAAGGAAGTCCAAGAAAAGCTGAGTCAGATGAAGGGTGTAATGAGCATTGATGAAGATCCGGACAACGGGTTCTCATATCACGACGTGCATCATTACACGGTGATATACTTAGTGGTGTTCGCCCTGTGCACGGCAGGAGCCGTGCACGTGTGGCGGCGCCTTCGGCGCGTGCGCAGCGTGGCTCTGTCCGCGCGCTCGCCTCAGCAGCAGTGTCAGAGTGCTAGTGTGATCAGTGTAAATGAGCAATCGGGACCTAGTGAAATACAGCTCAATACAATTTCGGGTGAAATCAGTGCGCGTAAACAAAACAAGGCTACGTCGCCTGTGTTCCGCGAATCAATTTTTAGTGAAAATGAATAAGACTTTGTATAGACTATAGTGTTTGCGCGTATCTACTTTAACTGTGCTTTCGACTTATTATTGCTTCTTAAGTTCATACTTGTATCATTAGTTTAAGTCCACCTTATCTTACCGCCACACATTTCAGCCCGGGAGCATGTACGGGCTAGCACGTACATTTTATATTCAGCATTTTACGCGACACCGATGCGTTTTGAGCAGTGCGTCACACGAACATAAAGCGGTCGGTCGCGCGTACTCATCCTATCAAATTGTAATCTATCATTCTATCATTAATCTATCATTTCTATCAAATAAAATCATATTTAAAAGTCTATCATTTCTATCAACCAAAGTTTGTACGGGTTCCGTCTCAGCCCGTACAGTAATAAACTCGTTTTTAAATATTAATTCGTGTTTTCAAAAGACTCCCTCGCGCTCCCGAAACTTATCTAGATATTTACAAGCTTACATTTATTTTTTAAGTTATATAAATAAAATAAAAAAAATAAACATTATAATAAAAATATAACAAAGTAAATTTAATGTATTAAGTGATATTGATTTATATCTCCCGTATAAGTATTAAAAACAGTGGATGTAACTATTCCATGATTTTATTATGGTCTCTAAGAAAGTAATAACAACGGCCCATTATACTAAATATCTTTTATTGCAGCTAGTTAATATGTTTCTTCTTATGGTATTAGTAATAAAATATGTTCAGTGTTCCTAGCCGTGATCATGGAGCTCGTCAGTGACGGATGCGCGGGGTAGGGCCCTGGAGGAATGGGCGATTTCCATCGGGCTGGCCGTCCTGAATCGGGGGTCGGAGGACACGTGCGTGCGGCATAATGGCGGTTCGGTGGTGGACATAACGTTCGCCACCCCGGCCCTTGCCCGCCGTGTCCGGGGCTGGAAGGTCCTGGTTGACGAGGAGACGCTGTCCGATCATCGTTACATCCGGTACAGCGTGTCTGCTTCCCGGGCCCCTACCCAGCCCGGTGGTGGTCCCGCTACCCGATTCACGGGCGGCCGGCGGTGGGCCGCTAAGCGCCTCGATGTGGAGGCTGCGGAAGAGGCCGCTCTTGTTCAAGCGTGGATCTCCGTACCGGACGGACCGGTGCGGGTCGAGGAGGAGGCGGCAGGACGCGTCCTGGTGGGCTGGGTGTCGGCTGGGGTCCGGCTCTTGGAGCCGAGGCCCTTACGGTGCTTCCGGTGCCTTTTCCGGGGGCACGTAAGGGTTAAGTGTACCGCGGAGTGTGACCGCACCGGGATCTGCTACCGGTGCGGTCAAGAGGGCCACAAGGCCCGTGATTGCCTTGCGGACCCGCACTGCCCAATCTGTGCAGCTGCGGGTAAACCCGCTGGGCACAGGGTGGGCGCTAAGGCTTGCGTCGCCTCCTCCGTCCCGCACCGCTCTTTACACGGTGCGAGATCTGAGGTTGTGGCGCGGCCGAAACCGCCCACCCCGGAGATGATGGAAATCGCCCATAGTTAATATGGCACAAAACTTCCTCCAGGCGAACATCAATCACTGCGCCAGGGCGCAGGATTTGTTTGTTCAGTGCCTGGCGCAGTGGTCGATTCAAGTGGCTGTGGTGTCCGAGCCATACTTTGTTCCTCCCCGGGATGACTGGGCTGGGGACCTGGATGGCTTGGTGGCCGTCATCACTCGGGGCGCCGCCGGATCCCCGCCCTTCGAAAAAGTAGCGAAGGGCTCGGGATGCGTGGCGGTCTTGTTGGGAGGGATTTGGGTCGTAGGAGTGTACTTCTCTCCCAACAGGTCCCTGGCGGAATTCGAGAGCTTTCTGGTCTGCCTGGGGGCCCTGGTGGTGCAAGGCAGCCTGTCCCACCCCGTGCTAGTCGCCGGCGACTTCAACGCCAAGTCCTTGGCTTGGGGCTCGTCGGTGATGGATGCGCGGGGTAGGGCCCTGGAGGAATGGGCGATTTCCATCGGGCTGGTCGTCCTGAATCGGGGGTCGGAGGACACGTGCGTGCGGCATAATGGCGGTTCGGTGGTGGACATAACGTTCGCCACCCCGGCCCTTGCCCGCCGTGTCCGGGGCTGGAAGGTCGTGGTTGACGAGGAGACGCTGTCCGATCATCGTTACATCCGGTACAGCGTCTCTGCTTCCCGGGCCCCTACCCAGCCCGCTACCCGATTCACGGGCGGCCGGCGGTGGGCCGCTAAGCGCCTCGATGTTGAGGCTGCGGAAGAGGCCGCTCTTGTTCAGGCGTGGATCCCCGTACCGGACGGACCGGTGCGGGTCGAGGAGGAGGCGGAATGGTTCGGGGTGGCGATGTCGCGCGTCTGCGATGCGTCGATGCCTCGGATCACCCGCCTCCCGGCGAAGCGCCAGGTGTACTGGTGGTCGGCGGAGCTTTCGCAGCTGCGCGCGTCTTGCGCGGCTGCGCTACGCCGACTCTCCAGGCACCGTCGTCGTCGGGTCCGCCGACCTGGCGACGACGAACAGGAGCGGCTGCTCTACGGCCTCCACAGAGGGGCGAAGAGAGCGCTGCGGGTGGCCATTGCACGAGCAAAGGCCGCGGCTCACGAGGAGTCCCGGAGGTCTCTCGATAGAGATCCGTGGGGGCGTCCATACCGTGTGACGTTGAGCAAGCTCCGCCCATGGGCGCCCCCGCTGACGGAGAGTCTCCGGGCAGACCTCGTCGAGGACGTCGTCGCGGCTTTGTTCCCGGCCACTGAGGAGTTCACTCCTCCACCGATGGCGCCACGTCCACTGGCGCCATCGTCGTTGGATTTGGCAAGGGATATCCGGGAGGTGTCGCCTGAAGAGCTGGAGGCGGCAGTGCTTCGGCTGCGGGGCAAGAACTCGGCCCCGGGGCTCGACGGGGTGCCCGGACGTATCTGGGTGCTCGCCGTCGAGTCGCTGGGTACGAGGCTCCGCAGCCTGTTCTCCGCGTGCCTGCAGCAGGGCAGCTTCCCGTCGCGGTGGAAGACGGGCAAGCTTGTCCTGTTGAGAAAAAGAGGGGCGACCCGCAGAGTCGCCGTCGGCGTACCGGCCCATCGTGCTGCTCGACGAGGTGTGCAAGCTCTTTGAGCGTATCTTGCACGCGCGCCTCGTCGAGCATCTGGAGAGTACGGGCCCGGACTTGGCAGATTGTCAGTTCGGGTTCCGGAGGGGCCGGTCGACGGTACATGCGATTCTGCGAGTCAGGGCACAGGCGGAGGATGCGGTGTCTCGGGGCAACTGCGTCGTGGCGGTGTCACTCAACACATCGCCAACGCATTTAACACCATGCCCTGGGCCTGCATCAATGATGCACTGCGGTACCACGAGGTTCCGCCCTACCTTCGGCGTCTGGTGCAGGCGTACTTGTGTGACAGGTACGTCGTGTATCCGGGCGCCGACGGGTGGCACCGTCGGGCGGTGTCGTGCGGTGTTCCACAGGGCTCGGTTCTCGGGCCGCTCCTGTGGAACATCGGATACGACTGGGTGCTTCGTGGTGCCAACCTTCGGGGCGTCGCTGTCGTCTGCTACGCGGACGACACTTTGGTGACAGCGACGGCCAGGACCCCACAGCGGGCCGCCCTGCTCGCCGGGTTCGGGACCGAACTCGTGGTGGGCAGGATTCGGCGACTTGGCCTCCAGGTGGCCCTGCACAAGACTGAGGCTCTGTGTTTTCACGGACCTCGGTCTAGGCCACCGCCGGAGGCACACCTGACGGTGGAGGGCGTGCGGATTACCATCGGCTCCCAGATGAAGTACTTAGGTCTGATTCTGGACAGTCGATGGAAATTCCGTGCGCACTTCGAGATGCTGTCGCCGAAGTTGGTCCGGGCAGCGGGTGCTCTCGGTCGCCTGCTGCCCAACATTAATGGTCCTGGCTTCCCTTGCCGAAGCCTTTATGCTGGAGTCGTGCGGTCCATGGCCCTGTACGGGTGTCCCGTGTGGGCCAATTCCCTCGGCGCTCGCTGTGTCCGCTTGTTGCATCGTCCGCAACGTATGGTGGCGCAGCGAATCGTTAGAGGGTACCGCACGATTTCGCACGAGGCGGCCTGCGTTTTGGCGGGTACTCTGCCCTGGGAGCTGGACGCCAAGTCCCTCTCGTCAGTGTTCTTCTGGCGGGAGGAGGCGTATCGGCGATCCGGACAGAGACCGGCCCCAAGAGAGGTCGAGGCCATGCTGGCCTCCCTCCGCAGCGCCGCCGTGGAGGAGTGGCGTTCCAGACTGGAGAGTCCAAGTGCTGGCGTGGCGACCGTCGCGGCAGTGCGTCCTGTCCTCCAGCAGTGGATGGACAGGCGCCACGGTGCGCCGACCTTCCGGCTGACGCAGGTGCTCACCGGGCACGGCAGCTTCGGTGCGTACCTGTGTCGCATCGTCGGAGTGGAGGAGACCGCCGTGTGCCACCATTGTGGCAACTGCCATGAGGACACGGCCCAGCACACGCTTGAGGAGTGCCCAGCCTGGGACGAGGAGCGCAGCGCTCTCGTAGCGGTCGTGGTGAGAGACCTCTCGCTGCCGACCGTAGTCGCCGCCATGGTCGGCAGCCGGAGGTCGTGGAAAGCTATGCTCTCCTTCTGCGAACGTGTCATTTCGCAGAAGGAGAGCGCGGAGCGGGATCGGGAGCAGACCGATCCCGCTCGTCGCAATAGGCGACGTAGGAGGCGCCGGGTGAACATCTAGCCCGGCGCCCAGAGGCCACGCGGGGCCGCCGTCCCTACCTTGGCGGCCCCCGAGGGGTAACAATTGTTTCGGTGTGCCTTTTGGCACCGCGCAGAGGCGGTCCCGGGTCAATCCATAGCTCTGGCTTCAGGGTATTCCGGGGCCGTCTCGTTGAATGCGCTGATGGTGGCCGTCGCGGGGTTTTTAGTCGGTATTACGGCGCATTGATATTTGGTAGGGACCCGGCCCAGCGGCCGCCCGACAACGGGCGGTAACATCCATGCTGGGTCGGAAGGCGCCGGTGAGTCCGACACACCGTCCGTAAATAGGATTTTCCCCGCGGGAAAAAAAAAAAAAAAAAGGTACAGTGGAGTCACTTTGCCGCGCCAGAATAAAAAAAAATAATAAAAAAAAAAATATGAATTAAGAACGAAATCTGGAAATATAATTATGATGTCTTTAATAACTCTATCTTCACATTTATCCACTTTTTCCTTGTGGATATTTATACCCCGACAATACCTCTATTAGCATCAAAACCAACATCAAAAACCCTTTACCGTAAAAGTACGTGATAATTAATTTTGAATACACACATAACTTTGAAAAGTCAGAGGTGTTTGACTGGGGTTTGAACCCACGACAGTGCGAGATTCTCGAGGCCATCACTACAATTACGTCGATTTTATAATATATTTTATTCAATATCAAAGTATTAACTGCTTCGTTAGTTCCGCGATATACATACATATATGTGCGAAGTTAAATCTTGAGGTCTTAAGTTTGATTCCTGTGTTGGGCAATAAGTTACTAAATTATTTTGTAACGAAATTCTTTAAGGAAATTACCAGCAAGGGGTTAGCTAACACTATTATTATGCTACCAATATCAAGAAACAAGATCTGACACAAAATAATAATAGTTTTTAAGAAATTAATTGCTACTATAATAATAATCAGGAATTTGTAACCCACACCAATTTGGACTGCCTCGTGGTCTCGCGGTACAAGTATGTGCCGAGCGATCTAGAGGTCCTGGGTTCGATTCCCGGGTCGGGCAAAGTGTTATGGGTTTTTCCATTAGGAAATTCTCAGTAGCAGCGCGGAGTCTGGAATTGTGCCCGAAAAACGGCAATAGGCTCGCCCCCTATTACGTGGGACTGATACCTACCTGGCGAAATGTGGGTGCAGAAATGCACCTCTGCCTACCCCTTCGGGGAATACAGGCGTGAGGTTATGTATGTATGTATGTATGTACCAATTTGGTATAAAAGCACATCTGAGGGTAGTCCATAAAGTGAAACTGACAATATCACTGGAAAACTTAAAATAAGCTCGTATCGGGACGATAACTAAACAGAAGCATTTAGCTGTTCGAAACGGACTCTAGACTCAAATAAGATCTTTGGGTATTATGACTAAGAAATGAGACACAAACAACAAACCTATGAAAGGTCAAAGGACAGAAGTTTTGCCGATGCTAGTCCAGTTGTACTAAGAGCAGTGCTCGTCAAAGTAAGCCAAGGATAATTGCTTATGGCAACATAAGTCCAATAGAACGTGAGAAACGTTGTCAGACCGAGAAAAGGACTCTTGCGTTAGTCTGGGAAGTTGCACGTTTCAATATTTATTTGTTTGAACAATACGGTTAAGATTTAGTTAATGATCATAAACCCCTGAAGGTCATATTCTCCCAAAAGTTGGAAGCATGTGCCCGGATTGAACGTTGGGTATAACGTCTACAATCATATAATTTTAATGTCGTGTACAGTTCAGGCAAGAAAAGCATATCTGATCTGATGAAAATGAACTATTTTCAAGCTATTTTGCTGCTACAAGGCAAATTAAATCGTGTTAATGAATGTGATATTAATATGGCGTTTTACTGATTTATTGAATAGTTATAAAGTTTAAGTTCCAAATTATTTACAAAAACATTGAATCTAGATTTTGATATTTTTGTTATCTTATTATGCAAAAGGTTTATATGTATAATACATGCAAATATTGTAGAGAAACACTGATAAATTTAGAAGTTTCTAATGTGATGTCGTAAATAAACACATTTTTTTTGCGCTTACATTGCAAATGTTGACTGAACTCCACGAGATAAATCAAAATAAGGTACTACAGTATTGTACACCTTTAAAAAGGTCAACAAAAAAGTCCACGATGGTACCTATATGTCCATCTCTTAAGGATAACCCACAATAACCATTTTTATCCTTTACATGAAAATATAGCTTATTTACGAAGTGATTTTAAGCAATACACCATTAATCCTTATCCAATTAAATACCTTAAATACATTATCTATTTAATATAGATCAATATGGCCCTTTACAGCATGTAATTTAAATGAAAATTTCCAAAGATATTACAGATTTAAAATGCAGGGACATAGCGGTGCGGCGGTACCGGCCCGGCCGGCGGCGCGTGCTATAACTCTAAACAAAACATGTTTGTATTGTCTAATGACAAAAAGAAAAAGAAGCTGTAAATGTTGTTTATAAGGACATTCTGTAGTAGGTACGTATATTTACTATCAGCATTGTACATTTGCAACCGTGCGAAGCCGGGGCCGTTCGCTAGTAAATATATAGGTACATATAATATGCATACTGGTCAAGTGGTCAACGGAACTGGACAAGAATGGAGGAGAAATATCATACACCTGAGAAAATTGAAGGAGAATGGACTATATATTGTAAACTATTTCTTGATTGGAAAAGAGCAACACTAGAGTTTCTTGCCCGTTCTTCTCTAGTGATTACTGCCTTCCGAACGGTGCGGTAAATTCAATTGTGGTATGACTAAATTTAAGTGATGCATTTGACATTTTATAGAAAAAAATATATTTCATTTCATCAAAAACGAGAAAATACAAATAGATTAAACATATGAATATGTTATTATATATTGTACATGTTAGCGTAACAAATGATTGATTATTTTTATGTGATTATAAAATATATGATTGGTTAGAGATAAAGAATTAAATATCAAATAAAATTATTTTCAAAATTATTAAAAGGGAAGAGATGTAGTGTAGTGGTAATATTAATAATAAATTGTAAGGTAGACGTTGAAATAAATCATAATATAAGCGCTGTTCTCCACTCATACCGGTTCACTACTACCTCTGATATCGAACCGAGTGGACGTGCCAGACGCTATTGAAACCAAGTTTAAGTAGTTTTATTTATACGAACCAAACCTCAAACACTAGGACATAACACTCTTCATTCAATTCAATTTTTTCTTCAATATTAAATGCCATTATATTGCCAGGGTTTCTTGTAAACAGTGGCGTGCCTAGGGTCTCAAACTAGGGCAAGCCCATTTTTTTAAGAAACATTTTTTTTCCTCCAATTGAAGAACAACAACTGATTACAATCACATTTACGATTTAAGTATTTTTGTTATATGTATATTTCTATACCGACGCTACAAAGTTATGAGTTATCGTTAATGATACCTCAATGAAAGATTTATTTTTACAAAACTCGCTGATAGTACTATGTGAAATATATGGGGCTTTGAAAAAAGCCGTTTTTAAGGTTTCTTGAGCGAATTAACAGAAGGAACATTGTTTCTTGAGCTGATTTTGTGCGTGTATCCTAAGTAAAAGATAAAAGTTGAACAAAAATTACAATAACAATAATAAATCTTCTTGCCCTGTTCCCCAAGTTTATTCGGAGGGGGCTCAGAATGTTTTGTCTATCCAAACATCCCTATCGGCCGTCATGTCTTCGATCATACTTTTTTCTTTCATATCTTCCCTCACGCACTCCATCCATCTCTTATTTGGCGAGCCTCCACTTGTCCATCTTTCACCTTTCATACTTATCATTTTTTTACCTGCGTATGCTTCATCTCTTCTTATAACATGCACATAACACGACGGACGGTTTCCTTTCAGCTTATCTATCATAGGAGCCACTTTCAATCTTTCTCTAACGTATTCTTTCTACACTCTTATTTTTTTAATTATGCGAAGAAAAAATTACTTATACTCTAAATCAAATCGTCTATCTTTTTGCAGAAATGAATTTATTATGTCAGAGTAGAATGTTGGAGAACGCTTTAAGTCTGACAATAATTCTTTTTCAATGGCTATCATGGATAATTCCGAAAGTCTTTCTTGGCCTTGAGTATTTCTCAAATAAGTATGAATACGTTTGAGAGAGGAAAAAGCGCGTTCCGCGGAAGAACTAGTAGCTGGAATGGTAACAACTAGATGTGCTAACTTTAATAATTGAGGAAAAGCCTCTTCTAGATTATTTTCAGTAATAAAATCTATTAATTCGAAAACATTAAAATCTTTTAATTCAGGAGAAGAATACAAACTAATCAATTGGTTTTTCAAAGGCTGCTTATCAAAATGATTGCCATAAATTTCTATTAATGAATCTAATTCCACTATTGGAAAATTTAATGAATATTGCAGAAATAATTTATTGTTAAACAATTGAATAAACTTTAATTTAAAATTTTCTGAATACCGGTCATTGATTTCGGAAGATATATTATCAATTACCTTAACAAAGATACGTTTTTACTCAGTTCGCGCACAAGAAATGTTGCGTTTCAAACGTGGAGCAGAGTTATTTTCTATTGCATTTTTATAAATAATTTTAAAATTAGTAAGTAATTCACCGCGTAACCATGACTGAAACTCCTCGATTTTATTGCTACAATAACCAACATCGACTTGTGATTTTTGTATAATATTATACAAGCAGTCGGTTTTTTCGAATACCGCGTGGAAAAGTGACAGAAAAAAATTAAAATTAAAAGATCGCAATAAGTTATAAAAGTTGTTGGCAGCTAAATTTGTGTCTCCGTCCCAATTTTGTGGGTTGTCGGCCATATCGGTAAACAAATTAATTAGATTAATTTTCTGCTCATAAATAGTGTTGACAGTTCGCGAAGAATAATTCCAACGAGTTAGAGAAGTTTGAGGAATTTTTTTATTGCAATGCAAATCATAAAAAGCAGCGCGTTTTTTACTGTTCCAAAAAAAACTTACTATTGCCTGAAGGGCTGAAAAAAATGAACTAACTTCGCCAATTCTCGCACATGATTTAGATAATACTAGATTTAAGACATGTGCGTTACACCAAATATAAATGGCCTGCGGACATACGCCCTTAACTTTTTGTTGCACTCCATTTTTCAAACCCGACATGACACTAGCACCGTCGTAGCTTTGTGCTACTAATTTTGTGATACAGTCATGTTTGTATAAAAAATCTAAAATATATTTTACTCAATGTCTCTGATGTACTACTTTCAGAAACATTAGTAAATCCTAAGAAACGATCTCGTATATTATTGCCAAAATAATATCTTAATATTATGCACAATTTCTCTCTATTACTAACATCGGGAGTTTCGTCAATAATTATTGATACAAATTTTGTCGTGTTAATTTCAAATTCGATACGTGATCTTAAAACATCAGCCACGGAATGAATAATATCATTTTGAATTTTATTAGACAAATAACTCGGCCCTCCTTTGACGCCATGTTGTTGTTGCATATGTTTTTCTAAAACGCTATCGTATTTAGAAAGTAAAGACACAAGTTCTAAAAAATTTCCTTTATTTAAAGACAATTTAGATTCATCATGTCCTCTGAAAGGCAGCTCTTGTTGAGCTAAATGACAAATAATATCTATTAATCTTTGAAAAACATTACGATTATGATCAACGCGAATGTTATGTTTTGTAATTTCATCACATAATTGACGAGAAATGGATGTTTCAATGCGCTGTTTACCAAAATTATGAAAAGAAATTAACGCGTTTAAGTGTTTTTGTGAATTTGAATGCCTTTTACAAGCACCAGAAAGATTATTTAAATCGTTATATCCGCCGGAATTCCAAACATTTTTATCATTAGAAAAAAATATACACCACCAGCAATATAACCTATTCGTATGGGAACATCCAACAATCCAATTAGTTTGATACACGGATCTATTAAAGTGTCTTTTATGGCTTTTAACAATTTGAGAAATACACAAGTCCGGTGTAGGTTTTGGACTACTTACGAGCTGTTTTTTTTACAGTATAATTTAATGAATTTACCTTATTCTCACAGAGCAAAACTTGCACACACTTTAAACCATCGCAAGGAACAATATCACTCATTATGTTATGTACGTTTATAATTACAATATTGAAATTGCAAACAACAAATTCAATACGCTTCAAACTTAGCTCGTTCGCTCAATGACAACTGACTGAATTGATCAATTGAGTTGACATTGACAAATTCCGTTGTGAAGTTTTCTAGTAACTACGTTCAATATTGCCAACGTAAAGAAAAACTGTACAAGTTTATCATAATATCATTGGAAATAAATAAAATATCACACACAATATTATAAAATATTAAGTTAGTAACGCATTTTACATACATATACATACGTACCTGGCGAAATGTGGGTGCAGAAATGCACCTCTGCCTACCCCTTCGGGGAATACAGGCGTGAGTTTATGTATGTATGTATGTAGCGTACAAAATATTTTCTTCATATTGACATGACCTGTTCTAGTGAACCTCTCAACTAACGCCTAAACCCTCTTAATGGTAGAGGAGGCCCGTGCCCATCAGTGGGACGTATATGGGCTGATGATGGTGTCATAGCAATAATATATGTAGAATGTAGATGTAACATATGTACATATCTGTCCCATCGTAGGATGCGACCCGCCCTCTACAATACTTTAGTGTTTTGTAGAAGGCTACTAATTGAATAGGTATGTGTATAGATGATTTTCATTAGGTCCTCGTGATTATTGTGAATATACAGTAATTTACTCCTAAAAGCATTATCCTAGATCTAGATAATATGAAATATAATATTGAAATTTGTAAATATATTGTAAACAGAAAAGTCCATTATAGCTTATGTCGACCAGAAAGGTTCCTCATACCCAATAAATGCAAAACTACTCAAAATGTTGTTATTTTATTCCTTCTCATCCAATTTAACCAATTTTCCAATAATCCAATTTAAACAATTTTAGGATTTATAGCGATAATTCCAGAAGAAACATAAAAACTTTGATTTACCGTGACACACGAGAAAACTGATCATAAATCCCAGACTTGAAAGAAATATTTGTAAATAAACATTTGATTTAGATCAAACCTCGTGCCCTCTCTTTTTACAAGCTGGTGTCTAACTTATTGCGTCATAAACGCATTCGAATGTGTGAAAAATCTGTGCAGTTTTGGGGATTGGTTGGATCGCTCATTTTTATTTTACCCTCAGTTATGTTTGTATTAAATAGTGTTTCCAATATTAGTGAATGTAAGACTATTAGCATTCGTTATTTGTTTTTTTCTCTCTTTTTAAGTAGTCAGTATGAAAGCATTTTTCTTTTATGATTTTTTTTATATTATCATTTTTGTGTGGTTTTGTTATAATACATTTTTTTTTTTTTTTAATATTTAAATGTTAAACACAACTGGCAGGTGAATAAGCTTGAATAATTTTAAAATATTTATATGTTTATTTATTTATAATAACGTAAAAAAATATTTAAATTTATAAGTTGTTGTCGCCTTAACTAGTTAAGGGTAGATAAATAATAATTGATAACATGTTTGTCGGTAGTTTGAGATGTTATTGTCACGTTATGGTGGGGCGGTCTCTTTATAAGCACGTTCAGTGCTAGCAGGAGTCTATTGCTGTATCAAGTCTTCGGTTGAACAGACCGAGATTATGTACCATAGTGTTATTATATTGTGTGAAGTGTAATAGTTATGTGTTTATTGTGTAACTATATGAATAAAGATGTTGAGATAACATCAGAAGTGTTCCGAAAACCACGCCCGTACAGCGAAACTACAAAAGAAAACAGGAGTATCAGGTTACGAGAGCTGCGTCTCCTGCAGTAAGTAGAAATGTTATTTTTAGCATCAGTGCCACTACAATTTGATTTGAGATTTGATTGGTAGAAAATATTGAAATGTGAACTAATTTTTCTAAACTAAAGCAAATACTACGAAAACGTGGTATGACATACTTAAAAAAAAAATGTACCTACCCATTAAAGATTAACTTGTGATATTTGAACAGATTTGGTCATTTAGAACTTGCATGTAGGTCTTAATTTACATTAAAGATATAAAATCAGATTCATTGTAGAAAAAAAAAACGGTTTCTGACATACATGAGAGAAATACACGTAATAAAAATAAGTTAGTTACTTATAAGACCAGACTCCAAAAGATCAGCAAATCCTTGAAGTTACTGTATACACTTTTACAATAAAAAGATTAAGGAAATAGTATAGACAGTTATATAACAAAGCATACTATAAAATATCGGAATATATGGAGGATAACGAAACCTGGATATAATTAGTAATTATTGTAATCTCAAGTCTGACTGGGTCTCCTTCAATGGATATAGCTGTATATAATTCAATCCGTGCTTGCTGAAATGTATGTGCTTACGGCGGCATCGTGTGCCGGGTCGGTCGCATTTTATTCTCGTATTCAATACAACAGTGAGATTGTATTAATGAGCTGCTCAAATTCGGAAAATTTAATCTTTGTATCAATATCCAATCTTTTCGAGTGGAAAAGAGCAACACTAGTTTTTTTTTTTGTTTTTTGTCCGTTCTTCTCTAGTGATGACTACCTTCCGAACAGGATGGTATACTAAATGTTGAAATGACTAAATCTAAGTGATGTACGAGTATTTGACATTTTAGACTCAATAAATATTATTCAATTTCTTTCATTTTATTTAATTCTCGCTCGCGCCACAGTACAGTACGGACGTGTTTTGTGCTCTGCTGCCGGTAATTCAGTGTTAAATATCCTCATTGGCTGTTACAACCGAAATTCATTTCCTTGTCTCTCTAGTATCAGTTATATCTCGGAACTCCGCCCTGTGGGAGTGTCTAGAATAAGACAGATATATTACTACCAGCTCCGCATAAGAAATAAAACAACACAAAGTGTTTTATTGGAAGACCGTGGTGGGACTCGAACCTGACATCACAGTGAGCGAACGCACTCGAAGATCGTCGAGGCCACCGCGAGCCCGGACAGCGTAACGAAATAAGCAGTCGCCTATTGAATGAGTCATCGTGCTTCAATCGAACAAATCGACGCGCTGTAGAGGTCAAATTTTTAGTATAGCGGACTTAAAGCCGTCAGCCGTCAGCTTACACATATATGTATAAATAGAAATAAATAATATGTCTGTTCAACGCACTCCACCACCTACAGCAAAAGGAGTAATCCCACAGGCGTCCGAGCTTGAAGCAACTGCTACGTTACAAGAACAGAGCGTAAATAATTCTTCCAAAATTTCTACTCGGAAGAAACGTCAACGCTTGGATGGCTCCCCAAAATCCGAATTTGAGCAGTTAAAAGAGGACCTACAACAGATGTTTACAACGTGGGCGAATGAACAGGATCTTAAACAAGAAACAAAATTTTCTAAATTGATATCCGATATATCTGAACTCAAGCAACAAAATAATAAAATACAAGAGACGAATTTACAACTAATAAAATTCATGGACTTCGCATCCAATGAGTATGACGAAATGAAGAAGACAATATCAAAGCTGGAAAAAGAACGCCTTGAATCTCAAGAATACATCATGAACCTGGAAAAAAAACTTCAAGACCTACAACTCACCTCGCGTTCAGCCTCCATAGAGATTAGGAATGTCCCAATGCAAGATAAAGAATCACCTCAAGATTTACTTAATATTGTCAAGAAGCTAGGAAATTCCTTCAATATGTCAATTGAGAGATCGGACGTTCGTGACATATATCGTTTACCTGGAAAACCTGGCTCCAACAGAACCATATTCGCTGAGTTCGCATCAATCCTAACAAAAAATACTGTACTTTCGTCAGCAAGGAGCTTCAATAAGCTCAAATCTCCGTCGGACAAGTTGAACTCAAAAACAATCGGTATATCAGGTGAGCCCGTTCCAGTTTATATATCGGAGTATCTGCCTCCCACTACGAGAAATTTATTTTACAAAGCCAAGTTATATTCAAAGGAAAACAATTATCAATACTGTTGGACTTCAAATGGCAATATTTATCTTCGAAAGGCGCAAGGTGACAAAATTCAACGTATAACTTCTGAAATGTTTTTTCGTCAGAATAAATGCGAAACACCAATACCAAATCCAACTGAAAAGTCATTTCGTGATGAATTTGATAAGCTTTGCAATGAAAATGTACAATAACGCCAACGACATTAGTATCCTTATAGATTGTAAGTTATTTATTTTGTTATCCTCGCTACACATACACACTTTAACACATCGGCAAGTATATTTCTTCTCTTACACTAACTTCATATCACATACAAAAACAACTTTTTCACCTTACTTGAAAACTTTTTCACCTTACTTAAAATACTATTCATGCTACGGATCCATTGCTTGGTTTTGCCATGCGATTAATGGCAGGCACTCTATTGGTCTTTTAACTGAACCAATTATTATAATTAACTCATAACAAAAATGGCTAACTATCTGAAACAATTAAATAATGAGCTTGATTCGTTAAATTTATCGCCTATAATTTCTTGCTTACCGGAAGAGTGTTATATGTTTACAGATATTATGAAAGACCAATTTAAAATATTCCATCTAAACATAAGGAGCCTTAATAGGAACTTTGATCACCTGTGTGCTCTGTTAATAACAATTAAAATTGATTGCAACGTAATTGTTCTCACTGAATGTTGGCTAAGTAAGACTCGCAACATACCTGTGCTTGACGGCTTCCTAGCATACTGCACAAAAAATACTTATAACCAAAACGATGGTATTGTCATTTATATTAGAGATAACCTTAAATGTAATATTGAAGAACCAGCTTTCTCAAGTGCTAGTTGCCTACTATGCAAAATTAAAAACCCCAATCTGGTTATAATTGCCCTGTATCGCTCACCATCATTTAAAAATACCGATGAGTTCTTAAATAGTTTGAATAATTTGCTAACGTGCACTAATAGTTTCAGAAATATTGCTCTAGTTGGGGATATCAATATAGATATCAAACACGAAAATACTGACACCAATTCACATGATTATTTGAATCTGATTTCGACGCACGGGTTATTACCAGCTCATTTATTTCCAACAAGAGGTAATAATTGTATAGATCACGCCGTTGTGAAATGTAATAAAAAATCTTCCGTAATGATAATTGAGTCTAGTATAACTGATCATTATGCTTTTATACTATGTATGCCCTTTCAATCGTATCACAAATCTTCCAATGTTATAAAAAAAATTGATTATCAATCTATAGTTCAAAATATTAAACAATTAGATTTCTGTCCAGTAACGTCTTGTAGTGATACAAATGAAGCGACAAATAAACTTATTTCAAGCATATCTTCAATAATCTGTGAACACACAAAAATAGCTTGTGTTTCGAAAAAAAATAGAGTTATAAAACCTTGGATAACCACGGGGCTTCTGAGATGCATCCGAAACAGAGACAAAATGCACCAAAAAGTCAGAAAAAACCCAAAAGATATTATTCTTAAAATAACCTATACTCGTTACCGTAATTTTTGCAATAAACTATTATTTAATATAAAAAGAGAATATAGTAAAAGCGAACTCATTAAAGCCAAAAACAAACCTAAAGAACTCTGGCAAAAAATTAAAAAGATAACAAACACGCAAGAGAAGAGTGCAACTCCTACTGAATTACTTACGATCGGCAGTGACGCTAACACTTCATTAAATATGGTCAATGATTATTTCGTCAATATCGGAGCTAATCTAGCTAATAAAATTAAATGTAATGCTCATATATTTCATTGCAATACACGTTCAGCGCTTCCTTCTTCCACTGATCAATCATTTAACTCCATGGGTATCATTGAGGCTAGTGAAGATGAAATAGAGAGAATCATAAAGGGACTCCGTTCTGATAGTGCGTCTGGATGGGATGGCATATCTGCAAGAATCTTACAAATGTCTTTGCCTGCTCTAGTAACTCCTATAACCCATATATGTAATCTGAGCCTATTGAACGGAATTTTCCCTAAAGCATTTAAAAAAGCCGTAGTTCACCCAGTTTACAAAAGTGGAGACAGAAACTGTATGGATAACTACAGACCTATCTCAGTACTGCCCGTTTTGTCAAAAATCCTAGAAAAAGTATTAAATGAGAGGTTAACAAAATATCTTGATAAATTCAACTTGATAAGTCCAAATCAATATGGATTCAGAACTGGAATATCTACAGAAGATGCAGTTTTAGCACTAGTTAACGAAACAGTTGAGAATCTTGACGCAAATCGTAAATGTATAGGCATCTTTTTGGACCTATCCAAGGCTTTTGACACAGTTTCTGTCCCTCTACTATTACGAAAACTGGAGAACATGGGTATAAGAGGCTTAGCTCATGACATATTTAAAGATTATCTAAGTAATCGAACCCAATTTGTTAAATTAGAGTCTTACATGAGTTCTGAAAAAGAACTATGTTATGGAGTTCCTCAAGGAAGCATCTTAGGACCGACGCTCTTCAAGGTCTATATCAACGATATATGTAAATTGTCATCCCCTAATTGCTCTATCATCACTTACGCAGACGACACGGTGATTCTAGTACATGACTCTCAATGGCCGGAAGTAATAAAGTGCGCCGAAAACTCAATGAGACTAGTTATGGACTGTATAAACCAAAATCTACTTACGCTTAATCTGAATAAAACAAAATATATGTGCTTCTCAATGAGGAATTCATCCCAACCACTACCTAGTCTGGGTGTAATCAAAGCTCACTCCTGCGATGGCGTCGCGACTTCTTGCTCTTGCATGCCACTCTCAAAAGTGGCCGAAATAAAATATTTAGGTGTCACTCTGGACCAAAACTTAAACTGGCAGAAGCATATACATGGTTTAGTGGCCCGTACGAGGAAATTGATTTATATAATGAAAACACTTCGCTATTCTGCAGAACAAAAGATACTTCGAATGGTCTATGATGCCCTATGTCAGTCAATTCTCTCGTACTGTATTCCTGTATGGGGAGGAGCCGCTAAATCGAATTTTCTAATTCTCGAACGAGCCCAACGGGCTGTCATAAAAGTAATGCTCAAAAAAACCTATAGGTACCCAACAAATGAATTATACTCAGAATCTGAACTATTGACAGTTAGGCAACTTTACATTCTTAGGACAGTTTTACGCAAACATTCATGCCACGCGACGTATAAAGCCGCTGAAATTAACAGACGAAGAAACCGAAATGTATTTAAGATTGGTCGAATTAGAACTACCTATGCTAGCCGACATTATACCTTTCTTAGTTCACGGCTATATAATAGAGTAAATAGTTCGATAAATATTGAGAACCTCAACATAATGGAGTGCAAAAGCAAACTCAAAAAATGGCTTTTAAATTTGAGCTACAATGAAACCGAAGGTTTGGTGAATTAGGTTTTATTAACAGCAAACTCGCATACACACTTACACTCAGACACTCTCACACACACTCATACATTCACACACACACACACACGCCCACTCACACACTGTCACAGAATCACATTTGTACATTACTTTAGTAATTACCGTAGTGAATATATGTACTGTAATGGTTGTATCGTTTTAGGAGAATCAATGACTCCCAAGTTACAGGTTTATTCCTAGTTTGGGAGTCAATGAGACATAAAATTGCAAACTGATATTGTGCAGCCCTCATTTTATGTGTATTGTAAAAATATTGTAATGTTTTTGTACAAATAAATTTTTATTATTATTATTATTATAATTAATGTGGACAGTTTAAGTCATAGTCAATTTAATTTAAATCAACCTGTTTTATTGAACGGATCTTGAAATAGACACTACACATTATGTAACTTCATATTTTTGTTGAATTATTTGGTAGTTTAATTTTAAATTAAAGAAATTGTAGTGAAGATAAAAGAATAATGTATACACGTATAGGACGGTGTTACTAGATCAATCCATATTTAATGTATATTGCATACTTAGTAAATCAAGATACCGCTGAAGTAGTGACGGAAAAGTTATCTGAAACCTCGTGTGTAGCACGGAATTGTATAGGTACTCATTTGTTATAGACCATACCGCTTGTCCGAATCGAAAAAGCTGGTTATTCGTGAAATTATTTATGAAAATAGACTTCTTTGGGCGCGTGATAGCAAAAAAAAAGGAGTGAAATTTTAAGATGCGCGCGCATCATTGTAACACAAAAATAAAAGGTTGAAGCTGCCTATGTGCTCTAATATAATTGAGGTTAAGCATGTGTTTCGGTCCACGTTTCTCGGGAGACTTAAATTGGTCATTTTCTTTGTATTCTTTTAAAACACTGTAAACTGAGGTCACACCAATTCCCAAATTGTCAGCTGTTTTCGAAACGGACTTCCATTGGCTGATGGATGGATGGATGGATGGATGGATGACTCTCGAGTTTCGATTTTTAAAATATGTGACATCACACTAGGGAGGGGGGCGTCTTACAAATGTGACCAGCTGTGACAAGGACGGCGGAGGGGTGAAAAACTGATGAATTTCGTACAACGTAATTTATAAATGGCCTTTATAACTAAAGGCCATCGTCATGTCGGACATCCAAAAAAATATCGATATATTAAAAATCAATATATGGATATTTTTTCAAGAAGTTAGTGACCTGTAGTTGCGCGGGGCTGTGTCGCCATCGGGGCGAAAACGAATACCCTAGTTTTTTGCTTTCAGAAAATTGGGCCATCGGCATACTTACTCCAATAAACGCAATAGTATCACAGTATATAACCATAATCCAACTGTATATCACAAGATACAGTCCTGATGGCCTCGAGGTTTAGGCGAGTCGAGAATTTCGACGGTCGCAGGTTCAAACCCCAGGCACACACCTCTGACTTTTCAAAGTTATGTGTGTATTCACAAAGAATTATCACGTAGGTACTTTAACGGTGAAGGAAAACATCGTGAGGAAACCAGTACACCTAAATGTCTCCAAACGAAATCATTTTGCCGGCCATTTCTTTAAGAGGATGACCCGGAACGCGCAATACTTTGCTATGTCCTTTTAGGTGATTTTACAAATTGTGTAAAGTGGTCGGTATTCGACCAGAAATAAATATCATACCACTAGTAAAACTATAAAATATGTTAGCATTTTTTTTGTCATTTTTGTCATCTAAGTAAAGTATAAAAATAAGGTGGGTTACATCATTGTGGCAAGAAAATAAGCATTAATATTATTTAACTTACGAGTGTATTACGTAGTCTTTAAGCATTATAAATATTAAACAACATAAAATACAGTAATTTATAAAACGTTATTTACATTTACTTAGATAACTACAATATATAATAAAGAGTTAGTAATAAAGAGCTGAATGGTAATAAATATTGATGCACGGTTCCCGCGCAAATACAGACAGGTAAAACATAAACAGAAACAATGCATACAGTAATTCTATAAATACACTCACGAGATCATTGAGGCATAGAATTCAAGCTAGTGGAGGTGTTAACGTTAACTTACCATATAAGGGAAGTTGATGACAGTGATGTCATCGTCTTCAGTCAAGCCACCTGAAGCTTCAGGGTCGAAGACGAAGGTCTTCTTCAGCATGTACTTATGTTTGTTTAGGCATGAAGTTTTTTTTTTATCTTTATTGAAAAGGGTTTGGTCACAAAATGACTATGTCACCCTAATGGTATACAATCACAATCTTACAATCTATATCTATATTAAGGTCTATGAACAGAAACATATTCATATAATTTATATAGCATTCTTGCTTATGAAGAATATTTAAAAGACTGTATCTAATAATAAAACAAACATAGGTACACACTTTATACCATAAGGATAGGTAAAGACATTTAAACGCTATAAACTTCCATTTGGACACACCTATTTTTGAAACGAGAGGCTGCGGGTTCGATCTCCGCACCGAGACAAATGTTTGTGTGGTCCATAAATATTTGTTTCGGGTCTGGGTGTTTGCGAGACCGAAAAGTCTCTCGTAGTTTCTGATACCTAGTGTGGGGTTAGAACTATCTATGTGACTATTGGTTGTATTTATTTATTTATTTTTGATCGTACGCCCGAGATGTTTATGAATTAGATGTATTTCACAGCTTAAAGTTTTTATTTCTATTGAAAAGCTGGCATTTATAAGTAATTAAATTTTATTTTTGCGTGAATAGATAAACATAATAAATGTATGCATGTCAAGTATCGGCGCGGCGGCCAGCTTGGCGGCCTCCACGCTGGCGGCGACAGCTCGCGTCTCGCTGTCGAGCACAAACAACAGCGCACGCGCAGCTGCTTTTGCACGATGTTCCACTTCTATCAATTCTGTTGACCAATCCTCGACTTGCTGTAAAAACAATACAAAAATACCTTAATTTGTATTGTTTATAATTTTTAATAGATGACGTGACAATTAGTTGTAACTATATGTGATAACAGTTTTTAATAATGATTCATTGATTATACACAATTGAATGTTTGTAAGAGACTCCCACTTAATCAACAAAAACATCATGCTACCCTTATGAGTAAAAACAAACCACAACAAACCGTTTTATTTCAATCTTAAAATTTGGCATCTTCATATAGTAAAGATTTTGTCAAAAGGCAGGTTTTTGTGTATAGTAGATATGTGCCCGAGTAATTTTTGACGTAAACGATCACTTTTAAATGTCTATCAATAAACTTGATTGGCAATTTGTACTGAAAAAAAAAGTAAATTATTCAAATATAATAACAGTCCTGTAAATAGAAAAGAGATTTTGGGTCATGATTACTCAACCTGTAAATCACTTAATGAAATTCTGAAAGAAACACAACGCGATACAAGTAAAATAGGTAAAGCAGTTTTATTATAATTTGCTTACAGCATATGATTTTAAAATATTTTTGTTATTCGATATTTCGAAAAATAATAATTTCAGTAGTTGCACACACAAAATTCGAACTAATTCAAATTCCTTTTTATGTTGCAGATAGTCTGTAAGACTTTAAACCCAAGTGACCAGCAAGATGACATTAAAATCATTTGCGATGATTTTTTCATTCATTCATAAATTCAGTTTTAGAGGAGGCCCGTGCTCAGCAGTGGGACGTATATGGGCTGATGATGATGATGATGATGATGATACATTTATTTCGATGGAGTGAATAGACATACATATGTATAGAACATACCAGTGGCGGTACTTCCATAGAGGCCCAAAAGCCTCTTCGGAATTACAAAATTCCGAATAATTATGTTTAAGCTTAAATCTATATTTAACAATAGCAATTTGACATATAAATGAGAATATACTGACCCCACAATAAACAATTATATATAAACTAGGCATTACACAATTAACGTGTAACGCTTTTAGGCTTCTGATGTTTGAATTAAGTAATGTTATAAATGTATTAAAATCTACTAACGTTTGGAAGACGAAAAGCACTACCATTATAAGGGGATTATTTGAGGAGTGGTTTCTGGAACAGCGGCACGATCTGGTCCTTCGGCGACCGCTTCTTTTTGGTATCCGAGTCTTTCTGTTCCGACCAGATACCTTTCACCTAAGGAAATATAAACTTCATAAAGTTATTTTTGATAAATACATATTTAATAACATTCCTTTTTACATCACACAAAGGCAAAAAGTAACGAAAATTTATAAATGCACTTCTACCTAAACGGTCAAGTGCCAGTTGTTTTTGTTTCAATTTCGGGTGATACGAACACATACAGAAAGAATATAGTGTTAGTTAGTAACATAGGCGTCGGAGGTATCCGACCAGCCCCCCGAATTACTGGCTTACTGCGTAGAACGTGGTCACCTAAGTTGTGATGGCCTCGAGGTTTAGGCACGCGGTCGAGAAACTCGACGGTCGTAGGTTCGAACCCCAGGCACACACCTCTGACTTTTCGAAGTTATGTGTGTATTCAAAATGAATTATCACGTACTTTAACGGTGAAGGAAAACATCGTGATGGAACCTGCACACCTAAAAGTTCTTAGGAATTTCTTGGGTGTGTTGTCCGCCAACCCGCAGAGGCTTGCTTTCCAGAATAGTACCTATTTTAACTAGCAGCTCCTAAGTTAGTTATTTAAAACTAACTTAGATTTTTACAATGCATGAGGTAGCTGCTATTCTGTGGTAAAAGTTGATATAACTTTATCGATTTTCACTTAACCTCAAATGTCTTATTTTATTTTTATGATATTCAATACACTGCATCATGCTAGCTGTCGCAGCAACTATAAATTGAATAACTGCAGATTGGAGCTAATGTATTTTTAGCTTTTTTTAGATTTTTAAGATGCACGGAAACATTCATAATCCTGCAACATTTATAAGCAACAATATTCTTCAAGTAGAGATTCACTGGTCGAAAATGGTTCCAATTATCTGTCACCAATTATGCCAGCCTGATTATCCCATATTTGTATGACATATTTGTGGAATATACATAACGTACGAAATATTATAATATTTATTAAATACTTTTGGTTCAGCCTGGCTTTGCTATGGGGACCTACATATATTTATGTATGAAAAAGCACTGACTCAACAAATATACTAATGGTTCTTGCAATTTGTTACCAAACCTTCAGATCTATTTCTACCCTCAGACCTATTTTTATCAATGCAGTTGCTGTTAGTATCTCTAATACAATGTTCTATGTACTATAGAATTTACTGTAGGTACAAAGATGGTTAACCATCGCCTCTCGACAAGACTCGATACCATCCCTGCCGGCATTCGCGCGTGAAAAATACCTGTCCGAGACAGTGCTGTCGTCTGCATAGCCCAAGGTACCGGGTACAAGCATATCATTAATGTGCAGCAGGAAAAGTGTTGCGGACAAGAAACTGACGTACAAAGAATGTCCGTTAAAAATAACAATGTGATATCGAACAAATGCGAGTTTTTCCCGTAATATTACCGAGTAGGTATACCTTGTTGTAGTGTGGTCCCGGGGGAGTATGCGGCGTCGAAGGTGGGCAGCGGCGCGGCGCAGTGCGACGTGATGGAGGAGGTGACGCGGTGGATGCCGCACAGCAGCTCGCACCCCACCAGCGTCACCACGCCGCTCACTGGACTGACCGCGCCACGCACTTATCAATGTGTTACCACTGCCAGTCACACCACACCAAACAACCGATACTCCTGTAAGGTTATATTTGTAGAGCTTATTATTTTGTGTAAATATTAATAAAATGTGGGTAAATAATTATAACAAAAATGGGGTTTTAGAGTGGGGAATTGGTGGAAGGAGGCTATAAATATGGGCGACACTGACAGATTGGATCATATTCGGTACCGAACGTTTGTAAGATTCCAAACTGATGATTGTGTTGAAAAGTTTATGACGTTTACACAGTATAATAATCGAGTGATTGTGTATCAAAAGTAAAGGAAGTAAATACAAGTTTGTGGTATCATTTCTGGATGGTGTTTCTTACAATTCAGAAGCGGGATTCGACGACGTAAACTGCGTAAGTACACCCCTAGTGTATTCTATTTACTGTAAGGATTATGGATAATAATACTTTTACAAATAGTTCTTATATAATACAAATAGATACTATTACGCATCACTTTTTCAAATATTTTTGATATGACTAGTACAAGGACTATGGGACGATAACAATTCATGACATTCTTATAATTTTTCTTAAGCAGTGGTTTAATTATTGTTAATTTTAATTTTTCTGGAAAGATACCAGCTGATATGCATAAATTTATTATAAAGCTGAGTATATATTAAAGTATGATTGATACATATTTTAAGATTTTTGTTGATATATTGTCATATCCAGTACTGTGTGTATGTTTAAAATCTCCAATAATTTTATATATGTATATCTATTGGTTCAGTGGGACGCACAAATATTGAATCTAGTATAGACGGGATATGATATCTTGAGGAATCTGATATAGAGTTATTACTTTGACTTGATCATTTATTGTCATATCATTTATATTTATTTGCTGTATTTGATCCCTTCCATGTAGCTTGCAATTTATTGTGAGCAGCTTTAATGAAATAATCATTACGCGATTTTTGTAAGTTTAATTATATGGTTTAATATTGACGATTCAAAACAACTTGTAAAAGTCTATTTGAATAAAGATGATTCTGATTTTCACTTTAGAAAAAGTTCAGATAAAAAAAAAGGTTTAAAATGTACGATTCCAAAGAACATGTGAAGGTCTATTTGAATAAAGATAATTTGATTTTGACTTATAGTTCGTGTATATAATTAGTTATTGACCAGTTCTTGAAATTAAAGAAAACCAACTTGTTGTCGTGAGTTTTAGCAAAATGGAATCGAGTCGTGAAAATAGTTCTCGACGTCTAGAGACCACTAGTCGCAGGCGCAGCGTCACGAGACGCAGTCGTTCTCGTGACCACATTCGCATAAGCAGGCGAGGTGGCAGTCGAATAAGCAAGTGAAGATTTGTACAAGGTCACGTATACCATCTTTTACTTAAATGTTACGATGACATGTTAGGCAATGATAATGAAATTATTGATTAAAAGTTGTTACTTTGCTTTAAGGTCATGGTGCGAGAATGGATTGGTTCGCAACGTGACAACTGAGAAGATTTGTACAAGTCATGGTGCGAGAATTGATTGGTTGACAACGTGACAACTGAGAAGATTTCTACAGCGGTACAAGTTGCAAGAATGGATGGGTTTGTAACTTGGAGCCGACCAGGTCATGCTGCGAGAATGGATTGGTTCGCAACGCGACAACTGAGAAGATTTGTACAGAGGAACAAGTTGCAAGAATGGATGGGTTTGCAACTTGGATCCGATCAGGTCATGCTGCGAGAATGGATTGGTTCGCAGTATGATAAGCTCAAAGTGTTAAAAATGGAACAAGTTGCAAGAATGGATGGGTTTGCAACTTGGATCCGACCAGGTCATGCTGCGAGAATGGATGGGTTCGCAGCATGATAAGCTCAGTGTTAAAAGTGGAACAAGTTGCAAGAATGGATGGGTTTGCAACTTGGATCCGATCAGGTCATGCTGCGAGAATGGATTGGTTCGCAGCATGACAAAGTTCAAGTTCTGTACGGGGGACCAAGTGGCAAGAATGGATGGGTTTGCCACTTGAATCCTATCATGTCAGACTTGATTGACAGGCGAATTGCGAGAATGGATGGGTTCGCAATTCGATTTTGTCATCCTAGTTGAAGCGAGCAAGTTGCGAGAATGGATGGGTTCGTTTCCGACATTTACATTTATAAATTGATATCTAATATAAAACGTGCACAAATAAATAATAAGAGGGCAATTTTTATTTGACAGGTCATATAATATAATTATTATGTAATCCTTACTGGACCAAATACATGCCCACTGAGTTGGACTCACTGGATCTACTCAGGTGTGGGTCGCGCCGCGTAAATTCCAGTAGTAAAGTGAGCCCGCTGAGTTTGTTTCGCTGGGTCTTCTCAGTCAGGGTCGCGTTTGGATCCGGCGGTAGCATTAAAAAAATACGTGACGTTTCGGAAATGCACAAGGTCCATCTCGTTATTTACTTAAAAATAATAAGATATTATGTATTTCTTGATGAAAACAAAAAAAACCGTAAATTATTTTTATATTGTTATTATTCAATCTGTACCGAGTGTAAGGTTGCCAACAGAGTCGTGTATGGGGACATACACGTTATCAGGATGGACGAGTGTAAGGTTATATTTGTAGAGCTTATTATTTTGTGTAAATATTAATAAAATGTGGGTAAATAATTATAACAAAAATGGGGTTTTAGAGTGGGGAATTGGTGGAAGGAGGCTATAAATATGGGCGACACTGACAGATTGGATCATATTCGGTACCGAACGTTTGTAAGATTCCAAACTGATGATTGTGTTGAAAAGTTTATGACGTTTACACAGTATAATAATCGAGTGATTGTGTATCAAAAGTAAAGGAAGTAAATACAAGTTTGTGGTATCATTTCTGGATGGTGTTTCTTACACTCCTTTCTCTGGCGACTGTCTGTATCTCTTGTATTAGGCCAGTTTAATAGTTCAGTATCCGGGACGTAGGTAAATGTTGTTAATTAAATATAATTATTAGACATACTTACTGGTCTAAAATTATTAAACAAAATATACCTATTTGTTAGTAACATAGAAAGCGTACTGACCCTAATCCTAGGTCCCAATGAAAATACCCCTTTTCAGTGCACTCAAGACGATTGTACAAAAAGTAAAAACTCCGAGAAAGAAGGAACAAATGTTGAGCAGTGGAATTATCCGGTCTTGGCTCAATTAGGAGCTGGCAACAACTGTGGACCGTTGTCGGATTCCCGCCGAACATCGAAATTGAGTTGAGTTTTTTTTTAATATTTCTTTAAGTAAAGATAAAAAGATAAAAAAACACTTAAGGGGTAATGCCACTGTAAATTTTTTGAAAAATCGTTTTTTTTTTTATTGGCTTAAAAAATAGTTTATACCCTTTAGAATAAGAAAAAAAAGGTCCCGTGCGAGAACAATTTTTTTTCCGTAGGAAATAGAGGTCACCGCCAAGCGCGTCAAAACTTGCTCCGAAACGACTACCTGCGGCAAACATAACGGTGAAAAGGGACGGCATAATAGGCCCCCCCTATTGCTCCCAACCGCCTGTATTGTTGTTCCACGTGTCCTTTCGAGCCTTTTGAGCATTATGAAGAAAAATTTCGTTAGTTTAGCTGCAGCAAGCGCACAGTAAAGAGCGATTTATTCTTCATAAGTGACGATTTTTGCGTGTTTTCCGTGGGGTTTTTTTTACGATTTCACTGTAAAATTTACGAACGCGTTAGTTGAAATGGGTGATCGAGTGTATCTTGGAAAAAGCCTCAGCACGAAAAATGTTCAGAGAATTGGTGCAGTTGGAAGAAAGCGAAAGCGGAAAATGCCTTGGATGCGTATCATCACAATCAGCCAATGAGTGAGGAGGTTTATCAAGCTATAAACCCATCTACGTGGAATTGAGCCGGGACGACTTGCTGGAGCGTTGCTTAGGGGCCTATACTCAAAACAATAACGAAAGCTTCAACGCTACCGTTTGGAGTTTGGCCCCCAAATCATCCTCAAGCGGAAAAACTGTACTGGATATCGCGACGGATATCGCTGTTTGCACATTCAATGGCGGCCTTACCAACGTCTTGCAAATATTCAAGATGTTGGAGGTGGAAATTGGTGCCCAATTATATAATTTCTGCACCGAAGCCGACGCCAAACGCATCACGCACGCCGAGGCATCTCTGAGCGACGCGGCAAAAAGTGCGCGCGCGCTCCAAAAATCGACCAGGAAAGACGAAGAAGACAAAAATTTGGCCATCGAAGGACAAATGTATGGTGCTGGAACTGCAGACTAACGGTACAAATTTTTTTTACCTCCTTTTTTTATTTTTTCCCATAAAAAACTAGTCGTAAAACTTTAAACGCGTTTTTCTCGAAACACGGTTTTTCAAAATGGCACGCAGCATCACTCGAACAATTTTCATTTTTTTTACTTGAAATTTTTACCAGATGTGAACATTAACATTATCTTGAGAATGTCGATCGGGATTTTCAATAACTTTATTTATTGATTTTTTATTAACAAAAAACTAGCCGTTTTTTTTCGTAAAAAATCTTTTTTTTTTCAAACGCACGCCAAATCCACAAAAATTAATACTTTTTAAAATCCGATCGACATTCTCTAGCTATAACCCTCTAGATTAACGGTTTTTTTTTTGTTTGTTCTAGATTCAAAAGTGCAGCAGTGGTGCTGCGTGCCGCGGAGCCCTGCAAGCAAAACATGCCCCGGGAAGATGGCTGTGGAACCGCCATTTTGTTTTTTTTTTTCGCTGTAAAAAAATTGGATAATAAAGTTTAATGTATGCCCGATAACACCCTTAAAAGTTTTTTTTCAATTACCTTCAAATTCGGAAGCAAAAAATTCGTGAAAAAACCTTTCTTTTTGGACGATTACAGTGGCATTACCCCTTAAGCTATTTCATACTAAACTATTGCCGCTTCGAAACGTGTTATCGCTGTGGGGAAGAAACGCCAAGAAACTCCCTCAGCAACACGAAATGTCATATTTTTTTAATAGATTTGTATGTTGTCAGATCAGTTCGTCAGTAACGGTTGTCTATTTTATACATACATACATAGGCACCAATAAATCATACGTTCTGTTATAAAAGCCAAGATGTCAAACAGATAGGTTTCACGACGCGTGCACTGTAAGGTCTAGCATGAGCCTAGTAAATAAAACGCCAGCTAATAGCAGAACTGGGACACCTTATATGTTATAATTACATTATGATCATCTTGAAAATTATTTAATATAGCCAATGTACTCCAACTTTTAAATAATACATTTACCAAATCAAGTTTTATTCATTTTAGTACAAATTTAGTTATATATAATGAATATATTGGCTGCTTCGTGGTCTCGCGGCACAAGTATGTGCCGTGCGATCTAGAGGTCCTGGGTTCGATTCCCGGGTCGGGCAAAGTGTTATTGGGCTTTTCAATTAGGAAATTCTCAGTAGCAGCACGGAGTCTGGAAATGTGCCCGAAAAACGGCAATAGGCTCGCCCCCTATTACGTGGGACTGATACAAAACCTGGCGAAATGTGGGTGCAGAAATGCACCTCTGCCTACCCTTTCGGGGAATACAGGCGTGAGTTTGAGTTTTTGTGAAGTTATGATTTTTTTTAATAAATAGGTGAAATTATCGTCCTATGTACAAACATTTTATAATTTTACGAAATCTATCACTAATTTTTTTTTTTTTTATTCTAGGCGGTTAATAATACATAGGTCTTTCTAATTGAAATATTTAGTTAACGTATTTAGGTGTAATTATCATAAGAATGAATATTAAAAAATAAAACTAGTGCAATTTTTACATTTCAAGATGCTCTATGTGGTGTTTGAGCTAAGCTGGTGTAAAAAAAATGTATTATAGCCTAGTGAAACTTTATTTTAAATAAACTTTATATTATAACTATAGACATTATCATCGTCATCAGCCCAAATACGTCCCACTGCTGGGCACGGGCCTCCTCTACAACTGAGAGGGTTTAGGCCTTAGTCCACCACGCTGGCCTAGTGCGGTTTGGCGGACTACACACTTAAGAAATTCCTAAGAACTTTTAGGTGTGCAGGTTTTATCACGATGTTTTCCTTCACCGTTAAAGCAAGTGATAATCTATTGTGAATACACACATAACTTCGAAAAGTCAGAGGTGTGTGCCTGGGGTTTGAACCTGCGACCGCCGAAATTCTCGACCACGCGCCTAAACCTCGAGGCCATCACTGCTTATAGACAATAGACTGTGTTTCCATGACAAATTTACTATACTTAATGATAATGATCTACAAGTCGATTAATTTAGATAGGGGTTATAAAAATGTGTGTGCCAGTTTGGGTGTTAATTTATTTCACGGAAAGTTGCGCACTTATGATTTTCAAAGAGTGTGTTTATTTAAGCCAGTGATCAATTTTATCTTATATTCGTTCACTTTCATATTTACCGGACCTATGTTATAAAAAATCAGTTTGTGAATACATTATTTTGTCGACTTGTTTCAAATAGTAGCAATGATCTATTCATCAGAATCAGTAAATCAGTATAACTATTGGAACATGAGAAAATCAATCGCAATTCCGTGGCGGGGCGGTGGCGCATTGCGAGTTCAAGTGGTTCTACTTATTAGGGTGACTCTATCGCGCGAAGTTCTGAGCAGCAATAGGCTCGCCCCATATTAGGTGAGGCTAATACATACCTGGGGAAATTTGATATCGACTATCGGTACATTAAGGCGTGGAAAAGTATACCTATACAGCAACGCCACCATGTCGGTCCGAGTACAAGATCAGAGCACGAAGGCTATTCCACTACAGAGAGGCGTGAGACAGGGAGATGTCATATTTTCGAAACTGTTCACTGCCGCGGGCACGCCAAAAGGATGTTAATTCCTCCTCGGAGGCCGCCAAGGTAGGGACGGCGGCCCCGTGTGGCCTCTGGGCGCCGGGCTACGTGTTGACCCGACGCCTCCTACGTCGCCTGTTGCGACGAGCGGGATCGGTCTGCTCCCGATGATAACGGGAGAGTAGCGTTTCCGCACACGGAAACAGTGAACGATCACCTTGATTTTAATTTACACATGCCTAGTAATATTTACCGGTACGTGTCAGAATGCCACCATTACCGCAAACAAGAAATTAATCAAAAAGCCACGCCGCACAGGGTGAGCGACAGCTCATGAACAGGATTGCAACAGTTCACGGAATTATCTACCTATTTTCCTGTTTTTATATTTTTATACTCATAAAAAGTTGAATAACATAAAACCCGTTTTGATATTTGAAGAAGGTTGCATGGCAAAAAGTAAATCTAAAATTCGTGCTTAAAGGTTGCTCAGAAACTCTATAAAATACCTATATAACGTTACATATTGATTCTATATTTAGAAATATTATAAGACGTTTTTATTGAGTTTATCAATTACTGTTACAATATTATTACTATGTTATTATTTATTGATTAAATACACTTGACCTCAACAGTAACATACCATCATTAATTATAGGAAACGAACACTCAACAACACGGACTGCGGATTTCCATGAGTACAACTTGCTAAACATACCTACTTGGCTATTATTTTATTTCACCAGAAATAGAGACTCATTTGCTGTATACTGCATTTACCATTCAATAAAAAATATTTATCCTCAAATAGTTTAAACTGATAGTTGTTTTTTATACATCACAGTCACTTTATTGCATAAAAACAGAACCTGTACGTCGCACAAAGCACAATTTACTCCCATGCGTTCAATACAGGGATTTCCTTTGAGCACAATTTCAATAATTCCTTTCATTTGCAACTAAACGTCGCTTGTGCAATGTATTGTGCCTCTACGTACAATGTAACTGTTCGATTCGGCCCGGTCCTGCAGTTGACACACGATTAATTTACATCGATTATGTACCGATAGCCGTGTAACTTTTTATATAATTTAAATAAAATTATTAAATATATTTAAATAAAATAAAAATAAATAAATAAATAAAAATAGAATGTGTAAAAGGGGACTTAATGCCTGAAGTCGTAGGTAATGCTGGGATTTTAACGCTCTCTTTTTGCTATTAGGAGAGGTTACTAAGGCTTACTTAGTTAAGTAATAGGGAAGAAAATCGGAAAAGAAGAGAGGAAACAGTATTTAAATTTATTTATTTAAGTAAAATAATACATAATTTATGTACTTTAAATTAATGTGTATTCACCGTGAATTGTCACTTTAACGGTGAAGGAAAACATCGTGAGGAAACCTGCACACCTCAAATTTCTTAGGAATTTCTTAGGTGTGTAGTCCGCCAACCCGCATTCAATTTGTAATTTTCTTAAACCGGATCAATTTAGTTAACTAAGTTATAGCAGCCACTTTAGTGCTATGCGAAATCGTAGCATTTTTCAAATTAATTATGAATCAAGATTATCAGAAACATGTTTACATAAATTTGAGGAGTAAAATATGTATCTACCAAAAGCGGTAGATGGTAATTATCAATTTTCCAAAGCCATTGACAATGTCATCTAAGCATATACGTGTATGTACTCGTATATGTCCTTTAAAAAAATTAAATTAAATTAAGTTTCTAAGTGATTAAAATAGCAGCAAGATAGAATAAAGACAACATTAAAAACTAAGGCGAGGCTCAATTATGGCAATCGCAAGAGATTATTGTATTCTGGTACGGTTAATCTGGCAAAAAATGACTTGATTAATAATCACACGACAATCAACGCTGTTGAAATTAGTGTCATAATTTGTCATGATGCCCAATTATAAATTTTCATGTGGGGTATTTTTGAAAGTATTACAATGTTACATCTTTGTTCTCTCGCTGTTCTGATCCATGTAAAGAATATAAAACTCATAGTTCACAAGGTGTTCATTTCATCCCAATAAATGTTTAATGTTTATTTTGTAACAACGGGCATAATTTGTGTTACAGAGAATTTCCTATTGGAAAAACCCAATAAGACTGCCCGATGGAATCGAACTTAGGAACTCTAGATCGTATGACACATAGATACTTGTGTCGCGATACCACAACACATATATCATCATCATCATCATCATCATCAGCCCATATACGTCCCACTGCTGGGCACGGGCCTCCTCTACAACTGAGAGGGTTTAGGTCTTAGTCCACCACGCTGGCCTAGTGCTGGTTGGCACGCATATATCATCATATATGTATATACAATGTGTTAGGGAAAAGACCGTACATACTGAAGTCAAATATAAGGCACTCAATTCTGACCCCGAATTTGTAAAAAAATTGGTACCTTATTTTTTACATAATTTATCCAAAAAAAATTCTAAGTATAGCGTAAGTGCGGTCATCGGCGATCAGCTGTTTACAAACAGCGCTCTGTTCCCGCACCCCTCCCCGCACTCGCCATTTCATGCCCGTGCGTCGCCTCGCCGGCCGAGAGCACGCGGCACGCGCGGGCGCCAGTCAAAGGTCGCGAGTCGCCCGTGATGCAATATTTGATTATTTGCGGAAACCTCTTTTAACTGAGAAGAATACTGGGAAATGGTTCGTGCATATGCCCGAGCTAATGACAGTGTACGAGTGTACGAGTTTTTAAATTGTCACTTCGGCAATAGTTTAATAGTTTAAAAAAATATCAAAAAGTGTAAAATTGACGATTCAAAAGAACTTGTAAAAGTCTATTTGAATAAAGATAATTTGACTTTGAAATAACTGGATCGGTCGCGGTGGGCCCGTGCCGTGGCCGGCGCGCTCGCCTGACCTTACACCGTTAGATTTTACTTGTGGGGTGAAGTGAATCGGCTTGTGTACGCTACAGAATACTCCAACCGGGATGAACTAAAGGCTAGAATATTAGCCGCCTTTGATAAGGTTCGAAGTGATACGTTTGTGTTGTGCCGGGTGAAAAACAATATGCGAAAACGCGCCGAACTCTGCGTTGCGCGAGGAGGCGATCATTTTGAACAATTATTAAAATACGTTTAATTTTATGTAAATAGTGTGAATGTAAATACTTAGTAAATGTAAGTGAATCGGTGTAAATAAATACTACATATTCTACCATTGTGGACGCTGCATACACTAAGAGGTAGGTACCTAGTTATTATTTTTTATTCAAGTCTCGATGTATGAAGGGTGTCCATATTTTCTGCATTTGTGCTACAATAATTTCGTATCGTTTACTGTGCCGTATATTTATATTACTCTTGCATTATATTTTTAATGGTTACTTGAATCCATTGACTATCGTGTCCTTCAGTATGTACGATCTTTTACCTAACAATCTGTATAAAATAACAGCTTTCCCGTATGCGTCGATCTCATTGAGCGTGGGGCGGGTACTGCTCTGTGATTGGTGGAGGGGAGAGACGACGGTTACGGCGCCCGACGGCAACCTCCCGTCGGCATTTTCCCGACGCTCCGCGTTCGAAAATCGAAAATATGAAGCCGTGTGTAGAAATTTTTCTGTTCAGCCAGTATTTTACAGTTTGTGATCTTATTTAATCGATATAAGCTTATATCGATTGTCAAATAATACCTTTAAATCGATTTAAACCAGTTGCGTTGGTGAAAAAAGTGGCTGGTATCTTTTGAATTCGTTTGTATGATTGTTTCGCGCACATGCTCTACGATACGATTGCGACGCCAAAATAAATTTGTATGAAATAATAAAACAATTGATTTTCTTTCTTTAAAAAATATTTAGTTTTCTGATCTGAAGTTACAAGATGTTGGTCAGCGTTTTAAGAGTGATGGAGGTAAATAAAAATGACTGGTAAAAATTAATTAATCGGCCATCAGCGACCTCTCCAACTGATCGATTCAGGCAAACTAGTAATGATTAAATTATATTAACTTAATTTTTCAAGATCTAAGATTATTGAAATATAATACAGATACATAGATTTTGAAACCTGTTCTATCTCTGAAGAGATATGGACATGGAAAGAATAGGATAGCATAAGGTGGAACATCATTTTACAAGGAATATCGATAGTGGACTGTTAAATTTTTCAAAGTTATTTTACCTTTACTGTTATAATTTGCAATACATTGTAGAATGCCACTTTTATCAGGTCGCTCCGGAAGTTTCCAAAGTATATACTGAATTTTACATTTGCACTACTAATAGAGTCCCTTTAGAACTTATATGTGTATATGTACAAAGTATATTATAATGACGAAACAACAGGCGAGCGGTTAGACCTAACCTACGGAGAGAACGCTAACATACCCGATACTTAACAAGGCATTAAAATATAATACATTTTAAGCACATCTTTTATACTGCAATTGAGAATCTCGTCGCCTTGGGTTACAGAAATACTCACGTAAAGGAAGAGAATTAAAATCTTTATTTATAAAAAGCCTCACCTCGACCCAAGTAAAAAATGCTTAATCCTTCCGACTTCATACATCGAACATTAAGCACATGCATCATACACCGCTTATAAACGCATTAGAGTATTATCTTTATTATCTAACCGAGTCTCATCAGCTCGTAACAGTTTACGTAATTTATTACATGAGACCACGTCAATGACAGTCGCCCACGTGCCAAGACTGAACGCCTTGATGGATGACTAGTAACAGCACGGAGTCTCGAAATGTGCCCGAAAAACGGCAATAGGCTCGCCCCCTATTACGTGGGACTGATACATACCTGGAGAAATGTGGGTGCAGAAATGCACCTCTGCCTACCCCTTCGGGGAATACAGGCGACCTCTGCGTACCCCTTCGGGGAATACAGGCGTGAGTTTATGTATGTGTGTGTATGTACTCTCCATTTGGATAAAACGAAATCATAATCAGAATTACTTACCAGAAGAATATACCTAGAATGAAAGCTACAACATGTGCCAGCGTAGTTTTTCTATAAACAGCTCTAGTCATGATATCTTCCTGGCAGAATGGACATCGCATGCCAACTGGTTCTGATCCAACTTGCAATAGGTCCATTTCGATACATAGCGTGTTTTCTGTACTCTGGCCTATTTGTTGATAATTATTCAAAACTTACCGTATCTACTTTGTTTTTCAACTTGTCTTTCCCATTATTTTCGCATACACTTACATTATAACTTACACTATAATTAATAAATATTGATTATAATAAACTTACCTAGCGTAAGTAGTGCCTAAAATAATAACTACCTCGAAATAACAATCTCCCTGAAGCTTCTTCAAGCTGAAAAGTAAACAAACCTGTTATTGAATATAAACAAAACATATTGCAGCAAAGTTTACCCTCTAAGTTTAACTAGAACTTAACAAGTCCTAGGTAACAAACAGTTTGTTTACGTTAATTAAGTATAGACTCATAACTTTTTAAAGTCGGGGGGGTAATTTAAATCAGCGACCGTCAAGATGGTGTCATGACACACGCGTATTCCTAATTCAAAATATGAATTTGAATTATTATAAAGAACATCAAATTAATACCACAGTAAAAAAGGATAATATTTTTTGATTATTTTTATTAAATCAAAAACAATTGTTAGTTGGTGATATTAACGTGATAATATTGTGTTAGGTGTTTAAGAGTGACAGCAGTGCGATGAATCTTTGGGGTCTCAGTAACGCTTTGTCGTATGGCGGGGGCGAGTCCAAGTCTACCAATGGAGCAAGGTAATTTAAACCCTAATCTTAGGTGATTTTAACAAACATTTGCTAATATTTAAAGGTCTTCTAAGATTTAAGATAAAGTAGGTATTACATATAACCTAGATATTGGGTATAACTTTTTTTCAGAGTGAAAGACCTTTAAATATTAGCAAATGTTTGTTGAAGGTTTGTTGTAGAAGGGAATGTGTTAGTGCTAATTGAGGTATTAATAATATGTGTTATAGCTGTTAACGTCTGGGGGAGTGTGAGCCACAACATTTCCTTAGAAATACCATCAATCCCCTGCGCATTTGTCGAGATAGTCGTAATGACTTTGAGAATGGTGGATTCATCGACTTGATTTAATGAGAAAGAAGAGTGTCCGTGTCTATTAAACTCGAAGTAGGTTAACTGAGAAATGGTGATCGTTTGGTTACAGGGTACATTCAAAAACGCCTTATTTATATCATCCGGATTGCAGAGGTGGTCTGGAAGGATATAGCTCTGAGTTTTAGGATTAACATATGACTTCAGGTTTTTCCACAGGGTCTTAGAGTTATGTATGTTGTCGTTGATGTGTTTAGTGAAGTATGCCTTTTTTTCTTCGTGTAGTGAGTGCGTAGCTTGGTGTTTCAGTTGTAGATAGTAATCTTTGTGTGATTGTAGTTTTGTTTGATGATATCTGTGTCTTGCTTTATCACGCAACTTAAATATTAATTTAATGATTGGAGTAATCCAAGGACAAGGTAGACTTTTGTAATATTTCGTACAAATAGGTGCATGAGTATTATATAGATTAATAATGTGATGGTTAAATAAAGATACAATTGTGTCAACATCCTGTACATAACAAAGGGTATTCCAGGGAATTGATTTTAGGTCACGGTCAAATAATTCGAATTTTATACTTTTTATCGGGCGATAAGTAACGATCCTCTTTTGAGGCCTGTCCTTTAAGATTAAAAGTTGGCATGCAACCAAGCAGTGATTACTTAACCCTTGTATGTGTTGTACCGTTAGGTCCCTGAAACGAGCATCTGTACAGATCACGTCAATAAGCGAAGAGCTATCATTGACGTAATGAGTAGGTGTAGTCACAATTTGATGAACCCCACTGTGATGGAAAAATTGTTCAAGTTGTTTAGTTTTAGTGTTCCTTGAGTCTAACATATTGACATTGAAGTCACCGAGTAAAACGACATTGTCATATGGGGCCAGGGAATTTATACTCATTGTTAGAGAATCCAGAAACGTATTCAAATCTAGCCATGGAGGACGATATGCAGTACCGAAAAGAAGTGTTTTCCCATTTAAGTTTAGACTCATCCATAGCTGTTCAACTTCTTTTTGCTCCGGATGTGGTCGAACACGTGCTTTCACATCCGTTTTTAAATAAAACCCAACACCTCCTCCTCTCCCACCACGTATTGCGACCGGTCGAGGTATGTGCTTTAGTCGGAACCCCGGGATAACAGGCGCACGTCCTTCCTCCCCCGGCCGTAACCATGTCTCATTGATTGCCAAAATATCCAAGGAGAGGTTGCTCATGGCAATTACAAGTTCATCATGTCCAGTCGAAAGAGATCCTGCATTTAATAGTCCAAATTTTAAGAATTTCTTTTTAGGCATTTATAACATAATATAAGTTTAAATATAACAATTATTATTAGAACATTATAATAGTATAACAATAAATAGTGTAGTACACTCTGCATACAGATCTTTTGCATGAAAACGTATTTTAATAATTCTAGATCACACACCTGGTTACCCCGGCGCAGTGACGAGTGATAAAGCAATATGGACATCACGCACACTATTTCAATTAATAAAATTGAGTTGATATAACAGCATAGAAAAACAAAGTAAAATAATATTATAAAACTACATTTTTTTATAAAAATAATCCCAAACCAAGACAAATAATAAATGTATAAAGCTACTATTACCGTGTGCAAAACATAGCGTAATAATGGCCTTTTTTTCCTGAGTTTACTCTTTATCTGCAGTATCGAAAACACGAGAAATGTCAGATTCGTGGCGGATGCGGCAGGCAACGTCACCAGGATTGCGCCGGGCGAGAATACGTCCACGGCTCGTCCAAACATATTTCCACTCTTTATGCTGTCCAGCATCTCGGGCAAGACGAAATAACACTCTATTGTGTTTAGTCAAACGCTCGTTGACAAAGAAGCGCTTCGCTGGTCCTGGTAATTGGAGGTCAGCTGTGTTGGCTCCACGGCGGACTCGTGCACCTCGCAGTTATTGGGTTTTTCTATTAGGAAATTCTCGGTAACAGCACGGAGTCTGGAAATGTGTCCGAAAAACGGCAAAAGGCTTGCCCCCTATTACGTGGACTGATACATACTTGGCGAAATGTGTGTGCAGAACCACCTCTGCCTACCCCTTCGGGGAATACAGGCGTGAGTTTATGTATGTATGTATGTATTATTTACAAAAATATTACTAAATTAAATCTTTACACAAGCATCAGGTACATTCTTTCACAAAAAAGTTTAAGCACAATAAATTTGACTAATAGCAGATTTGGAAAATTAAGTTGAAAAGTAAGAAAATTAATCATGTTGAGTCCACTTTATAGGGCCATTTATCCTCAAAATGTCTGGGGGCACGGCAGTGCCCCCGCCAAATCGAGCGAAAAAGCGGCACGGCCGTACTATACTTTTCTCGAAGCAACTCAGGCCATTTTCGACACCCTATAACTTCGTTGTGGATAAACCTAGAAACCTGAATTTTCTGTCACCAAGCAAGCATAGTATAAACTTTGTAAATTTCAAATTTCATTCAATTTGAACCAGTAGTTTTAGAATTATAACTAGTCAAACTTCGCGGTTTTGGTCACTCACTGACCGATCATCAAAACTCTAAGGCACTTCTAGCCGACATAGAAGCTTCAAATTTGGAACACAATTAGTGTTTAGTGTATAACTTAAGGAAAAATTAAAATATCTTGCAATTTTGGTCTACTTTTCTAGATTCACAAACTGCATAAATAACTTTGTAATCCCATATAAATATATACGATTACAAAGATACATTTGCAGTAAATAAATTAGTGTACCTGTATAGTATAAAATAATGGAATAATAGGTGTAGCTAGATAAGTAGGGATGGTATTGAGGTTTAGGCGTGAGGTCGAGAATCCCGGCGGTCGCGGGTACACACCCTAGGCACACTTATCTGACTTTTCGAAGTTATGTGTGTATTAGCAATGAATTAGTATTCGGGAAGAGCTTACTATAGAAATGACCCGTGGCGCAGTTGGCTAGACACCAGCTTGCGAAACGAGAGGCCGCGGGTTCGATCCCCGCACCGAGACAAATGTTTGTGTGATACACAAATATTTGTTTCGGGTCTGGGTGTATGTGAGACCGAAAAGTCTCTCGTAGTTTCTGATACCCACGACACAAGACTTGTATCTTAGTGTGGGATCAGAACTATGTATGTGACTGTTGGATGTATTTATTTATTATTTATGAAGTAAGGTCTTTAAATTAAGGACTGCCTCGTGGTCTCGCGTTACATGTATGTGCCGTGCGATCTAGAGGTCCTGGATTCGATTCCCGGGTCGGGCAACGTGTTATTGGGTTTTTCCATTAGGAAATTCTCAATAGCAGCAGGGAGTCTGGAAATGTGCCCGAAAAACGGCAATAGGCTCGCCCCCTATTACGTGGGACTGACAGGTATGTATCAACATACCTGGCGAAATGTGGGTGCAGAAATGCACCTCTGCCTACCCCATCAGGGAATATAGGCGTGATTTTATGTATGTATGTAGCAATGAATTATCGCGTGCTTTAACGGGGAAGGAAAATATCGTGAGGAAATCTGATTAATAGGGTCAAGTAATTTATTCATTTCAAAAAAACTGAGTGCGGCAGTTAATGCCGTAAATTAGTTCAAGTTATACCTCTAATAAGCTTTATGTTGTAAATTTCTGTTAGGTACATTGACAGTACCAATTTATAGTGAAAGAGAGATAAAAACTTTAAAATAGGATTAACTCCAACTGACGTATGACGCGTGCGGCCCAAAATATTTCTAACTAACGCAAAAAATAATAATTATTTTAAAATAAAGATCACGACGCGGCCGCTCTCGTCTCGTATGTAGAGGAGGAAGACTACCTACAAAAGTAAGCAAAGCTCATAAGGCAGAGAGTGGGCTTTAAGAAAATCCGTTGTTAGTAGGTACTCAAGAAGTAGAAGATACCGAAAAGAAAAAAGTAGGACTATCTACAAAAAGAGATGAGATCCCATAAAAAACAAAACTTGTAAAAAACCCCAAGTCTCGCAACTCAGTTCTTTTGCCGTAAAAAGTTGTGAGATCTATATGATACCAAGTCGATGAATTTATTCAGTCCCCGTTTAAGGGAACTTCTGTCTTAAGTTATTATGCACTTAGCTTACCAGACACCATCTTATAGTGACCATATCAATGTTAAAAATCTTTTATGTTTAAAATAAAATAGTTTTGACTTGGCAATCGCACTAAAAGTAAGATACATTGTGTTTTCATGCGATTGCCAAGTCTAACTATTTTTGCACGTCTTTCTAAAACATCGATCATAAAACAAATCAAGACTGTAATCATCTTAAAATACTTCTTTTACCGTCACAAATTTATATGGGTTTTTATTCAACAATAGTTTGTAATAGAAAGCCTTGTTAGTCCACTTTAAGCAGCGTGCGATCGAGGAATCCTGGGCTAGATGCCTGGGTCATGCCGACCGTCGGGAAAAGTTTATTTTAGTATTATAAAGAGACGTTGCAAGGAGTACAAGAAAAGCATAGAAATAAGATTTGTCTTGTATAATATTTTTAGTAGTTTTAAAAATATCCAAACCGGACTAACTTCGTATGAATAGTTTTTCTCCTGACAAAATAACATTTATTTATTAACGTACATGCTATACCACTTAAGGGGGAGCCAGAGGAGTAGATCATCTGTGTTAAAATATTGCTTCTTTGGGCACATTCCCTTACCCCATTATATTAAATGGCAACACTAAACGACACTGCCAAAAAAAAACAAAGCAATTCTCAATTTCAAATTATAATAAAACCTAAAGCAAATTATTAAGTGGTATCTATAAACTAATCTTTATTTTATTTTTTGCCAAAAATGTATTACTGATTGTGAGGTACAAATGTTGCTAGGAATTGGTGCTTAGACACTAGTTGACACTCTAATTCATCATCAGCCCAAATACGTCACCCGGCTGGGCACGGGCCTCGTCTATAATTGAGAAGGTTTAGGACTTAGTCCACCCTTAGTCCTTAGCCTAGTGCAGGTTGGTGGACTACACACCTAAGAATTTCCTAAGAACTTTTATGTGTGCAAGTTTACTCACGATGTTTTCCTTCACCGTTAAATTAAGTGATAATTCATTGTGAATACACACATAACTTCGAAAAAACAGAGGTGTGTGCCTGGGGTTTGAACCCGCGACCGCCGACATTCTCGACTCACCTGTCAAAAGTCTCATGTAGGTATTGTGTTAGGTGTTAATAGTAGGATGAAGTAATTTTAGTAAGATAGAGAAGAATATTAAGAAGATATTGTAATACTGCTGATGAAAACAAAGTTTGATTTTAACACTATTTCGGACTTTACGCCTTACGATTACTATCCAAGCGTATACGATAATACTATTAGCAAGCAAATTGGCCTCCAGCAATCCAGCGTACTGAACAAAGCACAGCAGCCACACGAAACATTGCTCTAGCTGGCATATTCAATGCTGGTGTTCCACAGGGCTCGGTGTTGTCGCCGACGCTCTTCATCCTGCACATCAATGACATGTTGTTTATTGACAGCATGCATTGCTATGCGGATGATAGCACGTGTCATGCGCGATACATCGGCCAACGGAACGCCTCTCGGAATTCAATAGAGGAAAGTCGGTATAAACTTGTGTCTGAAGTCGAAAGCTCTCTGGGGCGGGCTTTTGAATGGGGAGAAAAGAACTTGGTTCGATTCAACCCATTGAAGACACAAGTTTGCGCGTTCACTGCTAAGAAGGACCCTTTTGTCATGGCGCCACAGTTCCAAGGAGTCACTCTCCATGTTTCCGAGAGTATTGGGATACTCGGCGTCGAAATTTCGAGCAAAGTGCAGTTTAGGAGTCATTTGGAGGACAAAGCCAAGTTGGCCAGCAAAAAGTTGGGCATCCTGAACAGAGCCAAGCGGTACTTCACGCCGGACCATAGATTGACGCTTTATAAAGCGCAAGTCCGGCCTCACATGGAGTACTGCTCTCATCTCTGGGCAGGGGCCCCCAAATACTTGCTCGACCCACTTGACTCCTTGCAGAGGCGTGCATTTCGAATCGTCGATGATCCCAATCTCACGGACAAAGTGGAGTCGTTAGGACTGCGGAGAGACTTCGGGTCTCTCTGTGTGTTCTATCGACTCTTCCATGGGGAGTGTTCTGAGGAACTGTTCAGCATGGTACCGTCGTCACCTTTTTACCATCGCACTACCAGACATCGCAGTGGAGTTCATCCATACTACCTGGAGACAATCCGTAGTAGTACGGTGGGTTTCCAGCGTTCCTTTCTACCACGCACGTGCAAGCTCTGGAATGAACTCCCTGCTTCGGTGTTCCCCGAGCGCTATGACTTGTCCTTCTTTAAACGAGGCTTAAAAAGAGTGTTCACCACACGGTAGGCAGCGGCTGGGTTGTGCCCCTGGCATTACTTTAGTCCATGGGCGGCGGTAACCGCTTACCATCAGGCGGGCCGCTTGCTCGTCTGCCTACTGAGGCAATAAAAAAAATAAAAAAAATAAAAAAAAAATTCATACCGCAAAGACAAAGGCCCCACAATAGACCGCCATTCTTATCATTGAAAAATGCGAAGCCTTGGCGTGGTCTAACTTAATTAAGTTTTAATTAAATCTCTATAACAAGTTCCATAAGAAAGTTGAGGGTATCTACGATGGATTTTGTCAATTAAATTCCGCCATTCCGCGGGAGCTGTTATCGCCATTTTTATATTATCTTTTTTTTTATTATCTATGATATATGTATATTGAATAATATGATAAAATATAACGAAGTAAGGTAGAAACGCATTTCTGCCTACTCATACGGTGATAGAGTTGTGAATGTATGAATCTTTTAATAAATCTTCAAATTTAATATAGCCTTCTAATGTCAGACCCCATGACAAAAGGTCAGATGCCAAAAGGCAACGTTCTTTATTAAGTTTCATTTGCTTATTACTGAGGTTTCTAATCCGCCCGTGCAATTTGTTGGTATTTATTGCCTATCACTTAAGGATACAGGCATGATTGTATGTTATGACAAATAATTTATCGTCAGATATTTTTTCGGTTTGGCGGTTTAGTACGTGTCGCGCAACTAAACCCAGTAAATAAATTCACAATATATATGTTATATGTTACTTAGTGTATTGAATATCAGCCATTCTCAAAGGGTTTCCTTTAATAAATTAAATTTTTGTTTTGAGAAATCAATCGATAACGGGTTTAGCTACATACAGATCGTGTTTCGTGTGTTAACTGTTTTTAGGCTTAGTCCAGACCGTATATTATATTAGTATTAGTTATATTTTTCGAGCCAGTTTAACGTACATCATTTTGTGTTTTACTGTTGTTGCAGTAATTATAGTTTCAATCAATTAAAGTGAGTCGAAGTTTTATGTGTAAAAAACATCTCGTTGCATTAAACGGGATTGGACAAGAAAATCCAAAGTTTTAAGATAGATTTCCTGGCAAAAGTTTACACTTTCTTAAAGTATGCTAGTTGCCAGTTTCGCTCGTATAGTATTTGTCAACCAACGTTTACGAGAATGTTCCTTAGAACTTAACATTATTGAATAAAAACAGTTTGTAAAAGTGTCCGGAGACGCAGGAAAACGAGCTATTTCCACGAACTCTTGTTATTGATGTACAAAATATTGTGAAGAATTCTTTGTTTAATACAGTCTGCACGCAAGGAGGAAAAAGAAGACGGTTTGAGGCACCGCGAAGTTTTGTTTGTATAGTGACGGCATTAAGGCTTAAGCTTGTCGTTACTTGTTCTTTTAACTAGCGTCCTATTAGAGAACCGTTCGGAACAAATCGGCATAACTATAGGATATAGGTGTAAGAGTGAATTATCACGTGCTTTAACGGTGAAGGAAAACATCGCGAAGACACCTGCACACCTAAAAGTTCTTAGGAATTTCTTAGGTGTGTAGTCCGCCAAACCGCACTAGGCCAGCGTGGTGGACTAAAGCCTTAGCCCTCTCAGTTGTAGAGAAAGCCCGTGTCCAACAATGGGACATAAGTATATGGGCTGATACTACAAATCAATTATTAACATTTCATTTAAATTATTTTTGTGTTCGAAACATTCGGAATCGTTGTTGGTGCCACTTTTTTAATGAGATGCAAATGGTATAGTCTTGCATTTTTAACTCAATGTTTTTCCAATATTTAACGTATCGTTTTATAACATTATTTTATTGTTCTCTGATAAGGGTGACACAAAAGAATTCATTTATTTGTGGGGAAACCGTAGAATGCTTGATAACTCGGTTGTTAATGGAACTGCCGGTAAATTTTATGATAGATTCGAATCAACCTGTTAATAAATGTTAAAGCAATAAATACTTATCTCTTAAGTGACTACAAAAACTATGTTCACTAAAAACATACATGTCATGTTTCAAACATCTTTCTGTTTCCTTTCTAACCTGCTCGAAGTCAGAATTGACCAAGGTTTAACTATTCTCATGTATAGACAAGGTCCATGATCACGGCTAGGAACACTGAACAGATTTTATTACTAATACCATAAGAAGAAACATATTAACTAGCTGCAATAAAAGATATTTAGTATAATGGGCCGTTGTTATTACTTTCTTAGAGACCATAATAAAATCATGGAATAGTTACATCCACTGTTTTTAATACTTATACGGGAGATATAAATCAATATCACTTAATACATTAAATTTACTTTGTTATATTTTTATTATAATGTTTATTTTTTTATTTTATATAACTTAAAAAATAAATGTATGCTTGTAAATATCTAGATAATTTTCGGGAGCGCGAGGGAGTCTTTTGAAAACACGAATTAATATTTAAAAACGAGTTTATTACTCAAAGAATTAATTAAGACTAAAAGTTGGAATTTGGAATTATGCATATTCTTGCTAATATAATACACTTTAGGTTTTTTACACAGAACTTAGAATCTTTACATTATCTATCTATACATACAAATAAATAAAATTGGAGTGTCTGTTTGTAATATTGAAATAACAACTTTTTAATAAATGCATATGGATGTATACACGGTACATATATACCAAAATAACGTTTTTTACAATTTTTGTCTGTCTGTCTGTCTGTCTGTTTGTTCCGGCTAATCTCTGAACCAATTTAAACGGGACTTCACTCGCTGATAGCTGATGTAATAAGGAGTAACTTAGGCTACTTTTAGTTTATATTTTTTTTTTATTAAAAATAATTTAAAAAAATCCGCGCGGACGAAGTCGCGGGCACAGCTAGTTCGTAAATACAATCAAAGTTATTTTACCGGGCACCGTTCTCCTGTTTCAGTTTGATTTTATCACTTTAGCGTGCCCATTCGATAGTGAGACTACTGATGCGTGGCTTCACATAGCAGAGACCACATTTAACTGAATACTTTAAATTGTACTAGATATTTCATAATTCCTAAAAAGTTACTGAAAAAAATTGTTGAGACACCTGGTGTTATAAATTATATCATAGAACAAATAAGTTATCAAATCATTTTAAAATCTAGGTTTAAACCTGTTTGTGTTTAAAATATTCAGCCATTACAATAAAAAATTAACTTAATATCTTTATAATACCCGTCTAGTAAAATTAAAATTTGTAGATTATAAAGCTAAAAAATTTAGATCTTTGTAGTCTGGAAAATACAGGCAAATTATATTTACCTTCGTCTATCTAAAAATATCTATGCCCATTCGGATGTTTGAAATGATACAATCGATGTTTGTTTGTAATCTGTGGCAAAATGTTTTTCGTATGCTACGCATTTACTTGACAGTTGGTGTTAGTTTCTATTTTATACCAAAGTCATTATTTTAAATGAATTTACTTTCTCATCTGAATTATTGATGGCTGAATGGTATTGTAGATGGGTTTCTTGGATAGTTATGTATATAGAAGTTTTTTTTTTTCACGCGGGGAACATCCATTTACGGACCATCCCGCCCCGGAGGGGCGAGGGTGTGTCGGACTCACCGGCGCCTTCCAACCCAGCATGGATGTTACCGCCCGTGAATGTGCTCGGGCGGCCGCTGGACCGGGTCCCTACCAAAATCAATGCGCCGTCATACCGACTAAAAACCGCGCGACGGCCACCATCAGCGCATTCAACGAGGCGGCCCCGGAATACCCTGAAGCCAGAGCTATGGATTGCACCGGGACCGCCTCTGCGCGGTGCCAAGAGGCACACCAAAAATATATTATTTACACCTGGGGGGCCGCCAAGGTAGGGACGGCGGCCCCGTAGGTATATGTCTGACATGAGTATAGAACTTTCTGTATGATTTGATTTTTTTGTCTTTAATTTTTTTTAATAAGTACTGTACAAAATAATGCTCTAACTTGAACAAGAATTACAAAATTTTGTAATGATAATTATCCCGAGATATATTTATCGATTTCCATTATTAGCAGCGTGTAACTTTCATGACCATAAATGAGTATCCCTATTTGTTTACTTTTTTGGAAGTCCAATGAGATCAGGATTAGGAGAATTAGGTCATTAGTAGTTTTTAGAGCTTTTTGTTTAATTATAAAATGTATTACTTTATTGTTCGCCCTAGTTCGTTATCCGCGGTGTTAAACGCATGCGCGCTGGTAGCCATAGAAGATTTGCTTCGGAGCTGGTTATGTTTGAAGCTAAGGCCGCTGATAGAGGGGCTGCTGGCGCGGTCTGTCAGCGGCTTGTTGGCGATCGTGAATCCCGTGCTCATCCCACGATAACAAAACAAAACGTCTGTCATAACTTTCTGAGCAACATGTTTCGTGAATGTGTTTCAATTCCCAAGAATTTTTAGGTGTGCAGGTTTCCTCACGATGTTTTTTTTTAAGTCATCATCATCAGTCCATATACGTCCCACTGCTGGGCACGGGCCTCCTCTACAACTGAGAGGGTTTAGGCCTTAGTCCACCACGCTGGCCTAGTGCGGGCTTTTTTTAAGTACGTGATAGAAATGATTCAGATGGATGCTATAAGTGCATTTCTTCAGGGTGACATAGACACTGAAATATATATGTCACAACCAGAATGCTATAAAGAAAGTGATCAAGTATGTCACCTCCATAAATCAATCTATGGGCTCAAGCAGGCTAGCCGTCAATGGAACATGAAACTAAACAATGTTCTACTTAAAATTGGTTTAAAGAGATCAAAAATAGATCCATGCATATATTATTGTGTAAATGAAACTAAAATGACTTTTATTGCAGTTTGGGTTGATGACTTCATGATCTTTACAAATGATTGCGAAAGAGCAACAAAGAAAAACTTAAAAGGGAATTCTGTATGAAGGATTTGGGTGAAATACACATCTTGCTTCTAACAATTTCCTACTTACTAACATATAAAACATCATTAAGTTAAATATCTTCTTTACAAAACCTCTCTTTATCAAGATCTGCAAGGATTAGCCTGTGAAAATAGGCCATGAATTTTTCGAAAGAAGTTTTTGACACCGAAAAATCAGATTACTTCTGATTCTCACAGCACAAAACTTGTATATTAGAGTGTAATTGAAATGTATGTGACTGTTTTGTATTTATATTAGATAAGTGTTTTAAATTAACCATGAGTCGATTATACTATGCCTAATAAATGTACATGATCTGTCTACGGTAAATTTCTCATTCAAAAGCCCAGCTTTCCTTACAACATACATACATAAACTCACGCCTGTATTCCCCGAAGGGGTAGGCAGAGGCGAATTTCTGCACCCACATTTCGCCAGGTATGTATCAGTCCCGCGTAATAGGGAGAGCCGAGCCTATTGCCGTTTTTCGGGCACATTTACAGACTCAGTGCTGTTACTGAGAATTTCCCAATGGAAAAACCCAATAACACTTTTCCCGACCCGGGAATTGAACCCAAGACCTCTAGGTCGCACGGCACATACTTGTACCGCGAGACCACGAGACAGTTCTTACAGTTCGAAAAATTCGGTTTAACATTACCATTTTGCAACATGATGATGACAATTATTACCTGCGCAACAGGCTGCAATACTTGTAAGGTTTTACAAAAATATACATATTTCTTAGAATTAGAAATAAAAAGAAAACAATATTTTAGTTAGTTTTAAAATGTAATTATTATGGCAACACTGTCATTAGAATAGTGGGGTAGTTGAGAATTAATAAAAAGTCGAGAAAATAATAAGTAGAAAAATTGGCCATTGGGACGAGGAACAGTAAAGACGTTGGATAAGGACGAGACGGAGTAAGTCAGATGGACACAGTGTAATTGTACATAAAAAGTGTATAATAAACTTAACAAGTTCAGACGGAGTTTCATTGAATACGCCCAGTTGTAATGGAGTCTTACATCTCAGAAGTGCCGATACCCAACGTAAGTAACAACTAATACTAATTTCTGTTATATTTCTATACTAGCGGTGCAATGTTGATGCTAAATATACTACTGGTACCGCCGCAACCGCTATGTCCTTGCATTTTAAATCTGTAATATCTTCGGAAATATTTATTTGAATTACATGCTGTAAAGGACCATATTGATTTATATTAAATGGACAATGTATTTAAGGTACTTAATTGGATAAGGATTAATACTGTATTGCTTAAAATCACTTTGTAAATAAGCCATTTTTTCCTGTAAAATGTAAAGGATAAAAAAACTGGTTATTGTGGGTTATCCTTAAGAGATAGACATATACCATCGCGGACCTTTTTATTGACCTTTTTAAGGTGTACAATACTGTAGTACATTATTTTGATTTATTTCGTGGGATTCAGCCAACGTTTGCAATGTTAGCGCAAAAATGTTTATTTACGACATCACATTACAAACCTCTAAATTTATCAATGTTTCTCTAAAATATAATGCATGTATTATACATATAAACCTTCCTCTTGAATCACTCTATCTATTAAAAAAAAATGCTTCAAAATCCGTTGCGTACTTTTAAAGATTTAAGCACACATAGGGACAGACAGCGACAGCGACTTTGTTTTATAATATGTAGTGATGATTAGGACTATTGATATTTTTATATTTTAAAATATATTGCATCTTATATTGTATGAATTAACAATCAGTTAGAGAAATTTTATAAAAATAAAAATATACATATACCCTTATCTCACATGTGCTCGTGGGTTCATTTTGTTTGCTTCATGAATGTATATGTAACAAGTTTAGTTGAACAGGTGTATACCTACTAAGCCATAATGTCTTGTTTCGAGTCTTCCAGAGCGAACGGTAAAACGAGCAGGATAAAAATGCCTTAACAAAACCGTATGAGCCGCCGAAATGAAGCCGTGCTCGCAGCCGATGCCGCCAGGACCAGAGCCGAGCAAAACGGCTAGAACCGGAGCGGCAACTAGTCGAAAGGTTGGAACAAGAGCTGCCGCGAAAGTATGAGATTCTTTGAGAATGCGAACTATCTTCGTCAGAGGAGCATCGCGAGGTCGGCGTCTCGTCGCGAACGACTACACGAGGAACGAGAACGCAAGCATCGCACGGATCATAGCAGGTCATGTAATCCCTGTTTTTCCGCTAATGATTTGTTAAGATTATTACAATTCTTGAAGCGTGGTCAAGATTATCAGTCGTTATCACAGAACGCATAATCAATTTTAAATTTCACAAGAACATTATTTTATATTTTGACCCTATAACTAATAAAAATAACAATTAGATATATTGTTGAAGAAAGTAAATGAATGCGCTTCTGTATATGGTTGAGATACGACTATGTTTCATATATCAGTACAGATACTCCAAGGATTGGCCAAAGCCGCGAGCTAAATTTAATTGTGTTCACGTGGCAAGAGTGGCAGTAAAGGCAATAGCCTAATAAATAAATATATTAGCGCTTTTCTATAGGAATGGCCAATACTCAGAGGATATGATAGACTGAATGAACCTATTAGACTAATTACTATGAGAAACCAGCATTCAATGTGTCTAGGAGTACATGACAGGAAGTATCTTACTCAAGGTATTTCTGTTTTAACTGTAAGTAGGGACATCCTTATTTCTGATTCCTAAAACTCTTGGTAAAATTTGATGCATGCAATACGATCAGGGGGTAGATGTACTCTTGACTCAACTACTGATTGCGTAAATGCCAGTTTTGTGTAGAGTTGTAGATGTTAGGTTAGTCTATGCTAATAGGACAGTCTTTCACGGAACAACCACACGTCATAAGTTTACAAAAAAACGCGTGTAGCTTAGTTTTGAATATAGTTACTGAATTGCGTTAGTTACACTTATAGAGTTCTATTAGCGTTAGGTTATTTACTGAATATTACTGACTACTGGCTAGTAAATTGGCGTTTTTTTATATTTACTCCGTTAATCAGAGTGTAACAATAACTCCTTGTAACTGTTCATATTTATTGCGAAAGAATTTTGTCTGCCGTGCTGAAAGGATTAATGGAAAAGCTCGTTAACGGGAACCTTTGGGAAACGTGAAAATGATGTTACAAGTATTTCTAATGAGGTTTATAGAGAATCGGCTACAGCTCGTGGAAACTCTATTCGTACAGATAAACTAGACTTATTGATGTCTTACACTATTTTAAGTATTACCGCCTCCAAGCTCAGTAAGTTACGGTTTAGTGTAGTACCCGTCACGGAGAATAGAAAGCGTTATACTACGTTTGTTACTTCGTACGGATAATACGAGTTTAAGCGTATGCCGTTTGGGCTAGCAAATTCGCCTGCAGTTTTCCGACATACCATGATGAATGATAATCTTGGCTTGGTACGTTATATTAAGCCTACGTTTCGTCAATATATATTGAAGATTTGTTAATACATGGTCAAACTTTAGTGATGTTAAATACACATTTGAAGATGTGATAATGTTGATCGTAAATGCGTATTATTACTTTATTATACATATTTCGTATTATAGGTACATATTATTACAGTTACTTTATTTATGTGTTCAATTTTTATAAAATAAAATTGATTATCTCTGATATGAAGTAAGCTGTGGAGGAGTTAAGCCGGGTTGCGCCAAAGTCTAGTATAGTGTAATAGAATTTCCACGTGAATGAAAGAATGCTTTAACAGTGTTTAGCTTTGATAAAGTCTTTAAAATAGACAGTAAATTAATAAGTTGTTAATAAAACAGAATGCACGTACAAATGTCGGTCTTATCACTTTAAGCGATCTTTTCCAGACAACCATAAGGTGAACATAGCAGAATTTTTGTTGGTGCATAAATAATTTTGTATATACATAAATACATTACAATAAATAATAAGTTCTAAATAATAGTATTTGAAAATTATAGTTGAAATACAAGAAATAATAATAAGCAATAAGCAGCAATATATATTATGTTAAAGATAAATGTTTATTTAAAAAATTAAAAAATATATATATGAAAGAAAAAGGCACGCTTTATATAAATTGGCAATGCATTCCAAAGTCTTACAGCTGGTATAGAAAAAGAATTATATATCATAGAAGGAAGAGGAATGGATAGGAGTCCTTATTTGTAAGGAGTTAGTAGAACGCAGAGACCGAGTATTAGCGACATACAAAAGAGGATTTTATATAGAAGAGGGAATAATAAGGCAGTAAAGTCTTTTAACCGGTAGCATACTCAATAAATTAATTTAGTATACTTGTTGAGAAAATATTTAATGGCGTGCAGAATGTAAGAGACTACCTTCTAAATTTTCATAAGTCCTTTGATTACTCGAATCGCTAAGCGCTATTTGCTCTTATTTTATGAATTTTATTGTGACCTACTCTATCGCGTAATCTATTTCCTTAAAGATAACTGAGAATCATGTGAAATAAATATCAGCCGAGATAAGTACCTAGGTATTACTTATGACGTTTGGCTTTTGACACTTAAATTGGGAGAGTTATGTAGGGGTCGCACTATTCTTCCTATAATGATACGAGACGAAATTGAATTGCAAGAAATAATTATATCATACGCGATAAGATTGTTCAATAATTGTATTTGGAAAACAATGATTCCATGCGGTGGGTAGTCGCAAATGGCGCGCACTGGCAAATAGAATGTGTCGAGAAGTATTTAGGGCTAGAAAATACTCTTAGGGGTGAATCGTTTTGTTAAGAAATAAATTCCAAAACAAAAAGCAGATTTGCTGTTTCATATATTCCATATTGGTCACCTTCCGTGAAATTAAATCCGTAAGGAAAACTAATTCCTAAAACGGATTAATGCATTGTAAGACATACTTTATACCTTCAGTGGTCTTGGTAGGCTGATTAGTCACAGAGATAGTTGTTTTACTTCCCATCTCTTTAGAATATTTTGCCTTAATAAAGGTTGCATGATTTAAATACAGTGGCAATACCACCAAAATCAAATGGACAAGTTGAGTGATACAATGCCAATAAATGATGGTTAAAATAAAAATGTGATTAAGATTGAACCTTTTTGATACCTGTTATTTTAACTAATACCTGATAATTGTAAATGGTTGAAAATCAATTGATATTATGTGAATATGAGGTGTTATATGTCCAACCCGCACTGGGCCAGCGTGACTGAGGCCTTTTTTTTTTTTTTTTTTTTTTTTTTTGTTCTCGAGGGGAAAGCTGTTTATGGCTCTACTTCCCGCCAGCCCCGGGGGAGGGGGGCGGGAAGCGTATGTCGGGGTCACCGGTCTTCCAGCCCGGCGCGCGGCGACGTCATGTCCGCGCAGATGTTAGTGCCGGGCTGGGTCCCTAACAATATCCCTAAACCGGCATACCGACCAAAACCCCCCGGTGGCCATCTCCGCGCCGAGTGGGGCGACCACGGTACGTTAGCGAGAAGCGCCAACCGTAATGCCGCAGCCGCCCGGTGCGCCTCCGAGACGTATTTGTCTCGGCCGTCTCGGAGTGTGTAGGGGGCGCAGTTGCACCCCCACTAGCTTGGTTCGGGCGCCCGGGTTGTTGATGGGCGCCCGCGACGTACACAGGCCACAGTGCCGCCGCCCCTCTCGGGGTCACTTTCAGTGAAGCGACCCCAAGGGCCCCTTTGAGTCGTCTTTTACGACAGGCAGGGGATACCGTGGTGGGATTCTAACGCCCCCTTGCCACAGGGCAGGCGTGACTGAGGCCTAAACCTTCTTATTTGTGGAGAGGGCCCGTGCAAAGCAGTGGAACGTGATATGATGATATTATGTTGATATGTTTATATGATGATATGATAATATGTTGATATGATGATATAATGATATGTTGATATTATAATCATATAATTATGTGATGATACGATAATACGATGATACGATGATATGATGATACGATGATACGATGATATGATGATACGATGATATGATGATATGATGATATAATGATATGATGATATGATGATATGATGATATAATTATATAATTATATGATGATATAATTATATAATTATATGATGATATAATTGTATAATGATGTGATGATATAATGATATGAATAAGAGATATGCAAACTTAAAAAAAAAATGTTTTTGTTGCAGGTCTGGGAGCGAGAATTGAATTGGTTCGCACCCTGACTAATGAATGATATACAAAATCCTTGAGAAGTGATTGGTTCAAGGCAACAAAACGACAACTGAGAAGTGATTGGTTCAGTTGATTTGAAAAAGTCCTTGAGAAGTGATTGGTTCAAGGCAACAACATGACAACTGAGAAGTGATTGGTTGAGTTGTTGTGGAAAAGTCCTTGAGAATTGATTGGTTCAAGGCAACAACATGACAACTGAGAAGTGATTGGTTCAGTTGTTGTGGAAAAGTCCTTGAGAAATGATTGGTTCAAGGCAACAACATGACAACCGAGAAGTGATTGATTCGGTTCAATACGACAATAGCAAGCAGCATAGCTACCAAGAATTGATTGGTTTGGTAAGAAGTGATTGGTTCAGGGCAAACTAATGGGCGTTTGAACCATGAATATATATTTGAAAGGTACATAGCGTACACAGATCCTTTAAAAGTTATAGCTTTAATTTGCAAGGTAATTCCATATTTTGAATGGGTTTTTTTTTTTTTTAAGATACATTCAAATTTGATTGATTTTATTAAATTACAAAATTAGTTTTTCGGCATTAGTTGACGGCCGTTGTGTAAGGTTATCACTTGATGCGTGTATGAGGACATACACGTCGTCAGGATGGTCGAGTGTAAGGTTTTACAAAAATATACATATTTCTTAGAATTAGAAATAAAAAGAAAACAATGTTTTAGTTAGTTTTAAAATGTAATTATTATGGCAACACTGTCATTAGAATAGTGGGGTAGTTGAGAATTAATAAAAAGTCGAGAAATAATAAGTAGAAAAATTGGCCATTGGGACGAGGAACAGTAAAGACGTTGGATAAGGACGAGACGGAGTAAGTCAGATGGACACAGTGTAATTGTACATAAAAAGTGTATAATAAACTTAACAAGTTCAGACGGAGTTTCATTGAATACGCCCAGTTGTAATGGAGTCTTACATACTGGACACCTCCCACATCGATATTTATGTTTTTGATATGAATATTTATGTGTAATGCAGAAGCCGAGTTCAATGAAATTTACGTTTTATTCAATGTTTGTTTTATTCTAATTGGTTATTCGGTAAAGAATGTGATGGAGATGACAACTCGCTATAATAAAATAAATTCAAAATCTATATTTTTATATTTAATGTTTAAAATATGAGGAAATAAAATTAAAGGCAATTTATAGATACAACTGCCCCATGACAAGGAAGCATAAGGGTGCCCCAGCCTGTAAACAATGTGCCCTTACTGAAACAGTGTGTGTGCGTTGCCGGCGGCCTCAGGCCAAGGGGCAGGTAAGCTAAAAAGGGCCCGACTAACATATTGGCGCAACGGGCGATGGCGGAATTATTGTGGCGCTTCTCATCCAGGTTTCCTGCCGAGGATTAAATATTAGTAATTTTTTAAATGCTTAGAAAATAATATTTATTTGCAGTTTGACATTAGACTGTTTTAGCAGTGTGATGACTAAAATGACGTATTTATTTATTTTATTTATTTCACGTTCGGTCAAAATTTGATTAAAAACTCTGAGTTAACAGTATTTTTACCATTTATTTTTATTACGTTAAGGAAATAAGTACTAATTAAATTGTCACGGTAGTTTTACTGAAAAGAGTAGCCAGAGGTGCGTTTAACATTTTCGCACTTCGCTTGCTGTTTTTTTGTCCCATGATAAGGTATTTGGGACCCGGCCAATCGCTGTTTTGGGTATAAATCCAATCTCGGCCATACTATTGACAGTTTCCGCGGAGCAATGGGCGAGGAGCCAGCTGTGAATCGAGAGATCATGAGTTCGATTTCCGCAGTGAGAATTTTTTGCGACAAATAAATATTTTGTTTGCGTCCAAAAATCCATGTTTTCATTCTTACGTGTATCAATCACGTTCACGAAAACATGTTCAACTTGAGTGTCTGGCAACTTTGGTGGTAACAAACATATTCGAATGTCAAGTAAAGTGAGGAACAGGTGGTCTGTGCTTTTTCAATTTTCCGGTTCCCACAGAGTACATTTTTATAGAGAAAATTTATTTTTATATTTACGTTTGAGACGAATTTACACTCGGTTAGGACCTCGCATTCCAGAATCAAGCTTCCCCGTTGATTGGGAATACTTGATGTCGAGCACCAAATCGCCAATCTGAAAAGTACGGGCAGGTCGACGCCTGCCGTTAGTGTAAGCGTCTTGTCGTGACTTGTTTCATATTACTAGGCTTAGGGGCCTTTGTTAACGCAAGCTTTAATCCTATAGAGAGTCAATGATCTTCGTAGCTTGATATCATTCCTGTACATACCATGTATAAAATGTACTTTCAGCCGAATATAAAAATTAAAAAAATACACCCAACAGTCACGTACATAGTTATAGTTCTGACCCCACACAAGATACAAGTGCCCAGCTTGCCTTACAAAATTCCGAATAATAATCTTTCTTTAACAAGCTGCTTTAAATCTTTATTTAACAAAAGCAATTTGATATGTAAATGATATTTGATAATAACGATATTAAGTTATATCCTGAGCCCGCAATAAACGGTTCGGTCGCCCCTCCATTGGCGAACGTCATCAGCAAAGCATTTTAACAACAAATTGATAATGTCACAAATCATGATAATTAATTTTAATATTTTTAAACCTTATTTTTTTTATATTTCAGCGTCCTAAAGTTATGAAATATTGATTAGAATTATTTCAGATTTATTTCAACAAACAAGTGTCAACATAAAGACTAATAAAATCAAAAGATTATTTAATTACGCTAATGAGACATCTCTAAATTACTATATTGAATAAACAGATTAAAACGAATACTTTGTTTAGGCGGGCGCAGTTCTGCGTAGTTTCTCAATATTTTCCACATGAATCATCGATATACTGCAGGACAGTGAACACACTCATTAAATCTTGCGCCTTAGCACATTAAATCAAGTCTTTAAAAAGGGAATCGATAAATTAAGCCAGGTACGTTATGTGCAATCATGGTGGAATACACTACGCAACTTTATTGTTTTAAAAAGAAAGAGGAACTAAATGATATATTAGCGATCAATGTGTCCGTGATACAGGGCTATTATTTAATTTATTGCGGATTTGACTACAGTAAATCTCCACTACATCGCATTAACACTGTGATTGTTTCTTGCGCCGACATATGGCCTACACTCGGAATCGTTTGTCTTTTCACGGCGATTTCTGTAATTCACGGTCAATATTCGCATTCTGGCGATAACACTCCCAAATATTACATACGTGAAAAGCAATATTTACTTTATTACGACGCATTAGAGTCCATATTATATTATATTATATTGACATGTTACACGTTTGACAGATGATATTAAGGTATCGATACTTCTACTCAATACCGTATCGGTCGTCAAGTATCGATACTTACTCGGTATCGGTCGGCAAGTATCGATACTTACTCGTATCGAATCGTTTTTGAAAAATTTAGAATAAAAATCTTAAATTATATTGGTATTTTTTATCAATAAGTACAAAATTATAGAATTTTCAGCCCCGTGGCGCAGTTGGCTAGACACCAGCTTGCGAAACGAGAGGCCGCGGGTTCGATCCCCGCATCGAGACAAATGTTTGTGTGATCCGCAAATATTTGATTCGTGTCTGGGTGTTTGGGAGCCCGAAAAGTCTCTCGTAGTTTCTATCAGACTGTGTGCCGAATTTTATACAATTTCGTACACTTGTTTTTGCGTTATTGATCGTCAAATATAATAAACAAATAAGAAAGTTCTTACCAATTTTAATTTATACCAAACATAATACATAAAACAAACAATTGTTTCGAGTTAGGCTTAGCGTTAGAGCAATTATTACTTAAAGAAATTTATACACTTGCAGTAAGCTCAGCTTAAGACTGCGGTGTGCGATTGAGAGGGCTGGGTTTTAATTTCGGGGTTACTAAGTATTATTAGGTTTTTTTCGGAAAACGTACCACAGTGTACTTTGTACCTCTTTGGAAATACGATAATATACAAGTGATTTATGTTTTGTGTGTCAAAAATAACGAGAAACATATTAAAATATTTGTGGATTAAACAAACGTACTCGCTACTGAGGCTATCAATTTAAGTAGTTTTTTTTACCCCAGAGGAGAATTCTAAGCTTCCATGAGACAAACCGTTCGCAAACTATTAAACATGAGCGTGTCTTGATTTCGGCAGTTGTACAATCAATCAATCCTACGTCAGTAAACTAATAAATGGTCGAATAGTCACCGTTCTTGCACGTACGGACATCTCTGTCACCATCACACATGATGAGACTAGCTATGGTACTTAATTGATCTGCGGTCGCCGTGTGACGTCATATCATTGAGATCTACGTCAGCAAATCAGCATTATTATGTTGGTCGTAAGTTGGCGAATTTCGCAGAATATATTAAGAAATGTAGAGGATGTTTTCAACGGTTTTAAAAGTGAAGTCAAATAGTTTTTTAAATGTATTGTTTAGGTACCTAGATTAAAAATGCTATTGATTTAAATTGAGGCATAGGATAATTCAATTACAATTATGTTTGTTCAAATGCTAGTTGGCTTGTTAGGAAATTCTAAATCACCGCAACTATAACGACAGTCATTTGGTCTAGCGGTACAGGTGTGTGCTTTGGGATCTAGAGTTCCTAAGTTCGATCCCCGAGCCGTAAAAGTATAAGAAAAGAATTTCGTAAGAAGAAAGTCATTTCGGAAAAACTACCTTTGGTCCCGCGAATAAACTTGTGGCATTAAAAAAAATTGAAAAGAATGTTATTGGGTTTCTATTTTAGGAAATTTTTTGAAGCAGCATACAGTCTGAAAACATGCCCAGCGAACTACAAAAGCCTCATTATCAACACATGTCACAATCACAGTACTGGCGAAATGTTGAAATAGTAAGACATCTTTAGAACATGTACACTAACTTGGAAATTTTGTTGACGTCTTAGGCTGATGATATGATTATGATGCTGATGTTAACTTCTTGGTATTACGTGTTATACCAATAATATAATATACTTGCTCGACCCACTTGACTCCTTGCAGAGGCGTGCATTTCGCATCGTCGATGATCCCAATCTCACGGACAAAGTGGAGTCGTTAGGACTGCGGAGAGACTTCGGGTCTCTCTGTGTGTTCTATCGACTCTTCCATGGGGAGTGTTCTGAGGAACTGTTCAGCATGGTACCGTCGTCACCTTTTTACCATCGCACTACCAGACATCGCAGTGGAGTTCATCCATACTACCTGGAGACAATCCGTAGTTTATCATAGCGACTGTTTTTAAGAGTCTTCATTTTATTACTCAAATATTTTGGGAGAAACGTAATAGGTTAAATACTATTGGTCTCTGTTTGTTTGTAACCGAATGTGAAACAATTGATTATATTAACCGCTCACAAACTTGAAAGATATAAATAAATAAATACACCCAACAGTCACATACATAGTTCTGACCCCACATAGTCTTGTGCCGTGAGTATCAGAAACTACGAGAGACTTTTTGGTCTCACAAATACCCAGACCCGAAACAAATATTCGTGGATCACACAAACATTTGTCGGCGTAGTGTGGGTGGGCGCTACGGTGCTACGTCACGCGGAGTAAACACTGCTGCCCGTTTATGTTAACCTGGTACCAGAGCTGTCTTCTTCCACGCTTTGACACCCTGCGAAGCGCTAGTGACAGCTGATGATAATCACAATAACTTGTCTATGGTTTTCATAATCGGTTCATAACGATTGAACAAATGTCTATAATACGTAATATAAGTTTTCATAAAACAATTTAGTTTTTAGGACCATTAAAAACCCTTTTGAGGTTTGTTTTTAGAGTCGTGTAACTTAAGTTTATTATATTAATAATATTAATTAAATTGTGGATAAATAAATCGATGAAAGACAATGGTGACGTATGATTTACTTATTGTTGAAAAATAAGATATTATTTTGCTAATTTTCAGACTATATTCTAAAATAAGATGATTTATTATATTAATTACGAATAACTATGTATGTGACTGTTGGGTGTATTTATTTATTTGATTCGGGTCTGGGTGTTTGTGAGACCGAAAAAACTCTTTTAGTTTCTGATACCCACGACAGAGGCTTGTATCCTAGTGTAGGGTCAAAACTATATTATGTGACAGTTGGGTGTACTAAACAAAATGTATTTTATATGTGGTCCTTCTACCGCAGTGACTAAGAAGTTGTGATACCATAGGTTCTGGTTCAATTCCCACTTCGAGTCAACTATTTGTGTGAAATATAAATTATTTTGGATGTTATTGCTTATACTAATCACGTAATGTCGTAGTGGGTTTGAAATCAGTGTACGTAATACAGTTAGGAAATTCAATCAGAATTGAGCCAGTAATATGGGCTCTCTTACATCGAATCTATCGAACACATGTGTCCTAAATATATTTAAGACATATTTTATCTTACGAAAATCATTAATTTCTCCTCCTAAAAGAAATACTTCACGATAACTTCGACGATAAAAACTTTTGATTGGTTTTTAATTGATTTAAATGTAAATTTATAATCGTGAAGATGTTTCATTTACACTATTTTAATATTGACGATTCAAAAGAACTTGTAAAAGTCTATTTGAATAATGATGTCTATTTGACTAGTCATTTAGAGATTACCTAATTTTAACCCTACTCAAGGAATTCTTAAAATTTAGTTCCAGGCATGTTTTTTTTTCAGTAATCCGATCACTAGCGGGAAAGAGCTTTTTAAATTGAACGTGATAACACGTTCCGAAATCGATTTAAACTAACCTTATACATTGCACCCGCCCGAAAGGGAACCATTCTCATCTCGGCGATGCATCATATTTAATCCTTTTAGGTATCTTTAGAACGATCCGAATAATGATCAACCAAATTTGAAGTTTGGAGGTAACAAAAAAAAGAAAAACATTGTCTAATTTTTAGATTAATTTGGAGATAGATCTCTACCTAACAGAATTTTTTATTAAAAAAATACACCCAACAGTCACATACGTACATAGTTCTGACCCTACATTAAAATGCAAGTCAGGTGTCATGGGTATCAGAAACTATGAAAGACTTTTCGGTCTCACAAACACCCAGAGCCGAAACAAATACTTGTGGATCACACAAACATTTGTCTCGGTGCGGCCTTTCGATTCGCAAGCTGGTATCTAGCCAACTGCGCCACGGGGCTGTCATACCATACATTCCAACCTGACATACGACTTACAAGATACTTAGCGTCTCATTAAACAATGTATAAATTCTCACGGCTGTATGGAGACTTATCGAGCGAGTTGCTCAATGCAATTAGGTGCCACGTGTGCATCATATGCGTGCGTCATTTCATTGCAAAAACATGAACAAGTGATTCAACGTATATTTAAATCCTACCACAAAACAATGTAGTGTTCGGCGCCTCAATCCGAATCAAAAAGCTCGTTAAATCTTATTTTTATCATGTTAGAACTTGTATAGTATATACTTTTATTCGATTACTCATATCTATGTACATGCATATAATTATAACCTCATGCTTGTATTCCCTGATGGAGTAAGCGAAGGTGCATTTCTGCACCCATATTTTGTTAGGTACATTTCCAGACTATTAAATTTCCTAATGAAAAAACCAAATAACACTTTGCGGGAACCTAACTCACGATCTCTAGACCACACGGCACATACTATTGCCGAGGCAGTTATTCGATTATTCGAGATTCTGAAATGGTGTTCTTCCGAGTTCCGACATATAAATACAACTAGCTTTTGCTCGCGACTCCGTCCGCGTAGACTACAGGGTTGGGTTCAGAAAGAAAATAAGTCTATTTTACTCCACAGAGTCCCATTTATGTCCATACCAAAAAATCATTCAAATCGGTCAAATAGACGTGAAACGTGTGCCATGGCAACCATTGCTGAATTAAATGGTTGTTTGGCGATTACATAACGACTCATTCACGCTGGTATTACAAAGAGATTAGCGGTAGTATTTCTAAACTTAGATAATAATGTTATAGTCCCGCGTAATAAGGATAGGGTCTTTTGGCCCTTACCGGAAATTTGCTGTTTTGGACCAATAATTGGATTATGTTTTCTGATATAAAATTCCAAACCTTATACCTAAAACTCGTCATAGCGGTTTTGAATTGTTTTATCTTAAAAGTTAAAGGAACGTTTTCTATAATAGTAGAGTGATCGACAACCGAGCGTTGGAAGAAATGTAGGAAGCTTTAGCGGTTAACAACCATTGGCTCCTATTTAAATAAATAATATTTAAAATATTACGGCCGTCAAATGTAGAGAGTACCTAGCACATGCAATATTGGATTCTGTAATCGCAAACCCTTATCATAAATTAATAAAGAATACATAGGATAAAAATGTGTTAATGGTTCTCTTTATTATTATTTTAGTATTTTTTAAGTAATTGAAAGTGTACATTATTAAATAGAAAAATATTTTATACATTTATTTAAAGTATATTGCATGGGTGCAGATTTTCTGCCTTCCTTCCCTTTCGGGACTATATCGCTTTTTTGTTCCTAATTCCACCACACACCCGCTACTGCAACTCCTGTGCTCCAGGATCAGCAGCGGATCAAAGGGAACCTAATTTGTCATGATCCCGCAACGAAATTAATCAGAAATAATATACAGGTGGAGTTGGAAAACATGTTTTCCAATTATATTGCTTGTCGGCCAAAGAATATTTTGATATTTCAGCATTCTATTGAATATATCAGTTACAAATCATATCTCCACTGTTCGTCTTCATTCATCATCATCATCTTCTCTACAACTGAGAGGGTTTAAGCCTTATTCCACCACGCTGGCCTAGTGCGGGTTGGCGGCTTCATTATTGTTTTAATATAAGACCTTATTATGATTAGGGCCATTGATTTTTAATCATGTGTTTTTCCTTTTAAGTCTATTTCTTATTAAGCATTACTAAATTGTAGTATAAAAAGAACACTGTGAATAAGAATTCATTCAGAAATTAAGAAGATGACTCAGTTTTGATCTTACTACCCGTAAAAATTAACAGTTGCATGAATTTTTTCGATGCAAAATTTTTAGTCAAAAGTATAACTACAATAAGTATTTATTTACACTACCTCCTACGAAAGCCAGGGGATGTGTATGATGTTATAGCAGATTAAATGCACACCCAATCCATCGGGCGGTTTCTTAATATTTCCTAAGATATTACTTACACCATCGTTAAGTAATATTCTGTAGTCTAAACACTATCCAAACAAATTCTGCCTTATTAAATTTGAGGCTATGAGCGTCATATGATACTAATAAAAATTTAAAACCTTACCAAAACACGTGAGCTAAGCAAGCTCATAATAAAGTGTGCTATATTTTCATAATACGGATAATATTAAATTTGTGAAAATCGCTCAAAATCCATTGATAACTCAAGTCGGTTATTTAATCTCGGCCGTTACTTTGTCCAGCTAAAAGAGTTTTTTGTTTCTACACGAGAAAACTTGTTATTTATTTTATAATTCATCTTCAATTATTATTCATTAATAAATCTTATTGTTTTGAGCCATCTTTTTGATTTGTTCATTTACAATACTTTGATATGATTTTTCGTCGGGCAGTGTCTTTTTCCATTTGGAGATTAGTTGCACGGAATCTATAAGTTGAATCTATTCTGTTAGACAACAACATGCCCGCTCTTATCACTTGGGACTTAATCGCTGGCAGAACGACAATATATAAATTAGAAATACATTTCAGTCTACTCCTTGGGGCATACAGGCGTAATAGAGTATGTGTTTAAGTGGTAATATACTGAATTTTTGTTCGCTAACGAACGAGTATCTTATATAAGGAATGTATAATTCATTCCAGTAATACCTCGCGTATTTTAACTTAATTAAATTCTGTTGGATCTTTTTAACGAGGGCCCAGTTGACCCTAATCTATACTAACATATAAAGCTGAAGAGTTTGTTTGTTTGTTTGATTGAACGCGCTAATCTCAGGAACTACTGGTCCCATTTGAAAAATTCTTTCAGTGTTAGATAGCCCATTTATTGAGGAAGGCTATAGGCTATATAACATCACGCTAAAACCAATAAGAGCGAAGCACCAATAATAAATGTTTTTAGATCGGGGGCTTTTTTTCTTTTGAGAGCATCCGCTGCGTGCGCTGCGGAAACGGTTAAAGTTTCGCTAAAATAATGTATGACAGAATTGTTCCCCTTTAAAAGTTCTAAAAAAAAGTCCGCGACAGCATAATTATGTCTATCTTTTAAGGGCTCCAAATCTGTTTTGTTTAGTTTTATTTTACAAAGACGGTGGTATAAAATTAAGGGAATAATATAAAAGTTAAGGAGGCCTTGCTGCCTCGTGGTAGCGAGACACCAGTACATGCCGTGCGATCTAGAGATCCTGGGTTTTATTCCCGTGAGGGCTAAAGTATTGATATGAACAAATTAAAATGTAATTATTATTAGCCGTAGTAGCGAAACTGTCTTATGTGAATGCAAATAGTTGCGGATTATATTTCAGAGAAAAAATTGTTTCGCTTGTAGGTTGATGATAATTCCAGGAAAACCCTGATAGGACCTAAACTCGCAGCTCCGTGTCTGGGATTCCGCAATTTGCGTTCGGCCTCATTTGACCTCACGATTTCGACATTTCGTGTACACTTTCGAAAAATTACAAAGAAACAACAAATTTATATATGTATGTATGTGCCGTATGATCTAGAGGTCCCGGGTTCGATTCCCAGGTTGGGCAAAGTGTTACTGGGTATTCCATTAAGAAATTTTCAAATAATGATTGAGTTAAAATAATAAAAAATATAAAACTTTTTATAAAAATGTATGTGACTGTTGGGTGTATATTATAAATAAACAGCGATATAAATGCGTCACCAATGAAAAGCATTATTTCATATTTGCATTCTAATCATTCGAAGATTTTTTTATTATATACATTTTAAAAACATTTTTTTTATTTGTTCAATTTAAACTATAATAGTAATAATCAGAATTTCATGTATTTTAAATAAAATATCAACTGACAAGAAAGAATTACAAATATTTATCACCAATTAAAACAATTATGTCAACGTGGCTAAATTATGAAAGATAAAAAAAAAAGAAAAGAAGTAAACAATAACGTGATGCAATGGCACATAAATTAATTAATCATTGTGATTTATTTATATAAAATTATTTATTAACAATGTATTAAACATATTTCAAGAAATAATTTATGCTTTATTTTACAGAGTATGCTAATGTGCCCAAAAAATAGAAAAAGGGACGACACTATTGCATGGCTGTAAATATTCTAATAAGGTAATTGAAATAAGAATATCTTTAACAAGTTGATAAATATTTTCTTATAAATATTACATGTCTCTTTTAAGTGAATATGAGAGATAGATATATGATAGAATTTATTTAATTAATTGGTGGCACTCTCTACCTACCCATATAGAATTCAGGTGTGAGTTTGTATGTATGTATGTATGAAGAATGATATGTTGAACATAGTTTAAAATTATTACTGAATTTTATAAAATGCCACATGATGCCATTACTTACAAGTAGGTAAATACCCCAGAAGCCTACAATGACTAGCAGTCCAAAGAGCCGAACTTAGGACTCATAATGAATATTGTTAATATTACCTTGTGTCAAATCTGTTTATGACTATTTTAGTAATGAAGGTTGTTAAACAAATAATAATATTTGTTATTTTTTGATTTCAGGATATGGCTTTAATAATGCACAAAATAAGAATTATCCACATGTGGACAATGACTGATCTCATAGAGTTATTTAAAAAATTGAACAAAAAAACACTTGTGATAGAAAATTTAGCTTTGATTATAATAGATTCACTGCCTTGTTTAATGTTTCAGTATCTTGGTGAAGAGAGTAAAATAGGTTTGTAGTTGTATTTGTATTCAGTACTTGATGAACAGGCACTATTTTTTGTGTAATTCCCTACACGTGACCCCCCCCCCCCCCCTCCGTCCAGTTCGGAACCCCCCTCGCTCGTCTAGTAAAACCAAACTGTCCAAAGGGTTGCAAAAGTCATCTTGGCATGAAGATTCATCGTGACTATGATCGCATGCTAAGGGCTATGACTAACCAATTCGCGTAAGGTTTAACCTGCAAGTATTACACAACCGCACGCCTCGAAGCCGTTTCACACAACATGACCTAGTCTAGTCATGCTTATTTATCGCCTAAATGTTATTAAACATATTGATAAATAATATTTATTGTGCGTCCACGGACTGCGGGCTGTGACGCAATTTAGATTTAATGTGCAGCTTTGGTACTGATTACCTCCTGGCTATGAAGTAAAATATTAATCTATCGAAATATATGAATCCGTAGGTCTTGGGTTCGATTTTTGGGTCAGGAAAAGTGTTATTTGGTTTTTTAATAGGAAATTCGAAGTGCTGCGGTAGCAATGTGCTGCCTCGACCGGAATGGTGTCACAATATCGTAGAAGATCGATGTAAAGCAATGTTTTTATTCTATATACTAGCTTTTGCCCGCGACTCCGTCCGCGTAGACTACAGGGTTGGGTTCAGAATGAAAATAAGTTGTAGTCTATTATACTCCACAGAGTCCCATTTATGTCCATATCAAAAATCGTTTACATCGGTCAAATGATTTAATCGTGAAAGCGTAACAGAAATACTCGTATAGTTACAGTCGTCTACACTGTACGAGGTGTACAAATAAAAGATGTTATACTGTCATTGCTTTATTATGAGTTACGCGAACGCGACGGTGTCCAAACGCTAACTAACTCGTACATAATTCACGAACTATATAAAATTGCAAGATGTGCGGAAATCCGTACATTTTCCCGAAAAAGACAATAATGCTAAAATTAACAATGCAATAAATGAAAATTACTTCTAAAGATTTATATAAACCAAGTAGCTAATGAGTGTTACATAATACAATAATAAGTATTCTAAAATACAATGTTATAATACTGCGTGCTGTTATTTAATCTAAATCCGATGCTGTCGGTCGGAATCGCCTAAGCGGTATGGGTGAGGTTGCAACGTTTATCTTATGATCACTAGTAGGGGACAATACACTAGCACTGATACACTGCACATTAACACTAGCAGTGTCGGTGTGCGAGGGCTCGCGAGCCACCTCGGCTCCGCGTGACACCCCCGCCGTTCTGCGCCTTCGCCAAGCACGCCACAGGAACCACGCTCCCACTGATGCTGCTGCTCCCACTAGTGCGTAGCTTATTGTGTACTGATGGACATCGTGGAACGACAGCGAAGAGAATTCTCCATTCAGGGCTGTAGTTTCGGTAGCTTTCATATCTTTTATTTGATCGGTGATTTTTTCTAATTTTATTTCTATTTCTGAGTCCGTGGAATCATCGTAGACTTCAGTAGCTAGGGGTATATTCAATATGTGATTTATGGGCGCTATCTGTGGGTTGTAATTGTTTAACTTAACCTTGACGATGTTTGATTGATCGTTTCGAGCATATGTGTTAAAGTCGCTACCTTTAATAATACATTGTTGTCCTAGGACAATGATTCCCGCATTTATCAGCTGTTGTACGGAAACTTGATCCTCGCATATAAAGCGTAGAACACAATTGTTACAGCAATAGTATATATAGGTGTTGATATGATTTAATTGTATCCATTTGTTTATACATGCAGTAATGCTCTTTTTACATGCTTGAGTGTTTTGGTCCCTTACGCATAAGTTGTGATTTGTTCTTAAATTATATATGGTTGTATGTAGATGACATTGGTAAGTAGACGGTACAATCTCGGTGCACTGTTGTATTTCCGATTCTTGTACCGGCAAATAGGTGTCTTTTTGTAAATTTATTGCAACGTAATCCGAAATAGGTATGATGCTTACAGATCTGTTTTTTAATTGCTGTGGGATGGCTATAAGATGGTATAGCTCATAAATATCTCTGCTGATCAACGGAATACTAATTTCAAAAATAAGGTATTCCTCCGTCATTCGACTTTTAACCTTTAAAACTTGGTATATTTGAGGCATATTAAGTTGTATATTGTCAATTGGAAGTAACAAATCTTTGGTTAAAAGGCCCGATATGACATTTAATTCATCTTGGAGTTGTTTAGGTGATAAAAGATGTACATTAAATTGTCCATGATGAATGTCAGTTATCATGTCTAATAACGTATCTTGGATGTTCTTCAAAATATTTAACATATTACTGCTGATGATGCTGGATAGGATAAATTCGTTTTCCAATGCTAAGTTTTCCAGTTCTTGTTTGGTCTTGTTGGCTATTTTATTCACCAAGTTAGTAACCTGAAGATTAATTGCTTTATTTTGCTTTTGTATAACTCCTTGCATTCGGCTGAGTAAATTATTTTGCGCTTCAATAATAGACGTCTGGTTCTTCCACAATGTTAACAAGTACTTTTCATCATTCTTTAATTGTTTTATTTCCTCTTGATATCGGTGGGCAAATCGTTCATCTAGGACGCCAAACAAGCTGTTTGCAAGATAACCTACACCGTTTATCAGGCCGCGCCTCCGCCTGACACGCGCCTTTAAATGCTGACTCAATAATATGTTGTTAGCGTACTCAAGTTCGGAGTACCCGTGTCGTAATTGTAGTAACATAATTTCACAATGTGTTTTAATTTGAATTAACTTGCATATTGTTTCTAAATGATGGTGATTATTAACTAATGCCGTAATGCCGGTCCAAAATGGGTTTAAATCGTAATATGCTACCAATTTCCATTCATCTCTAACCAATTGCATATTTCCAATCTTGTCGAAATACAAACTGTTATTATCATTCATCTTGGTAATATTGTACGAACTGTGAGAACCACATATTACGGACATCAACATAATGAATGCCAATACCAACGATAAAAACTGAGGACGAGGTTTTTTGGTATTTCCTATTGGCAGGTTATGCTGTGTCTCACCTTTTTTCTCAGCCTTTTCTGTAGTGCTAATATTATTTGCTAAAGGTAATAACGATAGCTTTATGACAGGTCTTTTAATGATTCCGTTTTTTGTTTTAAGAGATACTACTCTAACTAACCCGTCGTGACCGGGATGTAGCTCCACAATTCTGCCCATCATCCACTTTCCAGGAGGCAGATTGTCATCTTGAATAGTAACGAGGTCTCCAACTTTTACGTTATCCTGCTGCTTTAACCATCGACTCCGCATTGATAGATGAATTAAATACTCCTTCTTCCATCTTTTCCATATATCTTGACTTAATTTTGACGTCAATTGCCACCGAGTTCTTGCATCGTTTTCCGTTTCTATGATTGTGTTACCTGACCGTCCAATGAGGAAGTGCGCTGGCGTCAAAAAATCTAACATGTTAGGGTCTTCAGATAAAGCGCACAGAGGTCTAGAGTTTAGACACGCTTCTATTTGTGCTAAAATAGTGCTCCACTCCTCGAAGGTCAATTTTTGTTCTCCGACTACTCTTTTTATATGGTGTTTAACGCTCTTTACACATCGCTCCCATAGGCCACCTGCATTTGGCCAGGATGGGGCATTAAAATGCCACTCAATCTTAAGATCTGTTATTTCAGTTAAAGTGTTATTATCAAAAATATTTTGGAGATCGATATATTCTCGTTTCATGATCCTGTTTGCCCCTACAAAGTTCGTCCCGTTATCACTATAGATATGGGCCGGAGCTCCCTTCCTAGCGGACATCCTGCGAAGAGCTGCGAGAAATGCTGAACTACTTAAATCCGAAACCAATTCTAAATGTACGGCCTTTGTCACCATACAGATAAATACTGCCACGTAACCTTTCGTAGTTTTAATTCCTCGGCCCTTATTTGCTTTAATTTCTATAAAACCTGTGTAATCCACTCCCGTGTGATGGAATGGGGGAGCTGGATTACACCGTTCTTCAGGTAAGTTTCCCATTAATTGATATTGATGTTTAGGGCTATGCTTTCTGCAAGTTATACACATCCTCAATTGCTTCTTGACCGCTCGCATTCCTGTTACTAACCAATATTTCTGTCTCAAGTGTGCTAAAGTTAATGTTGGTCCCCCATGATAGGTTAATTGATGGGCTTCATCAATTAATAAATTTGCCAACTTATGCTCCTTAGGTATTATGACGGGATATTTCATATCATTGCTTATCTTTGCATTTTTCAACCTGCCACCAACACGCAAAACACCTTGTTTATCCAAAAATGGATTTAATTTTATCAAAACGCTTTTATTGAATGATTTATTTTTCTGCAGGTGTTTAACATCCTCGCTAAATTCACAACGCTGCACATATTTTATTATAAGTAGTTTCGCCGCCTTTATTTCTTGTAACGTGATATATGCCGGCCATTGTTTACCTTTGGTTATAAGGTTGTTAGTCATTTTAATTGTTTTAATTGCTCTTATCGTCCATGCTAATATCTTAACGACCTTTATAAAAGAATTATGCTTATTTAATAGCTGTTTTATGATACTTTCATCTTCGTTTTTCTGAGACACATATACTTGTTTGTTTTTTATTTCTTCTCTTGTAGTATAAATTGTTTTTATTTCTTGTAGTGGTAATATTTTGTCTTTCATCCATGTCGGTCCTTGCCACCATAGATTATTTGCTTTTAATTGACTTGCATAGATTCCTCTGCTTGCTGAATCGGCGGGATTTTCTTCTGATTTCACGTAATTCCATCTTTTCGGATCCACTGATTTTATTATTTTTTGGACTCTATTGGCCACAAATGGTTTCCAACGACCGGGATCTCCTTGCAACCAACTCAAAACTACCATTGAATCTGTCCAGCCAAAAATATCCACCTTATCCTCTCCAATGCATTGCACAATTTTTTCCGATAATTTTGCGAGTAATAATGCTCCACATAATTCTAATCTCGGCAACGAGACCTTTTTGTTGGTGGGTACTAGTCGAGTTTTTGCTGCAACTAATACGACCGAAATGTGACCTTCTTTGACTATTCTTGCGTAAATGACTGCGGCATAAGCTTTATTAGATGCGTCCGAGAAACCATGCAGTTCGATTTTTCCAAACCCTTGAAATCCGATCCATCGCGGTATTTTTATGTTGCTAATGTTTTCTATATCTTTGCAAATTATCTGCCATTCGTTGTTAATATTTTCAGGTATTGCGTCATCCCACTCTATATTAATATTCCAAATTTGCTGAAATAATAATTTTAATTTAATGCTCACGGGGGATAACCAACCCAGTGGATCGTAGATCTTAGAGATTTCAGACAAAACTGACCGTTTCGTGGATTTGTTATTAGATTGCGATATTTTGCATTTGAAGCTGAAGTTGTCTTCCATTGGGTCCCATAACAGACCCAATGTTTTTGATAGATTTTCTGATTTAAAATTAAAAACTACATGTTCTTTGCTTTGATTGTCGGGCAAGTTTTGTAATAGTTTAGGCTCATTTGAAGTCCATTTTCGCAGAGAAAATCCGCCTGCCTTTAATAAAGTGCTTATGTTTGCAACTAACCGAGTGCCTTCTTCTATAGAGTGACTGCCATGCAAATGATCATCCATGTAAAATGTTTCTTGGAGAATCTTTGATGCTTCAGGATAATTGTTTTGTTCATCCATTGCTAACCGTTTCAAGGTCATTAACGCCAAAAATGGTGCTGCCTTGGTGCCGTAGGTAACGGTAGCTAATTGAAAAGTTTGTAACTGCTGCTCAGGGTTGTCTCTCCATACGATCTGCTGTAGCGACTGGTCTGTTTCATGCACAATTATCTGTCTATACATCTTTTCTATATCTGACGTATAAGCATAGCGATAAATACGCCATTTAATTATTAATGCTTGAAGATCTTGCTGAAGATTGGGGCCCTTATACATGAGGTCATTAAGGCTGTATCCGCTTGCTGTTTTTGCTGATGCGTTAAACACAACCCTTAATTTTGTCGTAGACGAATCTGCCCGTTCCACTGCGTGGTGCGGTAAATAATAAGATAATGTTTCCGTTATTTTCGGTTTTGACAACTTCATATGATGTAAGGTTTGATATTCCTTCATAAATGTTTTGTATTGCTCTGCTAATTGACATTGCCTTTCAAACTTTTTCTCCAAATTTCGAAATTGACCTATAGCCTTTTCTTTCGACGAACCTAATTTTTCCTTTATTTCCGGCTTAAGTGGCAATCTCACTATATATTTTCCATCTTCTCGCCTCGTAGTAGTTTGTTCATAGAAATCGATACATAGTTGTTCCTCTGACGATATATTGGATTGCTCATTTATATCTTCAATTTCCCAGTATTCCTTTATTTTTTCAACATCATTTAATATTACATTACATTGGTAGGACTCCATTTTTCCAAATAAAATCCAACCAAATTGTGTTTGCTCAGCCAACGGCTGTAAATGGTTTTCTCCTCTACATATGCCTGTCATTTTGATCGAGGCGTAAACCTCTGAACCTAGCAATAAATCGATGGGCCTACTTATATAAAACTCGGAATCGGCTAAGTTTATGTTCTGCAAATGCGTCCATTGTGGATTATTAAAAGATTTGCTGGGTAAATTTTTTACAAGTTGCTTCATAATATAGGCATCAATATTTATCGAATAATCATTGTATAAAGATGCACACGTGATATTAATAACACCCTTACAACTGTTTTCCTTTTCGCCTAACCCAAATACTACCCCTTTACATCGTCTTCGTGTTATATTTAACTGCTGCGCTGCATTTTCTGATATTAGGGAAATTTGTGACCCTTGGTCAATCAGAGCTCGAAATGTTTGGTAAGTACCATCTGCTAACATGACCTTGACCATTGCTGTTGCCAGTAATACTTCAGAAGTACCGTTTTGAGACACGTGCGAATTGTTGTTTGTCGGAACAGTTGGCTTAGTTGTTAATGCATTCAGCCTAGTAACAGAATTTAAAGCATCATGTAAAATGGTGTTGTGTTTTTCATTGCATACACGACATCGCCGTGTTGAAATACATTGTTTTCCGCTGCCATGGTCAAATAAACAATTAATACACAATTTAAGCTTTGATACGGTTTTCAACTTTATATCATTAGCCATATCCAAGAATTTCCTGCAACTGTATAATCCGTGCTCTTCCTTGCAATGCGGACATTTGATACATGCTGACACATGGAATGCTTTCGCAACTGACCTGTTTGTGTAATTATGGTTTGCTTGAAATGAATGTTTTTTGTTAAAGTTATTATAATTTAAATTACTACTTTGCGATGGTTTTTGTCCCGATGAATATTCATGTTTTCTTCTAGAAGTTTCAAGGCACGTGAACTTGCCTTGTAAAAATGCTATGAAGTCTTTTAGAACCGGCAACTCTCGAGGATTCTTCAAGGATTCAATATATTCATCGTAACTCTTGTGATCCAGTTTATTCGATAATATATGTACTAGGATAGGATCCCACGTGCTCACATCTACATCCAAATTCTTTATAGCGTTAATAGTTTCTACGATGACGTCATGCATTCTTTTTATTTGGACAAGATTTTGTTGTTGCATTACTTGTAAATGCGTTATATTATTTATATATGAGGTAAAAATTAACTTTTTATTCTCATAACGATTTTGCAATATTTCTATACATGTATGATAATTTTTGGAACTAATTTTAAGATGTTGTATTAGCTTCTCAGCCTCCCCGCGCACCTTTCCTTTTAAAAACTGCATTTTCTGTGCATTCGAAAATGCTGGATTCTTATGTATTGTTTCATCAAATATATCTTTAAATGACGTCCAGTTTTGATAGTTGCCCGAAAAGACTGGAATTTCCATTTGAGGAGCTGTTTTTTCTCTATGAACCACTGACCATAATCGTTTGTTAATTGATCTCTTCATCACATCATATTTTTGCTCGTGCCTAGTGTATTCAAAATCATAATCCATGTCATCTCCGTCTAACTCTGTTAGAATATCCCAGTGCATCGTATCTACTGCTTCCCAACGGATCTGCAAGGATTTGAGAACGTCTTCAAGCTCCCATTTTTCGTCAATACCTTCTAAATTGATGTTGTTAATGGTCCTCATTAAGGCTTAGAAATTGACTGTTTGCTTTCGTAACATCTCGTCAACGTTGCTTTCGGAACCCCTTGATGTCATATTCCCAGACGTGCTAGGGTTGTTTAAAGTGAACTTTGGCTTCTTTGATTGTTTTTCCCCTTGTTCTTCCTGTTCGTCTTTTTGAACTCGCGCTGTTGATGGAGTTAGAGTATCTTTGCTACCTAATTCTTGTTGCTGCTGTATAATGAGGTTCTTTGTCGAAACATATAGCCCATTTGTTCTAGCATATAACGAATCGTCAAAGTACGGATGATCAATAATTTTCAACCCACAGATGCTCTTATGATTCTTTTGAAAATCTGCCCAATAATTTTCTAATAAATCTAACTTTCGTTTAAAATAATCAGCTTTCTTTCTTTCTACCCCGTCTTTTTTAATGTTTATTGCTAGCTTATTAATTGCTCCATAAATCTCAGTTTGGTTATCATAAAGCGCCTCCATTGTTAAAAATAAAATTGGTAAGACCTTACTTGCTTTAGAAGTTCGCCGTCTCCACGGACTCCTATGTATGCTTCTTCTTATTTTTTAAATGCGTACTGCTGTTGACTGCTTGCTTCCTGCTGATGTGCCCTGCAGACCCTTGCCGGCAAAGCACTTGATTTGTTTCACTGCTATGTTCGTTACGTCAATTCAATTATGCACACAATGTCCGTTACTGCACACAACTGTATTGTCCATAACATAGATTGTCCAAAAAAAAAAAAAAAAAAGTTTATTTGTACGAGGTGTACAAATAAAAGATGTTATACTGTCATTGCTTTATTATGAGTTACGCGAACGCGACGGTGTCCAAACGCTAACTAACTCGTACATAATTCACGAACTATATAAAATTGCAAGATGTGCGGAAATCCGTACAACACGTCGTTTCATTATTCTAGCTTCAAAAATGACGAATTTCCACACAAACTTTCACCCCTATTTTTATTTTACCCCCTTAAAGGTACATTTTTTTTACAAACTTTGAATGTCATATTTATTTATAACTAATCAACAAAAATAAGTTTCAAGCTTCTAGCTTTAAAAATGACAATACTTCCATACAACTTTTCATCCCGCCTTAAAACCCCTTTTCCTTGATAAAAAGTAGCCTATGTCCTTTCTCAGAGTCTAAACTATCTGTGTTCCAAATTTCATTTAAATCGGTTCAGAAATTTTAGCAGGAAAGCGAGACAGACAGACAGACAGACAGAGTTACTTTCGCATTTATAATATTAGTAAGGATAAGGATTAAAAAAATAGCCTATGTCCTTTTTTAAGGTCTCATTTTTGTCCATACCAAAAATCATCCAAATCAGTCAAAATGGTTTAGGTGTGAAAGCATAACACAGGCAGTGTTACTTTCGTATTACAATATATGCTCATCCCACGGGAACCCTTCATATTCCCGGGATAAAACGTAGGTTATGTTACTTCATAGTGTCCCATTTATATTCATACCAAAAATCATATAAATCGGGCGAATAGTATAGACGTGAAAGCCCATTCCCACGGGAATACTACATTTTCCGGGATAAAAAGTATCCTATGTTGCTTCAGTAGGTCCTATCTACCCCCATACTAAAACTCATCTAAATCGTCAAATGGTTTAGGCGTGAAAGCATAGCATAGGCAGTGTTACTTTTGCATTACATTATATGCTTATCCCACGGGAACCCTACATATTCTTGGGACAAAATATAGTCTATGTTACTTCATAGGATCACATTTATGTCTGTAAAAGACTTCATTCATATCGGTCAAACGGTTTAGGCGTAAAAGCAGAATATTGACAGAGCTACTTATACCCATTCCCACGGGAATACTACATTTTCCGGGATAAAAAGTATCCTATGTTCTTTCCCAGGCTCCAACCTATCTGTGTACCAAATTTCATTTAAATCGGTTCAGTAGTTTCACAACATGACCTAGTCTAGTCATGCTTATTTATCGCCTAAATGTTATTAAACATATTGATAAATAATTTATTGTGCGTCCACGGACTGCGGGCTGTGACGCAATTTAGATTTAATGTGCAGCGTTGGTACTGATTACCTCCTGGCTATGAAGTAAAATATTAATCTATCGAAATATATGAATCCGTAGGTCTTGGGTTCGATTTTTGGGTCATGAAAAGTGTTATTTGGTTTTTTAATAGGAAATTCGAAGTGCTGCGGTAGCAATGTGCTGCCTCGACCGGAATGGTGTCACAATATCATAGAAGATCGATGTAAAGCAATGTTTTTATTCTATATATAAACAAATAACCTTTTCAAAGTTACGTGTGTATTCATAATGAATTATCACGTACTTAAACGGTGAAGGAAAACATCGTGAGGTAACCTGCACACCTAAAAGTTCTTAGGAAGGAAGTTAGAGGAGGCCCGTGCCCAACAGTGGGACGTACTCGTATATGGGCTGATTATGATGAAAAAAACACAAGCTAAGCTGTACAGTTTGTACGAAGACTAGCTAAGTAAATAGACTGGAGTGGAAAGCACGGGAAATAAACGACAGTCGACAAGCTTGTATGCTTTGAGCTTTTACAAAAATAAATACCTATATTTTATAAGAGAAAACTGTTACAATTGTTTCACAGATTACTAAGAAGATAAACCGTTTGAATCTCGCGTATAGCTATCTATAGCTAATATTTTATATTTTTATAGTTAATATGTGATAATTGCCTTGATTTCCTGTTATAAATGAATAAATGTTAAATTTTCACGAATTGACTATTTATTGTCGTTACAACTCAATTTTAAAGTAGTCCACAGTGAAAGTGCTTGCGGTTTTCTGCCAAATCTCCACAGATATTTCAATAGATATCAAAATTCGTTCTGGGACTAAAGTAATAAGTGAGATTATAACTTTTAGATATCCGTGAAGTTTTAATGTAGCTAAAAATATTCTAAGAATTATTCTTTATGGGAATTGATTTTGAAGAGCAACCGACAAGTGTGTTCGTTTTTGATATTTTCATTGAAGAACTAATACATATTGCTTTTTTTTATCTAGGTACTTATAATATTCAAAATTTGGCAATCACATAGACTTTCGTCTCATAATTCATGCTTATTCTAAGTCCGAGGCACAAAGGTACTTTTGCAGTGTAATGAAGGATATATTATTAACCAACAAAACAAAAGAACAACAACAAGAGACATTTCTTGACTTCTTTGTTTGCGCCTAACGTTTGGCTCCTAGACACAATGAACCAACGTGAGAAGTTTTCACTCATCAAACGTCATGCGTGGAAACCTAGATTCCATAATACAATCCGATATGCGTAATTTCATATAGTTGACGGACTGTATAGGTAGAAATGAATCGAATCTCCTTACCTTTACCATGCATTGTCTGTTACATAACGAATTTTACTGAATGGTAATTTTATTCGCCAATGAATGAATTAATTTTTACTTTATTTATGTATGTATGTATGTGTATTACGCATTTAACGTATAATATTATAAAAAACGAACGCACGTATAAGCTGTTTTGTTATATAAAAGTGAGTGTTGGACAGTTAAATAACTATTATTAAAGTGACACAGTGATTTATCTCGAAATGAAGTCAATATTACAACCGCCACCGCCATTTAATTTTCAAACTATAGGAGAAGAGTGGAAAGACCGTCGACCAATAATAAAACAATATGAGTTTAAAATTAAATTTGCGAGGAAACAAGACGATCTTAGAAGTTTCTTGCCAATTGACAATATATTTGGACCTCAATGCACATATCATCTAGGTTTTGTTTTGTCACATTGCTG